>CM038214.1:28622745-28958733 GCA_021442155.1 Cymbidium sinense
AGTTCATTTTCACCCTTCTTTTTTAAATGAAATTATGATTTAACTAATTAATTAAATCACTTAATCAAATTGAAATCATAATCACATCGGACCTTAATTAATTAAATCATGGGTAGATCTTTGGGTGTTTAATAACCTAAAGGAGTTTAATGAAATTATGGTTAGTCCACATGTGTGGGAAAACCATAAGAGTAATTAATTAAGTCACTTAATCTAATTAATTATTAATGAGGAGCCAATTGCATTAGGTTGCTTTTATTTCATAAGATCATTGCAAGTTTATTTTCCATGCATATTATGTTGGCTCATAATTATTTAGTTAATTACTTTAAGCTGACATAGGTAAGGGTAATTAACTCATCTAATTAAGGGTTCAACTTAATTAACCCATAAAAATAACTTAATTACATTTCCTTAAATTAAATCAAATCACTAATGTGGGAATGGGTTTGAAACAATAAGTGATGATTTCTCTTCTCCTCTTTAAATCAAATAAAATTTAAAACTTAATTAATAAAGAAGCTTTTGTTAGCTTTAAATAATCTTATTTGATTTGATTGTCCTTAAGAACTAGTTTGGTTAAATGAACCAATGCTTATATTTGATTGTCTTCTTTCCAATCATGTTAAATTTGGTATGTCATTTGAATCCATGCATCCATCTTTTCAAAATCAAGTAAAATAAAATGGATTTCCTTTATGTAAGCTTGCATGTGTTCATTTAATTTAATATATGTGTGACTATTATCACTATTAAATCCAAATGTGTTTTCAAAAGCTTATAAATGAAAAATAATGTGTTATGATGCTTGTTATAAATACATAAGAAATGCATGTGCTTATAACTTAATGGTATGAATGTTGAGTTCTCTTTCCTCTATTCATGTGTCGATTTATATAAGATTGAATGATAATGTGTATATAGTCTGGACATCCAGGGAACACGAGGCTTTAGCTAGCCCCAAGGAGGTCATTTGATTACCTCACTTCCTTGGTTTGTTACTTTGTTGATGAAATTGAAAAGAAGAAATATTGAATCTGAATTACTTCTCTGTTAAAAAAAACAAAAATAAAACTCTAAACCTAAACTAAAACCTTAACCCTAAACCTAAAACTTAAACCCTAAACCCTATAAACCATAAAAAAACACACTCCCAAAACCTACACCCTAAACCTAAACCCTAAACCCCAAACCCTAAACCTAAAACATAAACCCTAAACTTTAAACAATAAACCTAAACCACGAAAACCTAAACCTAAACTAAATAAAATTAAAAATAAAATAAATGAATAAAACCTAATCCTAAATAAAATAAAATCCTAAACTAAAACCTAAACCTAAACTAAACCTAAACCTAAAATAAAATAAAATAAAATGAAAACTAAATAAAACTAAAATAAATAAAAACCTAAATTAAACTAAATAAAATAAAAATAAACATAAATAATAAATAAACTTAAAATAAAATAAAATATTCCTAAAATAAAATCAAATAAAAACTAAATAAAACTTAAACCTAAAATAAACCTAAAAATAAATAAAAATAAAAAAATAAAAAACCAAACCTAAACCTAAATAAAATAAATAAAATAAACTAAACTAAATAAATAAAACCTAAACTGACACTAAAATAAACTAAACTTAAACCCTAAAGTAATAAAATAATAACAATAAACCAAACCTAAACTTAAAAAATAAACCTAAAATATAAACCTAAAATAAAACCTAAAACCTAAACCTAAAATAAAATGAAACCTAAAAATAAAATGAAAATAAAATAAATAAATATAAATACACCGCAAAAATAAACTAAAATAAAACCCAAACTAATTAATAAACCTAAAATAAATGAGCTTAACTAAATAAAATTAAAATAAACCAAAATAAAATAAAATAAAATAAATAAATAAATAATTAAATAAAGAAACCCTAAATGCTGGGTTGTAAGATCTTAGGCCTAAACAGGCCACAGGCCCTGGGCCCTGGGCCCTGACCTAGCCACTGGGCCCTATCATGGGCTAAGCCCTAGCCACCCCAGGCCACTGAGCCTGGCCACTGACCTGGAGTCCTGGGCCACTGAGACACTGAGCCACTGGGCTCTGACTGACCACCATGACCTAGTCATTACTGAGGCTGAGGCTGGGCACTGACTGGGCCCTAAATCCTGGGCCACTGGTTCTGGCTAAAGGCTAAGATGTTGACCCACAAGACCCTGGGCCAGAGGCCCTGGGCCCTGGGCCCTAGGCCAGAGGCTTAGCTAAAGATGAAATAAGATAATAAATTTACCAGATAAATAAAATAAAACCTACTGAGCTAAAATAAAATAAAATATAAAAGAAATAAAACCTAAACTAAATGAGACATAAAATAACTGGAATTAAAAACTAAATAAAATAAAACTTGGCGTTATTAAAAATAAAATAAACCTAAAATAAAATAAAATAAAATAAAATAAAACCTAAAAAAGAATAAAGTAAAATAAAATAAACCTAAACCTAAACTAAAATCAACTAAACAAGATAAATTAAACCTAAACCTAAACTAAACTAAACAATAAAACATAAAATTAAAATAAAACCTAAAACCTAAACCTAAAAGATAAAATAAAATTAAAAATAAAACCTAAACTTGAAAATAAAATAAAAATAAAACTCAACTAAAAAAATAAACCTAAACCTAAAAATAAGCTAAAATAAAAAACCTAAATAAAAATTAAAAATAAAATAAACTAAAATAAATATATATAAATTAAAATAAATAAAATAATAAACTAAATAAACAAAAATAAACCTAAACTTACCTGTTTACTTAATTAAAAAAAAAACATAAACCCAAAATTCTAAACCCAAACCCTAAATCCTAACCACTAAGCCCTAAATCCTAAACCCCAAACCCCTTAAACCTAAAGTAATGATTAAATAAACCTAAAACTTAAACTAAACCTAAATCTAAACTAAACCTAATCCTAAACCATAAGAATGGGCAGAACCTTGATAGCAGGAACATCTCCGTCAACCAGGCTCAGTCTAGATCTGGCGGTGGAGGCGAAGGCGGAGGCGACAATTAATGCTATGGTGGTGGGGGATCTGGAGGTGCTGGTGGATATGGAGGTGGTGGTCAGAGCAGTGGTGGTTATGGAGGTGGGAGGAGCGATGGAGGTTACAGTCATGGTGGTGGCGGAGGGAGAGATCAAGGATATGATGGTGGATCCCGCTACTCGAATGGCCGGGGTGGTTCTAATGGGAACTGGAGAAACTCAAGAATGGTCGATCCGATCTGCTGCTTATGGGCTAAACATGAGAGGCGTTCTAGTTATCTAGGCTTTTGATTTGCTATGTGTGCTCATTTTTTTGTCATGTCATGTCTTAGAAAACTTGGTGTGTAGTTGATGAAATCAAATAGAAGAAATGTTGAATATAAATTTATTCTCTATTAAAAAAAACTAAACTTAAACTTAAAAAAAAACCTAAAATAAAACCTAAAACCTAAACCTAAAATATAAAATAAGAACCTAAACCTAAACCTAAAAATAAAAGGAAACCTAAACCAAAAAATATAATAAAAATAAAACTAAACTAACAAATAAACCTAAACCTAAACTAAAAAAATAAACTAATATAAAAAAAAACCAAACTAAAATAAATAAATCTAAAAATAAAATAAACTAAACTAAATAAAATAAAAAATAAACCTAAATAAAAATAAATAATAAAATCTGAAATAATTTAAAATAAACTAAATAAAGTAAAAAAACATACACTACTTGGTTTGTATTTAAAATAAAAATAATAAAATTTGTGCCATACTAACCCTATGAACTGAGCCTAATACTAATAGATGCTAAACCCTAGACCCTAAACCCTAGGCCCTAAAGCTAAGACCCTACCCTAACCCTGGGCCCTGGGACAACCCTGACCCAGACCCTGAGCCCCACTGAGCCTAGCACATCTAGGTAAACATAAATTAAAATGCCAAATATTAAGATAAAACATAAACTAACCTGACCTGGGCTAAACCTAAAGGGAATAAAATAATTAATAAAAAACTAAGATAAACTAAAAAAACCTAAACTATAAAATAAAATAAAACAAAGACTAAAATCAAGATAAATTAAAATAAAAGATAAAATAAATAAAAAAAAAAAATAAATGTAAAAAAAAGACTAAACTAAAAAACCTAAACCTAAAATAAAATAAAACTGGCTAAATAAATAAACTAAATAAAATAAATAAAACTAAACCTAAATCTAAGATGGATTGTCTAAACTGAGCTAAATAATAAAATAAACTAAAATAAACCTAAACCCAAACTAAAATATAACCTAAAAATAATCCTAAAATAAAACCTAAACCTCAAAATAAAATAAAAACCTGGCGATAAAAAAATAAAATAAATACTAAAAATAAATAAATAAAACTATCTAATTGACCTAAACTACCTACCTAAAATTAACTAAAATAAAGCAACCTAAAATAAATAAACCAAACTAAATAAACATAAAATAAAATAAAAATAAAAATAAAATAAACTATAAAATAAAATAAAATAAATAAACATAAACCCACTTAATTTAAAACATAATTAAAATAAAATCATAACTCTAAACCTAAGACCTAAGACAGGTACCCTAAACACTCACTATCCTAAGACCAGGAATACCAAATGTAAACACTCCACACACAACCCACCTACCTAGGCCACTAAGCAAAATAAAAAAACTAAAAATAAAATAAATAAAACTACCTAAATAAAACAATTAAAATTAAATATAATAAAGGCAACCAAAAACCTAAACCAAAGATTAAGTAAAATAAAATTAAATAAAAAAACTAAACTAAACTAAAATAAAATAAACCTAAAATAAAACCTAAATAAAGAAAACCTAAACATAAAATAAAAAAATAAACCTAAATTAAAATAAAATATAAACTAAATGAAACTAAATCTAAAAAATAAAATAAAAAATTAAACCTAAACCTAAAATAAACAAAATAAAATAAACTTAAACTAAACTAAAATAAAGTAAACTAAAATACAAAAACTTAAACTAAAACCTAAAATAAACTAAACCAAAGAAAAAGTAAATAAAATAAAATATAATAAAAACTGACAGAACTAAAAAAATAAACCTAAAACTAAACTAAAATTAAAACTTAAACATACCTAAAAAATAAAATAAAACTAAAACCTAAACTAAAATAAAAATAAAACCTAAACCTAAAATAAAGTAAAATAAACTAAACTAAAAAAAACATAAACCTAAATGACAAATAAACTAAAATAAAGGGAATAAATAAATAAATAATTAAAATAAAATAAACGTTAAAATAATATAAATATTTTTTAAACTGCTGTTTGCTTGCAAAAAACTGGCCTAGATCGTAGCCTGATCCTAAACTAGGCCTAGACAGTCACTAAGCACTGATCCCACTGCCCTGAGCTGAATGCTGAGCCAAGGCCCTGAGGCCACAGGCTGGGCCTAAGCTAAACTGAGGCACGCTGGAGCTGAGCCTAGGCCACTGCTGATCTGACCTGAGCCCAATGACATGAGCCACCAGGTCATGAGGCCTGAGCCATAAAGCACCAGGCCAAGGCAGCCCAGAGAGGCTGGGCCACCATGAGCCTGATCACTGACCCTGGGCTTTGTCCTGGGCCACAGGCTCACAGGCCCTGGGTCCACCCTGGGCCAGCCCAGGTTAAGACAACCCAGGCCTGGCAGGCCCTAAGATATGATCCCTGTTATAAAAGATTAAGATAAACCTACTAAATAAAATATAAACATATAAGATAGAGATTAAACTAAACCTAATCACCAGATAGAAGATAAAATCTAAACTATAATAAAATAAATAAAACCTAAAATAAACTAAAATAAAATAAATAAAATAAAATAAAATAAATACTAAATAAAATTTAAACCTAAAAACCTAAAAATAAATAAAAATTAAAACTACAACTAAAAAAAAACCTAAACTAAAAAAATAAATGGAATAAAATAAACAAATCTAAACCTAAAAATATACTAAATAAACAAAATAAATAAAATAAAATAAAATAAAAATAAAATAAACTAAAACTAAAATAAAACCTAATAATAACCTAAAATATAAACCTAAAACATAAACTTAAAAAATAAAATAAAACCTAAACCTAAAATTAAAAAAAAAAAACTTAAACCTAAAATGAAATAAAATAAAATTAAACTAAAATAAAATAAACCTTAACTAAAAAAAGAACTAAATAAAAGCCTAAACTAAAATAAATCAAGATAAAACCAGATAAAATTAAAATAAAATAAACCAAATAAACTAAACCTCTTGGTTTGCTTGATTAAAACCACCCTACTGAACCACGATCCTACCCTGACCACGGATCTAACCCCAAACTACCCAAGTAACCCTAAATTTGAGCCCTAACCACACCCTGAGCCCACACCCCAGGCCTAAAATAAATAAATAAACTTTGAACCCCACCCACTGACTACCACTGAGCCTTAACCACCACTGAGCCACTCCAAAACCACCCAGGCCTTAAACCACAGGCCCTGCCCTAAATCCTGAGCACTACAGGACCATGACCCTGAGCCATAGTTCAAAATGGTAAAACCTAAAGGCTTAGGCTAAAACTAAATAAAAAAGATCAGTAAAATTAAAAGAAACCTATAAATAAATAAAATGGAATAAAATAAAACTTAAACCTAAATGTAAAAATAAAAGATAACTAAGATAAATAAATATACTAAACTACTAAAGATAAAATAAACTTATAAAATAAAACCGATAAAATAAAACACAAAGATAAAGAATAAAATAAATAAAATAAATGATATATGCTAAAATAAACTAAATAAACTTAAACATCTGGGTTTGCTTGATTTTAAAGACCATAGCCTGCCCTAAACCTAGATCCTGGCCACTGACAACACTGGCACAGGCCTGAGCCACTGAGCCCTAAAGACCTGGGCCACTGAGCCTGAGCCTGGGCCAGGCCCTGACTGAGGCCTGGAAGCCAGCCCCAGGCCCACAACTGGCTTGACCACAGGCCACTAATACAAGCCAGGCTAAATCAGGCCACAGGCATGGGCCCTGAGCCATGGGCCTTAGATCTGAGGTGACCTAGATAATGACTAGGCCCTAAGCCTAAGGATGAGCCTAAAGCTAACCCACAGGCCACTGAGGCATCTGACCTGCATGAAAACCTTGAGGACCCACCACTAGATACAAGAATAATGATCCACAGCCAGGTGAAAATGGATCCAAGGCCACAAGATATAAACTTCACAAAGATAATCAAAATAATATAACCTGAGCTAAATAAAGGCCCTGGGCCGGACTAGATAAAGATAAAATGGACTAAATACTGAGCTATAAGATAATAAGACCTAGAATGAGCTAAAAGAAGACTAAACCTAAAAGATAAGATAAAGATCCTGACCACGGACCTAAGATAAAAATTACTATAAAAATAAAAAGCTAAACTAACAAATAAATGGACTGACCAGGACCTAAAAGTAAGATAAAGAAAACTAAAGATAAAGACAATAATAGGCTAAATAGATAAATAAAGATAAATAACTAAGATAAATAAAGATAAACTAAAATGAACTAACTGCTTTGAGTTTGTTTTAAAGGCCATAGCTCTAGGCCCAGCCCAAGCCCCTAAGATCATGGACCCTGGACCACCTGCACAGGTGACCACTGAGCCTAGCCCTAGGCCAGGCCCAACCCAAGACCCTAGCACTGAGCTCTGTGACATAGCCATGGGCCCTAGGCCTACTAGGCTGGGGTTTAAGACCCTAGATCTTAGACTGGGAACAGGCCACTGAGCTAGAGTGACCTGCTGAGCCAAAGGCAGATCTTATGGCTGAAGAGGCCACTGAGCCCAGGCCCTGAATGACCATGGCTGATCGGGTGACCCCTGAAACTGGGCTCTGGGCCCAGGCCAGCTGACCTGAGGCCCAGCCCTGGGCAGACCAGGCTGAGATCCTGGGCCCTGAGCACTGATCTCTTGGCCCCAAGGCTTAGATACTGGGAATACTGAGCCAGGCTGGGCCACCAGGCCAGATGGTGGGCTTTAGGCCCAGCCCACAAGATGGGCCTGAGGCTGAGCCAGGCCGATTGGCCAGATGGACCTGAGCCCTATGACCTGAGTCTTGGGCTTGAAGCCCTGACCCCACAAGGCTGAGCCAGGATAATGGGCCCTGGGTTGTGGGCTCTGAATAAAGGCTGGGCCCTTATCACTGACCTGGCCCCAGACCCTAGATCATGGGCCCTGGGGTGGGCCCTGACCCACTGGGCCACTGGGCCCTGGGCCACTGGGCTAAATATAAAATAAATAAAATAAAACTAAACCACAAAATGAAAAAAAACCTAAACTAAAAATAGAAAATAAAGTAAACTTGGACCTGCCTAAGACAAACTAAATTAAAATAAATAAAACCTAAACTAAATAAAATAAAATAAAATAAAAGAATGAACTTAAACATAAACTAAAATTAAACAGAATAGGCTAAATAAAACCTAAAACCTAAAACCTAAAAAAAATAAATAAAACCTAACAAACCTAAAATAAAATAAAACCTATGCAAAAATAAAATAAGATTAAAGTAAAATAAAATAAACCTAAACTGAGCTAAAATTAAATTAAACTTAAAACCTAAACTAAAATAAATAAACTAAATTGGATAAAATAAAAATAAAATAAAACTAAAATAAATTAAAATAAACCCAACCTCTGGGGTTTGCATAATAAAAATCCATAAAACTAAATCTAAAGCATGACCCTATCTAACCACTAAACCAGAGCCAAACCACTGAAACTGAGCCTGGTGACCATGGGCCTGACCCTGGGCCATGAGCCCTAAGCCCTAAACTGAGCCCCTGATCTTGATCCAAGGGCACAAACCTGGGCCTTTAGGCCAGCCCTAGGCCACTGGGCTGACCTGGGCCACTGAGCTTGGATCAAGAAACTGGTCTTTGAGCTGGAATCCTGGGCCAGCCAGGACAGGCCTGACTGACCTGGAATGTTGACCTGGCCAGGCCCTGAGCCCTGCACACTAGGCCCTGAGCCTGAGCCCAGGGACCCAGAGGCTGGAGTCTGGCCACAAAGCCTTCAACTGAGCCTGATCACTGACCTGAGCCCAAAGGGATATGATAAGACCCTTAGAGCCATGGCCAGGCCCTAGGCTCTGATAATGACATATAATAAAGACCTAAAATAAATAAAAGATAAAGGTTAAACTAGTAAAACTAATAAATAAAGATAAACTAATAAAGATAAATACTAACCTGATCTAAAGATAAACTAAAAGACCCTAAGTGGATAAGATAAAATAAATTAAAGATACCAAGCTTAAACTAAACATAAAGACCTAAAATATGCCTAAAGATAAAAATTAAAACCTAAACATAAATGGAATTAATTAAAACCTAGGCACAAAAGATAAATATAAACTGTGCCAAGATAAAAATAAAGCTACTTCAAAGATAAAATAAAATAAAATTAAACTAAAAATAAACATGACCTAAACTACCTACTAAAAATAAACTAAGATAAATAACCTAAATAAATAAACTAAACTAAAAATAAAATAAATCAAAATAAAATATAAAGATATAAAAATAAACTAAATAAACTTGGACCTGCCAGATTGGTTTAAAGAAAGGCCCATGACCACTAGGCCCTAGGCCACTGAGCCACTGATCCTGGGCCATAAATCCTTTGGCCCCAGGCCTTGACCACTAAAATCTGGGCCTTGAGCCATGAGCCATAACCCAGGCCCCTAAGGCCCAAGAATGGACCCTAGCCCTGGCCTGACCCTGGCTTTTAGGCCATGAAAACCTAGACCCAACTAGGCTATCTGAGCCACAACTGACCCTGAGCCACTTTACTGACCCTTGACCCTGAGCCCAGGCCCTGAGCACTAAAGGCCCTGACCCTGGCCTCACTGACCCCACCTCCCCAGTATAAACCCACCAAACCCTGACCACTGAAACCCACACCACTTCACCACTGCTACCACATGCCAAACCTACCTAAATTTACTAAATAAATGAAAAATCTAAGCCCTAAACCTAATAAAACTAAACCCTAAAGAATGGGTGAAACTTGGTAGGAACACCCAGATCAGGGCTCAATCTAGATTTAGAGGTGGAGGCGAAGGCGGCGATTATCACAGTGGTGGTGGGGGATCTAGATGCGCTGGTGGATATGGAGGTGGTGGTCGAGTGGTGGTATGGAATGGAGGAGGCGATAGAGGTTCTGATCATGGTGGTGTCGATGGGAGAGATGGGGATATAATGGTGGATCACTGCTACTCGAGAGTAATTCTAATGGAGCTGGACAAGCGAAGCAGTGATCGATTCTTATGGAACTATGTCTTTATTATAGAGAGATCTAGTTATCTAGGGTTTTGATTATCTCAATGCTCATTTTTTATCTTTGACATCATTTGTGTCTTAAAAACTTGGTGTGCTACTTGGTTGATGAAATCAAAGAAGAAATGTTGAATCTAAATTTATTCTCTCTTAAAAACAAAAACTAAACACTAAACTAAAACTTGAACCACGAAACCCAAATAAAACCCTAAACCCTAAACCACAAATCCACACCCTAAACCCTAAAAACCAAAAACCCTAAACCCTAAACCACAACCTAAATCTAAACCCTACCCAAATCCTAAACCCAAACCCCAAACCACAAACTACCCCAAACCCAAACCCACCCTAAACCCTACCACAGGCTAAAACTGGCTAAACTAAATAAAACTTAAAATAAAATAAATAAATAAAATCTAAAATAAAATAAATAAAATAAAACAAAACTAAAATTAAACATAAATAATAAAATAAAATAAAAAATAATTAAAATAAAATAAATAAAAAACTAAACTAAAAATACAAAACCTAAATAAAATAAAAAAAAACCTAAAATAAAATAAAATAAACCTAAAAATAAAATAAAATAAATAAATAAAAAAACCTAAACCTAAAATAAATAAAATAAAACATAAATCCTAAACTAAAACCAACCTAAAAAAAAATAAAGTAAACCTAAACTAAAATAAACTAGACTAAAATAAATAAACTAAACCTAAATAAAACCTAAACTAAATAAAATAAAATAAACATAAATAACCAAAACTAAAATAAAAAAAAAATAAAACCTAAAATAGACTGAATACCTAAACCTAAATAAAATAAAAACACTAAACTATAAAATAAAAAAAATAAACTGAACTAAAATAAAATAAAAATAAAACTAAATTAAAAATAAACCTGACTAAAAAACATAAAAATAAAATAAAATAAAAACTAAAATAAATCAACTAAACTAAATAAAATTAAAATATTAAATAAAATAAATAAACTAAAATAAATAAAAATCAAATAAACAAACTAAACCTGCCACTTAACTAAATTTAAAACAATTGATAAAATAATATACATGACCACAACTGGGCCCTATAACTGAGCTGCAAACCCTAAGGCCAACCACTTAAGACCACTAAACTGAGCCCTGAGGCTATCTGAGCCACAGGCCTAGATCACGTGACTGGAATCCTAGGCCCTAAGATCGTGACCTGGGCCCTGGGCCCACAGGCCCCCCCAGATACATGCCTGAAACTGGGCCTGAGCCTAAACTGATGACACAGGCCACAGGCTCTGAGATGGGCCCAGCTGGGCCAGGCCAAGGCCTGGGCTTAGATAGGCTAGGCCTAGCCTAGATGGGCTGGGCCACTGAGGCCAACCCCTGGGCTAGATGGGCCAGACCTAAAAATGAGCTAGACTGAGCTGAGCTTAGGACTATGATCAGAGGTGGGTTAAGGCTAATAATGGGCCCTGATGGGCTTGGGCAGCAAAGGCCTGCTAAGATGGCTATCTGAGCTGGGCCCTAGATAAATGGCCAAAGACCCGTAAATGGGCCCTAGCCCTAGATAAATAAGGCCTGGATAAAAAAAAGATAAATATGCCAATGGCTAAATGAGGACAGACCACTAAATCCTGGGCCATAAATACCTGGGCCTAAACAGGCTAAACTGAGCCACAGGCCACCATAATCTAAGGCCCTGGGCCTGGGCTTCCCAAAAATAACTAATCTGACCTGAGCCCCAACTAAACCCAGATACTAAACCTAAATGAAATCCTAAACTAAACCTAAATAAATAAACTAAACTAAACTAAATAAAACCTAAACCAAATAAACCCACCCACATAAACATAAACTTACCCTAAACCAAAAACCTAAAATAAACTAAACCTAGGCCAAATAAACCCTAAACCTAAACCTATGCAAACCCTAAAACCCAACCTCCTCCCACAGCTTTGTCGTTCTCGATGATTTTGAATCCCTCTTGGTGGCACTCCCCAATGGGGATTTTTTTAACTTTGACTTCAATTTTGACCGATTTCAATGGCTTGAACAACATCGACCATTTCGTGATGTTTTATCATTGGCGTTGTTGCATTGATTTCTATTCCTTGGCTTCCACCTTAAAGTTTGGATGTTTTGTAGGGCATCTAACATTTTGGGGATTGGCGATCCCAATGCTACATCTTCTATGAAATCTTTAAGGAAGCACTCTATGGATTTCTCCCTCGTTGATTCAATTAATCTCATTTTGACATCTTTTAGAGGTTTTCATCCAAATGTGTGCTCGATGTGGATGTTGAAAAGTTGGCAAAACCATTTGAATTTTCTCTTGTTGGTAAATTTACTTTGCATCATCTGAAGTTGGATAAGATCCACTCTTTTTTCCATAATCTCAAGCTTATGGGTGCCTTCTCGATTGGTCTTATTGACCCTTGGCATATCCTGATTCAACTTTCTAATGATTTGGATTATTCACATGTTTTTTAGGTCATTTTTATTTCATCTTTAATTGCCAAATGTGTTTGCTGAAGTGGCCACCCCTTTTTGACATTAAGGAGTAATCTCCTATTTTCCCTATGTGGTTATCTCTTCCTAATATGCACATTCATTTTGTAACCCATCATGTGCTTTTTACTATCGGGGCTTTATTTGGTCGGCCTTTTACCTTCGACTAAGCGGAGCTAAGCAATCTTTATACTGGATCCGTGGAATTAGACATAACTAAAAATACCTAAGGAAGTTTGGATTGGCTTTGAAAAATATGGGTATTAGCAAAATGTTGAATTAGAGAACATTCTAATTTTTTGTTTTACTATAAAATACATGGTCATGACAATTTGAATGATTTATTCTACATGCCCACTTAAAAAATGAATTCCTCTAAAGAAAATGTTGTCTCTACCCATAGCGATTCTACTTATGTTCAAAATTGGCCTCGGATCTAAGGATGGTATGAAGGCTATTATTGAGGTTGATTCCTTGGATATAGGGTTGATCTTGTTGAACATGTTTCAACTTTTAATGATGGTAGGGATTCGGCTGATATTTAAAATGGGAAGGATGATTTACCTCTTATTCCTTCTTTGAATTTGAATATTTCTAATGTGTGGAATAATAAATTCTTTAAGTTATTAGAAGCTGATTCTATTTTCTTTGATTCTACTCTTGCATACTTGCTTTGATTGATGAAAATGAAGCTTTTAATGAGGATTTAAATGATGTCAGCATCTTTGAAAATAATTTTGATTTGAATTCTACTACTTGTGCTTTAAATGGTTCTAAATCATCACCATCTCTCATTTTTAATCTTGATATTCATGTTAATCCTACTTTTCAACTAAATATGGATTTGGAAGAAGGTGAACTCCCCTCAAACACTTGGAGATTTCTCAAATCAATGACCAATGTTACTAAATCTTACTATGATGACTCTAGGGAAAAGAAAATGGCTTTCAAACTTATCATGCTAAAAGAAAAAAATGTTTAAAATTTCCCTCTTAAATTGCTAAAAACACTAGATCTACTGCGGCCTCTCCCACCTCTCTTAATTAACCTTTGCTTAACCCCCCTTTTTTATTTTCTTTATGTTTAATTTTCTTGTTTGGAATGTTAGAGGGATTGGTACCCTCTCTATTCATAATTATATTAGAAATCTTTATCACATTCATAATATTTCTCTTCTTATTATTCTGAAGCATCTTATTCATGCTAATAAAATTAACCATGTTGCTAGAATGATTAGTTTTAATAAAATTTTCTCTAATTTGGTGTTTTTTGGAATAATTTCATTGAGGTCTCTATTTTGATGAATTTCATCAAGTTGTCAATGGATCTCTTATTGTGTGTTTTGGGCTCCTTTATGCATCTTGTTATAGATGGGATTGAATTTTGCTACCTACCTTGTTTTGGTGGTGATTTCAACACCATTTTATTCTATTACGAATGAAGTGGTGGATGCTCTCTAATATTCATTCCATGGAAGATTTCTCCAATATGATCCTTGATAGTAATTTGATTGATATTAGCTTTAAAGGCTCTAATTATACTTGGTAAAACTCTAGACTTTGGAGAAGGTTGGTCAAATTTCTTTTTAATACTCATTGGATTACTCAATGGTCTATTATTTTTATTGATGATTTAGGCAGAACCTTGTCAGATCATGCTCCTCTTCTGGTTTCTATTAAAGATAATTTTAATAAACTAAAAAACTCCTCTCCTTTTAGATTTCAAAACATGTGGATTCAGCATATTGATTTTTTTTAATGTTGTGGCTAATAATTGGAAAGCTCCTTTACATCGTGATAATTCAATTATGGGGATGAATAGACTTTGGTTGAAACTTAAAGGACTTAAACAAAATTTGGGTTGGAACAAGCATTATTTTAAAACCTTTTTTCCAATATTAAAGATATGGAAAAAATTGGTTTGTGATCTGAATTCTCTATTATGTAGATCCTTATATGATTATAGACTTGATTGAGGTGAAAGATAAACTTGTTAACTTCAAAATATTGAAGAGATTTATTGGTGTCAAAATCTCTAGTAAACATATTACAGTTATGGCAAATACTAGGAATTTTCCATGCTTTGGTTAATAAGCAGAGATTTAAATAATATTTTAAAATTAAAAATGATAATGGAGATTGGATTATGGAGAATAATGATATTATGGAATCAGTTATTAATTACAATAGAAATATGCTTAATAAGAATTACTCTTATGAAGTTATTTCTCAATCGTACTTTATTCTTTCTATTGTTACTAATGATGATAATGATTTGCTTACCATTGTGCCTAATATAGATGAAATTTTCAATGTTAGAATAGCATGAACATAGATTTTTTGTTCTGTGGGAGGGTTTCACTACTCAATTTTTTCAAAATGTTGGTTTATCATTAAAATGATTTGATTTAGGCTATGATTGATTTTTTCAATGGTAATCTTTTTACTAGATATTTTTCTAGTACTTTTATTTTCTCATACCTTGGAAAGATAATGTCGGACTATTAGAGTGATTTTAGACCTATTAGTCTTTGCACCTTCTTCAATAAGCTGATTTCCAAAATTCTTATCAACAAACTTAGTCTTACCAGACTTAGTCATTTACTTAATAGAATTATCTCTCTTAACCAAACTAGTTTTATTAGAGGTAGATCCATTTGACAATATTTTACTTGCCATTAATTCATGATCTTGATGCCAAGACTAGAGGTGGCAACATTCTTTTCAAATTAAATATTACCAAAGCCTTTGATAACATCTCTTGGGATTTCCTTTTCCATATTCTAAATTTATTTAGTTTTCTAATAAATTTATTCTTCTTATTAAAATTATATTAATAATTTTTTGTTTTCAATTTTGCTTAATGGAGAAGCCTTGAGTTTCTTTCCCTCTTCCCATGGCTTATGACAAGGGGATCCTTTATCTCTTGCTTTATTTATTATTGCTATTGAGTACTTATCTAAGAGCATCAATGATTTATTCTTAAACAATCATAGTATGTAAAACAGAACTCTTGGTGGTCTTCCTATTTCCCATTTAAGTTTTGCAGATGATTTCATTATTTTTTGCAATGATTCTATTCATCACATCAAGCATCTCAAGTCTTTTTAAAATAAATTTGGCAGAGAAAGTGGCTTTTCTATTAATGATAAAAAAAATCTATTTTATCACATCCTCTAGTATCTCCAATAATAAAATCAATCAAATTGTGCATATCACTAATTTTAAACATCAACACTTACCTCTTAAGTACTTGGGTGCTCCGCTCTCTAAAGGCCTGAAATGTTCCCATCTCTTTGACGAGTTAATTCAAAAAATTTCAAATAAATTTTTTGTTTGGGAATTCCATTTACTTTCCTTTGGTGGTAGGCTCACTATTCTTAAAAGAACTCTCAACTCAATGCCTCTTTATTTGATTAAACCTATTATCCCCACTAATGCTACACTTATCAGAATTGATCGTTTGATTAACAAATTTTTTTGGGGCTCCAATAATTCTACCAAAAAAATGCATTGGACATCTTGGCATAAATGTTGTGGTCCTCTAGGAGAAGGTGCTCTTAGTTGCAAAGTGAAGCTATCACTGCCTTCTCTCATAAGCTCTAGGGGGATTTTAGAAAGAATAAAAGCCTTTAGGATAATTTTATGATGGAAAAATATTTCCAAGGAAAACACCCTCTTAACTGTGCTTATAAAGTTTATGACTCTTCGATTTGGAAAAGGCTTAGTTCCATTAAATGGGTTGCTGAATCATTAATATCTTGGGGTATTCAGTCAGGTTCTTCCTTCTTTTGGCAAGATAATTAGATTGGCAACTACTATATTGACACCTTTTATCTACCCACTCTACTGTTGCTATCAAAGTTAATTCTTTTGGGCTTAATAACAATTAGAATGAAAGCAAACTTGTGAATTATCCCTATTTCTCTATTTGAAAACTTTAAAAATATCCCCATTTCTTCTAACAAAACTGATCAAATTTTTTTAAGATTTCTTATAATGGTGACTTTGTTCTTAAAGAGGCTTGGAATTTTATTAGAGATAAATAGAACCCCTCTAATGTTTTTATTAAACTTTGGAATAATATCATTCCCATTTTCTATTCAATTTTAGCTTGGAGGATTTTGAATAACTTTATTCTGTGGACTCTTTGCTGAACTAAAGGGTTTTACTTAACTTCAAAGTGATATTATTGCATTCATATTGAAAAATGTAAATCATGTTTTTGTCAATGGTGCTATTGCTTCTAAATTATGGTTTTGGTATGATGATATATTTATTTCCAACTATTTTCAGGGTCCTCTTTCTTTATATCAACTTCTTGAAGTCTGTTTCAAATATATAGTGAAAGGTCATATGCAAGTTTTAATTGCTATTAATCTTTGTTGACCTCACTTTTGGAGTGAGCTTTCAACTTCTTCACCTTAAACATAGGACTCCTCTAGTCACTAAGAGTTCCTTAGTCTTAAGACACTTTTAGTGATTAGATGAACACTTAACGACCTAGAGACTTAGAAGAGTTAGTCATAGGAATAGGTTATGCCTTATAGGGGCATTAGGAAAACTTGCCTACCTATAGCTTTAACCAAATCTTACTTCCTTCTTTCAAGTCAAACTTAAATTAAATCAACTTCAAATTCAAATCAACTAAATCAACTTCAAATTCAAATCAACTTCAAATTCAAATCAACCTCAAATTCAAATCAACTTCAAATTCAAATCAATCTCAAATTCAAATCAATTCCAAATGATTAAAACCCATGATCAACATTAAATCAAAACCTTTCTAAGCCTTTGATTCCATCTTATGGACTTATCTCAAATCAAACCTTAAATCAATTCCAACTCAATGGATTTTCTCAAATCATGCATCAATTTTAACCAAATAATTGAAACCCATGATTGAATTCAAATCCCAAAATCTTTCTAAGCCATTTTGATTTCATCTTATGGACTTAGCTCAAATCAAATTCAAATCACTCCAAATTCAAATGATTTTAACATAACCCATTTATATTCTCATTTATATTCACAAATATAAATGAAATATAAATTTGAACAACCAAAACTAAATTCAAAAACTCAAGTCCAAATCTAACCTAAGTCCAACCTATACCCTTTCAAGTCAAATTCTTGAACTTAACCAAATCATTTTCAAATCAATTCAAACCTTTGGATTTTCTCTTCAAACAATCATTCCTTCAATCACATGCCCAAATATAAACATAAACTACAATCATCAAACCCAAATTAAACTATCCCAAATCAAATCCATGTTCATCCTTTGAACTTGAAATTGTCAAATGATTCAAAACCCATTTCACATCAAATCACTTGCAATTGAATTTATATTTCAATCACAAGTCCATATGTGAGTTCAACCAAACTTGAATCAAGCCTTGATCAAGCCAATTGACCCATTTAGGCTTAGTTGACCCAAAGTGACCTAAAGCACCTTTTGAGCTTAAATTTAATCCAACCCAAATTGGATTGAACTTAAGCCCATCACACTATGAGCAACAATCATCCTCAATTCAAATTGGGTCAAACCAAGTCAAACCTAGCCTTTGACCAAGTCAACACTTAGCCCAAATGAAACCTAAACTAGCAAAATTACCATATAACAAATTGATTGAAACCATTGATCTAAACCAATTCATAAATAATAATGATTGAACACCAGTCATCAATTGATGCCAAACCTAGCTGAATTGGCCACTTGACCTAAGTTGGCTCAAGTTAACCTAAAAAGTCAAAATGGGTCAAATCTTGATCTAAGCCAAATTGATTACAACCAATGGGTCAAATTCATTCTAAATCACTTGTTGAACTTGACCAAAGCTTCAATTGGCCAACTAGACCCAACCTAGCCCAATGGACCATGAACCCAACTTGACCTAAAAGGTCAAATCAACTTGAAATCAAACTAAACCAAAATTGATTGAAACCAAAGCTTGCAATACATTTCAAATGATCAATCGAATCTAAACCAATCGATGAACTAACCCAATTGGGTCAAATGGGTCAAATTGGTCAACTTGACCCATTTGACCTAAATGAACCTAAATGAACCAAAGCCAAATATAAACCAAATATAAACCAAATTGAACCAAACCAAAGACACCCATAGGCTCTAAATGATCATTTGAACTTGACCTAACCCATGGTTTGACATAATTTGACCAATCAATTTAACCCAATTGACCCAATTTGACCTAAATGGGTCAAAATTGAACCAATTCAAATCAAATGAACTCCAAATCACTTGAAATTTTGCCCAACCCACTTTTGAATCATCTCAAATCCACCCAAATCAAAATCAAGGCCAAATGACCATTTTACCCTAGGTCAAAGGTATCCTATGGCCAAATTCACTTGGAATTTGGCCTTTTCTCATGGCTACATGGCATCTTCCTAGTGGTCCATTTGGACACCAAGAGGGGTGGTGAACATGACCCAATGGGTTTAGGTCAGCCATGACCCAACCCAAAGCCAAATTGGCCCCTCCAATGCAAAATTAACACTTGGATCACTCCATACATTTACCTAGCACATGGGCACTCCCTCTACCAAAACAAATCACATGGAGTGTCAATAGCCTAAACAAACCCATAAATCATAGCAATTGATCAAAAATGGAAATGCTAGCCTCGGCCATCCGATTTAAGTAGGGGGAGATATACTCCCTCTCATTTCCACTCAAACCAGAGACATTGCATTCGATTGAGCTCTAGGGATCGAAAACAAGCTTCTCCAAGTTTCCCAAAGCCATTTCCAAGCATCCTAAATTTCTCCTTCTCTTTTTTCTTCAAAGTCAAATGGGAGGTAATTTGAAACTCTAATTCATCCAATTCTCCATCAAACCCAAATTCACTTTGCAAGCACCATCAAGGGACCTAGTCGAGCTCACCCAAGGTGTTTCCTAAGTCTCCAAGACACGAGAAGGGGGACTTCTATCAAAGTCGATTGCCATTGAAGGGGAGCTTGATCAACCAAGACATCCACTTCAAATCAAGGCTTGATACTTCAACAGGCTCACTAGATGAAGCTACCTTGTTGGAAGGATAGCCTCGTGAGGGGTTCAAAACCGATCCTAACTTGAAAAATGCTTGGTCCTTTGTGAAGGGAATTGTAATCCCATTAGATCTTAGCCGCTTGAATTTTTTTGGTGTTCTTTGAAGGTGGGTTGAGTTTGAGTTCCATCCAAGCTTGGTGACCTTGATCGGCGATCAATGGATGACATCCCTCTCTCCGCCGAGGAGACAAATCATACACCATCCATCCAATGTTTTGATGGATGATTGTGATTTAATCACATTAGATCTCGATTAAACCCTTTAGAACCACAGATTAATCTCGCCATCCTATCCTTTATCAGATGGCCCAAGGGAAAGTGCATCCTGCGGTTGATTTGAACAAAAAACCTCATCATGCCACATGGAAAGCGTGCCGCCAGCCCACGGGCAGAATTTGAATTAATTAGGCCTTTTAATTATCCATTAATCATAGAAACTTCATAAAATCATAATTAAATGTAGAAAATTCCAAAAAATATTAATGTGAGCTCATTTTAAAGGTATTTCAGAGGGGAATCCAATAAAAGTATTTCTAATTGAATTTAAATAGTGAATTTTCTTAATTAAGGTTAAATTAAAAATGTAATCACCTTAATTACTACCTAATTACTTAATTGATTAATTCCAAATTTCTCAGACATGTTTAGTGGGATGACTGCCTCCCCTTAATTTTGTTGGAATTTATCAATGAGTTAATTAGGAAATTAATTAATGAACCCTAATCACCCTCTTAATATAATTAAGAGTATAATTTAACATGAACATGATTTAATCCCTTAAGATAATTAAACATTGTTTAAGTAAAGAGGAGGTTTATGGAATGGGATTGATATTTTCCCTAAGTTATTCCCTAAACCCCTTTCATCCTTAATCCAAATATAAAAGGATTAATCCACAATGATCTACTTAATTAGTCTAATCAAATTTTTTAAAACCAATATGGAGTTAATCTCTTCTTTGGGTAGATCATTAGGTGTTCAAAAGCCTAAGGTAAGTTTGAGAAAATCATATCCAACTCACATGTGTGGAAGGTTATGAAAGTACTTAATAAAACCCTTTCTTAATTAATCAATGTGAGCCAATTGCATTAGGCCCATTTCTTAGGTGCATTGCTGATTTAAATTCCATGTGGTTGCATATCATATGTTGGCTCATAATTACTTGTTTAATTATGTTAAAGGTGTAGGTAAAGGGTAATTAATGGGTTTAATTCACACTTAACCAAAACAAAACATGAAATCAATCTAATTATTCTAAAATTAAACAAAATCAATTCACACATGGGGAAATGGGATAGGACCAAAAAATTCTTTTCATATTTCCTAAGCCAAATCAAAATCAAATTCAAAAATAAAAATCTCTTTAAAGAATGTTGATTCACTTTAAATGATCTTATTTCATAGATTGTCTTTAGAGTTAATTAAGGTGAATGAAGTCATATGCTTACATCACTTTATTTCTTTCCAAGCATGCTAAATGTTGTTTGCCATATGAAGTCATGCATTCATATCTTTTGAAAAATCAACTAAATAAAATGTTTCTTTTATGTCAAATTGCATGTGTTGGCTAAATTTAAGAATATGAGTCTATTATCACTATGAAACCAAAAGTATTTTCAAAACCTATAAATCAAAGATTATAAATGAAGTGATGCTACTTATAAGTACTTATAAGCTTGCATGTGATTATAGCATAAGATGTGTATTATGTGATTTTCTTCTCTTCTCTTTACATGGATTTGAAGAGGATTTGCAAAGTGTATAGTTCATTTGAAAAGAACATAACACTTGAAATCTATTCTATGCACTTCTATGTTATGACTTAAGAAGGATCTTCACATTTACACATGTAAATTATACAACTAAATCAAACATAAAGTCTTTTACATTATTCTTCATCCATTTGTTTCCTTTTATACATTTACATGTATTTAAGAAAAGTGGTATATTAGTCCGACATCCCTGGGTTGGCTTTTAGTAGCCTAAGTAGGTCTTGTACCCCCGGTGTAAAAAATAATGCCATACTCACTTATATCTTTTATACATGTGATTGTGCATTTAGCTAATGGACAATCCCTCTCTTTCTACATAATAATAATATTCATGGAATATCCAAATTTTCTTAACACAATCTCTTAGCATTCATCATCAAGGTGTGCTAAAATTTGCATTGCATGTATATATGCTTAGGATCATTCATATGCATGATATACATGTTGGAAAGAAATAAATGGTTGTGTTATAGTAATTCACCTTAATTAATCCTAAGATGCCTTTCTTGTTGGATAGGACTATTTAGAGTAAATCTAAACTTAGGTTAATTAAAACACATAATAAAACTTCACTAAAGAAAATCACTAATGAATCTACCTCAGAAATCACTTAAGGTAGGGATAAAAGAGAAGTTCTTTTTTCTTTTCTTCTCTTTACAATATTTATTAACTAAATGTAGGTTCATTCAAACCAAATCAAATCATTAAATAAAATTAACAAATCAACTAAATCACTTAAATGAAACCACCCTAAGTTGAATCCTTCACACTTAGAAAATTCTAACCCTAAAGACTAGCTAAGATAAGCCACACAAGCCTTGAAAGGTACACACATTAGGCTAAGTCACCATTTCTAGCTTTATGTTAGGGAGGTGCATGGTTTGATGCCTGATTTTATTTTGTGATGTAATATTTTTAGAGTAGATGTAAGGGTGTATGTGCATAGACTAGATGATAGGACGATCTTAGTCTAATCATATCTTCTGCAGGGGATTGTGCTTAAGGGCCGTTGTAATAAAAATATAAATGCTTTTGCTTTGCAGGTTGCTTATACCACTAAGCATAACCTAAACTAGGACAAGTGGACTTGGTTACCCATGTGGGTGCTAAGTCCAAATTATTCTATAACTGCTATGTTTAGCAAATCTCTATTTTAGGTTTTTTGATTTACTTCTTTCCCATTTTGATGTAATTTTTGCAATTAAGATTTGAATGAATGTTATGGGGATTAAGGTGAACATTGGTCATAAGACCATGTCTTATGTACCATGTGAAGCCTTGGAGCAAACCACATCCCAAGTAAAATCAAAAAGAAGAAAGAAATGAAGAATGAAGAATGAAGACCACCATAACATGAATTCTTTCTAAATTGTAATTCTTCATTTGTAACTGGTTGTATAAGGGTAGAGCTCGCTACCCATTTTCCTTTTGGGTTTGTAGGAGCCCACATCACCTCTTATTCTTTTACACTAGCTTTATATAATTCTTTGATGTTTGTTTAGGCATTAGAAATGACATGATTTTCTTAGTTTCTTAATTGCTTGATGGTTGTTGAATGGCCCTGGATGAGATTAGACTCTAGGAAAAATAAATTTGCTATCCAATTAATCAATTCAAAATTAAATTAAATAACTCATAACCTCACCTAAAGCTTAAGACATAAAGCAAGATAATAAAAGATTTAGCAACCCCTGGATGTTGTATGTCTCACATCATGCATAAAATATTGCTTCACTCTTGCTAATGGAGGGCTTCCACCTTTGCTAGAGAAAATGGCTTGACCTTTGAGAGCCATGGTAGAAACACACCTCCTTCTTGTTAATTTTGCCCATAATCAATCTTCTCATGCATTAGGCATATGAAATCCCATAGCTGTGTCAAATAAATTGTCTAAAATTCAAAATAAAACTTAAGGAAATTTGCATTAGATTTAAGTCATTATTCATGCCCTTCATGATCTAGTCTTTTAGGGAGTGTGTTTAAGGAGTTAGTCTTCTAAATAAACAATACCTAGCTATTTTGCAAAAGCATACTTGCCTACATATATTTAAAATTGGAGGAGTTAGTTGGTAGCCACCCCAAGCATTGTAAGTCCAATAGTGATTTTATTCTCTTGTGGAGATAAACCATATACCCAATTTTGCCTTAGATTTAGGTCATACTTTGGCCCCAAAGCTCCATAGATTTAGGATCTGAGGTTGCTATTTCCCCTTGGGCTACAAGCATAAACCCTCACCTCTTAGCATTTCAATGATCTTGTATTGTGGAATTCTAAGGCCTAGATTTTTAATAAAAATTCAACCCAATTACATAATTCTCCTCAATTTCAAAAATATAAAGCCCAACAATAAGATAGTTTGGGATGCTCACTAGGTTTCCTAGCATCATGAGCATCCCCTATTCATCTCCATTTATTTTCAATAATAACTCCCACCTCTTGATCAATCCCACTTGATCTTCCAAATAACAATATGTTGATGGTTCTATCTTTGAAATCTTGGAGACAATGATCATTTACCTTAATCGAGAGTATTCTTAAGGAATCTCATTCCTTAAGATGTAATTAACTATGGGGCTTGCCTCCATGGGAACTTAATGAGTCAATTTAAATAAACCCTACTTTATTTTTTTCCATGTAAAGTAGGGAAAGAATCATACATTCAAGACCCATTGTCCTGGGGAGTCCTTATTGTGATTAGTCCATTGTAATGGTTACTTCTCATAGATAGTACATCATTCCTCAATGTCAACATCTAATGAGTACATCTCTGGATATATGGTGTCCCAACTAATATATACATTTTATTTTTTCAAATTCCCAAAGTTTGAGAAATAATAAACAAAAATCATTTGTAACTTCCACATGGTCTCTCTCCATCTTTCAAATGATCATCTAATCAATTTCATTTAACAACATTAAACAAAATCAAAAGTTAAGAATTTCATTTTTATTTTCCAAAAGTAAAATCATTTCTAAATATCATTATTTAAAAAAAATAAAATAAAATAAATATATAAATTTTTTCTAAATAAAAATCAAAATCAACTTTCAAAAAATAAATGAACATCCATTCAATATACCCAAATTTATTGAATGAAGATTTCATTTCAAATAAAATCAAAATCATATTTCAAAAAGCACATATGAATATCGTCATTCGATATACCCAAATTTATTGAATGAAGATTTTATTTCTAAATAAAATCAAAATCTTCTTTCAAAAAGCACAAATGAAAATCCTCAATTAACATACCCAAATTTACTGAATGAATATTTTATTTCCAAATAAAATTAAAATCATCTTTCAAAAAGTACATATGAAATATCCTCATTCAATATACTCAAATTTATTGAATGAAGATTTCATTTCTAAATAAAATCAAAATCATCTTTCCAAAATCACATATGAATATCCTCATTCAATATACCCAAATTTATTGAATGAATATTTCATTTCCAAATAAAATCAGAATCATCTTTCAAAAGTACAAATGAACATCCTCATTCAATATACCCAAATTTTTTGAATGAAGATTTCATTTCCAAATAAAATCATATCATAAAATTGAGATTCCATTTCAACATATCTCACATATGTTGAAGTGAATTTTCTTTTCAAAAAATTAAAAATTTGAAGATAAACCTCTTCATTCAATATATCCAAATTTGTTGAATGGAAGTTTCATTTCCAAAACAAAAATCACACATTTGAAATTCCATTCAACACACTCCCATGTGTTAAGTTGGAATTCCCTCCATTTCAAAAATTAATAATCACACATAAAAATTTCATCTTTTAAAAAATAAAACATGATTGACTCCATTTGACATACCCAAATTTGTTAAATGAGAGTTTCATTTCATAACACATTTGGATCTTTCATTTAGCATACCCAAATTTGCTAAGCAAAGATCCCTCTTTTCAAAATCAAAACATCAAAATCAAACACATTTGAACTTTATTTAGCATACAAAGATTTTCTAAGTAAAGTTCTCATTTTCAAAAAATCAAAACATCAAAACCAAAAACACATTTAGACTTTATTTAGCATACCCAAATTTGTTAAGTAAAGATCCCTCATTTTCAAAAATCAAAGCATCAAAACCAAAAACACATTTGGACTATATTTAGCATACCCAAATTTGTTAAGTAAAGATCCCTCTTTTCAAAAATCAAAACATCAAAACCAAACACACATTTGGACTTTGTTTAGCATACCCAAATTTGCTAAGTAAAGATCCTCTTTTCAAAATCACCAAAATCAAACACATTTGGACTCTTTATTTAGCATACCCAAATTTGTTTAGTAAATGTTTCATTTTCAAAATCAAAATCAAACACATTTGGCCATTATTTAGCATACCCAAATTTGCTAAGTAAAGACCCCATTTTCAAAATAAAAAAAGAATCAAATACATTTGGACTTTATTTAGCATACACAAACTTGCTAAGTAAAGATTCCATATCCAATTCACACATGATTCACATGATGGGCAAACAAGCAAAAGAAGAAAATTATTTTCAAATAACTTATTTAGAATATCCAAATTTGCTAAATGAGCAATCACAAACAAAATCAATTAACCATCTATTTAACATACTCAAATTTATTAAATAAAGGGTCCCCAAACATAAAAATTAAATTCAAATATGAACCAATGGAAGCATAAAAAATCTCTTCAAAATATTTGAACCCATTTCCAACGTAGACAAATTTGTTGAAAATGGATTCTAAATTCAAAATCTCTTCTTCAATTCTAAATTCAAAATCTCTAGCCTAAATTCAAAAGAGCCCCACTTAACATATTCAAATTGTTGAGTGTGGGTTTAAACTCTAAATCAAAAATTCAAAAAGTCAACAGAATATCAAAGCAAAAAATCTGGTTTGAGTTTGTTTTCAAAAATTGCAAAATTTCAACTCAGTCTCAGTCAGTTTTTCTCAAGCTCAATTCAGTACAAATGGATGCCCAAAAATATGTCTTCACTTTCCCCTTTGGGATGGATTTGGCCTTGGATTGGGCCAACCTTCCCTAAACTAAATTTGTCCATCTGATTTACTTTGGCTGAGGATTCAAAGTGGCCAAAATCACTTGTGAGGGAGCAAGCCTCACCATCATCAGTAGGAGTGTGGTGACTGGGCAGAAGCCAGTCATCCATGTTGAAATGCCATCAAATTCTGAATTTTCCTCACTAAAGATGAAGAGGGTGGAAGTTCTCATAGTAGTTATAGCTATAGTGCTTATGTGTTCAATTGTTCCCATTATTGCCCCAGTACGGGCTAGTACTAGCTCACTGGCTTCTTCCAAGGGGAAGGCTACCCTATCATCAAGGATAGTCTCCCCCACCTTTGAGATAGAGTCTGGTTCCCACACTACTCCTCTCAATGGAACTCAATGCCACAACAGATGCGTAGGATCAAGCAACATTATGTGCTCACAACCACGGAGATGGAAGCAATCTCTTAGGTTTTAGTAGAGGAGTCACCCAGGATAGTTTCTCCTTTAATTACATGATATTCTTTCTGGATCTAATGGAGAGGAAGATGTTAGGAGGTTTACAATGTCACCTCCACCTGTAGTTCAATATGAGGCACCTATCAAAGATAGGAGGAGGTCCTATGCTAGCCTTAAGATAATTCTGCGCCAAGTTGGTAGGGCTTCTGAATGATTAGAGTCTAAAGCTCAATTTGACCTAAGATTAGTCATTCCTCGTAGCATAGGCAAGCATATCCAATAGGGGAGGGCCAGGGAGGCCCGTGTATCAGTGCATGTTACTAGCAGAGAGAGGCAAAGGTATGCCAGACAGTCAGTTACCTCCACCCTCATGGATTTCCTTGATCAGTGTGCTACTTGTGCCGGTCATACTGACAATATTATATTGAACGATACTACCCATCACAGGAGGGGAGCTCCTGCATAGAGAGAGTTGGTGTTGTCCCCATCACACTACTCCACTCCATGTCCACTATCACCAGTATAGGTATCATCTTCCATAGTTCCATATAAAGCCAAGAAGGCAGCATTAGGGGAAAAGAGAGCCCCACTGGTGATCTGACTATAGCCAAGAGATCCCATTTCATCCACACCACCAACTAAGGCGAGGCTGAGCTCTCCTACTTGATCTCCTACTTTAGTTGTAGTGAAGAGGGAGTGGTGACCTCATAGCAGTGTAGTCGTGTCATCACCACCACCACCTCACAAGATCATGGACATAGCAGAAGTAGAGGGAGAAGGAGACAGTTTAGTTGCCCCTATGGTGATAGATCCTCCCAGGAGTAACACTCCACCCATGGTAGATGATAGCCATGAGCAAATTTCTTCTAATGAGCATAGCCCTCATAGGGTTAGCTCTCTAGTAGCCAGAGATGTTAGATATATCTCTATTCATGAGCATGACCCCACCACCGGTCAGCCATGATCATTTGTGCTGGACATGGGACCGTGATGACATGTAGCAGATATCTCATTGAGAAGAAGGAAATCTAGGGTATGACTAGTCTGACTTAGAGGAATAGAAGGTTAGTTTTGATCCCAATGAAGATGATTTGTTGGAAGATTCAGTAGAGGTGCATATGGTTGATACCAGAGGTTCTCTCCTTCAAAATCAGCATGGCTCAGAAGGTGTTGCGGTCAAACAGGATGACACAGCCTATTCGACCCAACACCTCCTTCAATAACTGAAACAAAATGATGAGCAAATTGACAAGATGGGAAAGAGGTTTGAATATTTGCTAGCAACAATTTTGGCACTTTAGAATCAAGCTCTAGTAGCACATTTTATTATTATGGACACCGATCAGCCTGAGTTGCTGCATGTCTTGAATCAACCTAAGAGTTCACCTCTAGTAGAGTAGGGTAGCACTAGCTTGTATAGGAAGGTAGTGGACAGTACCTCCGTATAAGAAAAAGATATTAAACTCATTGTTGACAAGTGAGAGAAGCGCTGGCACAAGCCCGAGGTGGTTCATTGGTTCTAAAGGGTAGACCCTATCCATAGAAATTCGATGCTATCCAGTATCATAAAGGTTTCAGCCTCCTTCTTTCAAGAGTTTTGGCGTGAACCCACACCAAAGAGATAGCACTTTAAGACCAACTGTTGCAATGCTTGTGGTAGTGATGCACTATTTTTTTATCTTTTTGTCAGCAGTTTAGCAGGCATAGACTTTGATTGGTATGCTGAACTCTCCAATAATTCAGTGAAGACTTTTGCTAAGTTGGAGCAACTCTTTATTCAGATGTTTGTTGGAGCTCAGCAAAGGGTGACTGTGGGCAATATAATTGTAGCACAACAATACCTAGGTGAGTCCATCATTGATTATATTCTCAGATGACACAATTTGAGTATGAAATATGAATCACAGCTGTCTGAATAGCATGCCATTGAAATTCTAGTAAAGAATATTCATGGTCCAGTCTCCTTCATGCTCAAAGGTTTCACCATCAAGATATTTGTGAAGCTAATCAACAAGACAACTAGTCTACAAGGAGAGGCAAATAGTTACCTTTTCAAGATAAATTATCAAGCTAAAGCCATAAAAAGCCTATGAAAAGAAGCCAGGGGCAGGAACAATATTGGTCAAGAGGAAGCAACCGACCAGAGATTAGCATGAGAGACCTTGAGCTCCATAGCTTTTGCTTCCACCTCATTTACCACCACCTAGGTCATTCTATCGGCTACCACAATAGCCTCCATGGCCTTTACAATCTCCTCCTCAATCATATTCACAGTAGTGGTACACATACTCACTCCGAGGTAGCTACCATCCACCTACTCTTTTGGATAAACTAAATAAATCTTATTCATTTAAGAAGGAGGTAGTCAGGAAAATCTTTAAGAACCTCTTAAAGAAACTTGATTTTCAGTTACCCGAGCCTAGGAAGCCGGAGGAAGTGGGCCAGAGCAATGATCCTAACTTTTGACCTACCACATGCATGCCATATATTTTGGAGGATTGCTTTACATTTAAGGATTCTTGAGCATAGCTACAAATCAAGCACCATAGTTATCCCAAAGGAATATCTAGTGGAACAACCATCCTATTCTGTTAGGGTAATCCTTGGAGATACATGTTATCCTCTCAAAATAAAAGAAGGTTGTGATATCTCCTTATCCTGAACCTCTAAAAAGATTGTTTCAAAAATCTATAAACTTTTCTTGCAAATGCTTGAGGCAGCTCGAACCTCCAACATCAAGGAAGGTTCGTAAGTTGCCAAAGACAACATGGGGAAAGTGGGAGCTCAGCAGCAGCAACAGTAGCCCACACTATCCCGAGATAGCCAAGTAGCACAACCACCGATTGAGCCTAGCCTCCATTCCACCGTTACAGCTACTACTTCAGCCGACACTTCTACTTCAGCTAGCTCTTCTTCTAGTAGACATCTTGTATTGGGGGATGAGGGCATCAAATCCCTCACCCCACTTACTTTGCTAGATTTCTACTATATACCTCTTCCTAAATCTAATAAATCAAAGAATAAAGCTAGTTTGAATTATATCTGTGTCACTTTTGATGGGTTGTTCAATTCTACTCTTTTAGAAAACTCTTCAAGTTTAAATAATTATAATAACTCCGATCATCCTCTTCGATTCAAATAGACTTTCTTTTCTAAAATACTACAGGTTCACCTCTTGAGATAGACTTGGAATCATCTGATTTTGAGGGTCCTATAGGATAAGCTATAGGTGAGCTTGATGAGTAGGTAAAATCTTCCACTAACCCATCACAAGAAATCACCAAAATTAACCTCTATAGTGGCAAGGTTCTACCTCCTAGGGCAGCACCTCAAGATAATGGAAAATAAGTCATTGGTACTAATGAGCAAGAAGCCCCTCCACGGGATGGTCCACCCATGGATATGCTTGTGGAGGATCAACCTAGAGTTATCTATCATGTCCTCACTCACCTAAGAAAGTTGCCAGCTAAACTAAGCATATATGATGCCCTTGTCTTATCTAAAGAGATGAGGAAATCATTAATCAAGGCTCTTCTTGATCCAGATATATGCTTAAATGACTCCAATTGGAGAGGAGGTATATTATTCAAGAGAGAGAGTCACATTCATCAATGAAGACCTTCTTTGGGGACATGGAGCACAACCACCCCCTATATTACAAAGTATATGGGAAGATCTGACTTTCTAAGGTTAATCTAGGTGCATCAGTGAACATTATGAGTCTAAAGACCCTTGTTTATTTGAAGATTAACATCTCTACACTCTAAGGAGATCGAATGATGTTGAGAGGATTCAATGAACAGGCGAGAGGGCTTTACGCTCCACAGTGTTACCTTTGGAAATAGGTGACTAGAAGACTAAAGCCAAGTTTTATATAATTGATTCAAATACATCGTTCATCGCTTTTTAAGATTCTTGATCATCCTGTTCAAGAGATGGAATCTATGTCAAAAGGAGATTAAAAGCTAATTTCAATTAGAGAGGTTAAGATATATGAGGATGCAACCTACTATCTTCCTCAAAATAAAAACACCATTTCTCATGAATTTGGCCAAAATTTAAATACGAAAGAAAAAGAAAAAAAAAGAAAAGAAGAAAGAAAGTACAAATGAGTGAGAAAAGGACACTAAGAAAGAAGTAGAGCTGCATGTTACATTCCACCCACAGTTCTTTCCACCATACGGACATATGGGTAGATTGACTTGACCTCCACTAGGAAGAGGCAGAGACAGATATAGAGGCAGTTCCAGAGATGGAAGACCCCGTAATTAGCAACCAGCCCACAGGGGCTATGATCTAGTTCATACCATTACCCCTGTTATTCACATAGACCTAGAATCTAGCTCAGAGGATGAGTCTCACATGATTAGCATACCAGCCAACCCCACTCATTAGGTTTCATTAGAGGTGACACTCGAGCTGGGCAATGATGAAGACCATGCCTCCAAGCAAAGCAAAAATATATTTGAATCATGTTTATGTAAAACTGTTAGGCAGCAGTTGAGAAATTTAGCTCTAACCTCACTTTCTTCTCAAAAAGTTGAAGGTTTAGTAGTTAAGGAAACCCCTAGGTCTTCCATGGATATCAAACCAAAGAGATTCCTATTGGGATCATCATCCTCTAGTCTAGAAGCTAATGTAGAACTTGAAGATAATTCATATAAAAATTTAATGTAATTACTTTTTGATTGGTACTCGCCTTGTGTTCATAATCTTATAAAGAAAGGTTTTATTCCTTATACATGGTCCAAGCACAGGTCAAAGTATTTCAAGAAGCTGTGAAACAACAAAGGCAGGGATGCACAATCAAGATCAGGACTAGGATTTAATATAGTGAGTCCAGTCAATGATGATGATTACTGCTAAGTTGTCACTAATTATTTGGAGTCTGATAGGTTCTTCTCAAACCATACTAAAACTTATGAGGATGTATGTTTAGAAACTTAAGATGATCCAGATGATTTTCAAATCAAAGATGCACCTCCAGAATTTGAAGAGGAAATCCATTCATCTATTAACAAGCTCAAAGAAATTAACCTCGGGATAGAAGAAAATCCACGCTTGACATACATCAATTCTCTGCTAAATGAAGAAGAAACTAATGACATAGTTAGGATATTGATTGAGTTTAAAGACTGCTTTGCATGGAGCTATGAAGAGATGCCCGTATTATCTCCTAACATAGTAGTCCACGAACTAGCAATAAACCCAAACACTAACCCTATCAAGCAAGCTCCTAGATGCATGCGATTAGAAATCGAATAATAGGTCATTTATGAAGTCAAGATATTGATCAATGTTGGTTTCATTAGGGATGAAAAATACCCTACCTGGTTATCCAATGTCATGCTAGTTAAGAAAAAGAATGGTCAAATTAGCATATGCATCGATTTCAGAGACTTAAACAAGGCATGTCTTAAGGATGAATTTCCACTTCCTATACCAGAATTAATGGTGGACATCGCCTCATCTCATATAGTATTCTCCTTTATGGATGGGTCATCTGGCTACAACCAAATCAAGATGGCCCCAGAGGATGAAAGAAATATTGCTTTTCAAACCTCAATCAAAATCTATTATTATAAGGTCATGCCTTTTGGCCATAAAAATGCTGGTGCTACATACCAGCGGGCCATGACTCAGATCTTCAATGAACTCATTCATCATCAAGTTGAATGCAACATTGATGATCTAGCCATCAAAAGCAAAGAAAAGGAAGACCATCTCTTTGACTTGAGAGTAGTTTTTGAACCGTTAAGACAATACAACCTCAAAATGAACCCCCTGAAGTGTGCATTTGGAGTAATTTCAAGGAAGTTCCTTTATTTTGTTGTATGACACCTGGGAATAGAGATAGATCCAGAAAAGATTAAAGCTATCTTAGAAATAACACCCCCTAAAAGTTTAACTCAACTTAGATCATTCCAAGGGCGGTTGGCATATCTAAGATACTTTATTTCCAATCTTTCGGAGAGATGCAAGCCATTTTTAGCACTTGTCAAAAAGGATGCTAAGTTCAAGTGGGATGACAAGTGCCAGCATGCTTTTGAAGACATTAAGTAGTATTTTGTGAACTTGCTAGTTCTAGCAGCCCCTATCCTGGGCAAGCCACTTATCCTCTACACTTTTGCATTGGATGACTCCCTTGGCATGTTGTTGGCTCAAACCAATGATGAAGGGAAGGAGAATTCTCTCTACTACCTCAGCCATCATCGGATCCCTAGTGAAGCAAACTATCCACCTATTGAGAAACATTGCCTAGCTTTACTCTTTGCATCCCAAAAGCTACCGTACTACTCATAAGGTGAACTTGATTTGAAGAATCAATCAACTGTAGTATCTCATGACACAGCCGATGTTATCCGGATGATTAGCATGCTCATCCATGATTCTCTCACAGTTTAATATTAAATTGATACCCCTCCATTCAGTGAAATGATAGGCACTAGCGAGTTTCTTAGCAGCATACCCACTTCCTGTTGATTCCTTGCTTAATGATGATCTCCCCGATGAACAAATCATGAACTTAGGGGAGGTTGAAAATCATCATTGGGAATTGTATTTTGATGGTGCGGCTTCCTTTCACAAAGGAGAAGAACCATGATCTACTCTTCCAGGAAAGGCAGGGGTAGGAATAGTTCTCTTAACTCCAAATCACGATGTGATGAGATTCTCATACTATCTCTCCAATCCATGCACGAAAAATGAAGCCAAGTATGAGGCTTTGATTGCGAGTCTGGAGTTAGCTATTACAGTGTGTGTCAAAAGCATCAACATCTACAAGGATTCTCAGCTAGTCATCAACAAAATTGCTGGGTCCTACAATATTCTAAAACCTAAGCTTCATCATTACCACGAGTATACCATGAAGCTGTTGGCTCAAATCCCTGAGGTCACCATCTATAAGGTTCCTCGATGAGAGAACACAGTAGCAGATGCTTTGGCCAAACTTGCTAAAGAATTGGCATGCCCGAAAGATGAGTCCATTCCAATAAGGTTCCAAAATAGATAAGTCCTATCTCGTATTGACGTTGAACTCATCGAGAGAATTTTTCTTGAGGGGGAGGTTGTCGTTACCAATAAAGATGAGGAGTTAGATTAGAGACAACCGTTCATAGATTATTTGAACATAGGAAAACTACCTCAAGAGAAATCACAAGCCTATTAGATTAAGTAGAGAGCTCTCTCCTACGCTCTCATGGATGGCACCTTATACCAACAGTCTTTTGATCAAATGTGGTTATGCTATTTATACAAACACACTCATAAAATCATGACCTAGATACATTCAGGTCTATACGGAGCATATCAATCTAGTCTAAAAATGAAAGCAAAAATCAAGAGACTAGAATACTACTTGCTTTCGATGATCACAGACTGCATGGATGTAGTTAAAAGATGTCATCAGTGTCTAGTACACGGTGTGGTCCTACATCAACCACACAACATTATATAGCCTATATTGGTCTCAGGGCCATTTGAGTGTTGGGGTATTGACATAGTGGGTCCTATCGATCCTCCTTCTTTTAAGGGTCATCGGTTCATCTTAGCTGTCACCGACTACTTTTCCAAGTGGGTGAAGGCAATCCCACTCAGAGAGGTCACAACTCAACATGTGCTCTAGTTTTTCAAGAACCACATCATATATAGGTTTGGGGTTCCTTGATGAATTAAATCTGATAATGGTACTACATTCAAGAGCACCATGATCAACAGCTTCGCCAGGAGGCATAGCACAGATTAGTGATACTTCACCATCTACTATTCCAAGGTGAATGGCCTAGCAGAAGCATTCAACAAAACTCTCATCCATATAATAAAGAAGACACTCGATGACAACAAGCGATAATGGCATGAGCAGTTGGTTGAAGCTTTGTAGGGCATATCGCACCACATATAGAACTCTAACTCAATCTACCTCATTCTCCTTAGTGTATGGATCCAAAGTTGTTCTACCATTAGAAGTTCAGCTCCCATCACTAGGGATAGCAATGGGTAGTAAAATCACAACAAAGTAGAATGCTAAGTTATGATTAGAAGAGCTTGAAGGTTTGGAGGAGAGATGTCTATGGGCGTGCCAGAACCTCGAGTTATACAAAGCCAAGATGATTCAAGCTCATAACAAGCTAGTCCACCTTAGAGCTTTTCAAGTTGGAGAACTTGTCTTAGTTCTAAGGAGACCAATTATTATCCATCGAAAGATGGGAGGCAAGTTTGAACCCACCTGGGAAGGCCCTTTTGTCATAGAGAAGGCTTACCAAGGAGGATCTTATCAGCTTATTGATTGTAGAGGGGAATACCCAATGCTTCCAATTAATGGGCTCTATTTGAAGAAATATTACCCATAAAATCATGTTTGAAAATAATTATCTTCAAAATTCTATTCCAATTCATAGAAATACTCTCTTCTTTCGAAGCGTTGTTTGCTTATTTTGCGAATCTGCCACGACATGTTTAGGGTGGGTGTAAGAGAACCCAAGAGGCATCCTATCCCTCTTTCACAACATGAACACAAATCAAAACAATTCCTGAGCGCTACTAGAGTAGGTGAAAGAGAACTCGAGAGGCATCCTATTTTCACTAGCACAACTAAGTTAGGTGTGAGAGAACCCAAGCAGCATCCTTTCTTAGTGGGATCATAACTGCCATTCGTGGCACCATTTCATCAACTTTTGAACATATTTTAGGATAAGTATGAGAGAAGCCAAGCAGCATCCTGTCCTCCTCAAACACAAAAACAAACACATATCTTTCATCTCGGGCTATTTTGATGTGGGAGCAAGCCCCTTGTAGCACATACTCATTAGCTGCTCTAGGTCAGGCTAACATGCTACCTTGCTAGTATGTCACCCAGTGATCATTTGTCTGGTGGATGTGAGTCCCCATGCTTTCTTCCTAACTTGACCATTACAAACCAACGAGAGCCTTGTTAGTTTGGTAGGCCTCACTTCCCAGCTAGTAAGCTATCTCATGTTGACTATGTTTTAGAGGATGTAAGCCTACACACTTTCTTTTTAAACTAGCCATCATGGGTTGACAGGGTTGAGTATATCTGAGGTTTAGGATAAGTCCTCTGGTGGCTCTTTTCCTCTCAAATACTCTTGAGTTGATATAAGTCCTCTAGTGGCATTCACTTAGTAGTTGCCCTAGGTTGTATAGTACCTGTCGAGCCAAAGATAGACGATCCTGACAATCTGTTCTGCTATAGGAAGATGTGAGTCCCCGATGCTTTCTTCATAGGCTGATTGTTACAAAATGATGGGCACTTTAGGTTGGTTGATGTTCACCATGCTGATAGCGACTCACACGTTGGATACACCACTCTTGGTAGATGTGAGTCCCAACACTTTCTCCTTGAGTTGTCCATCGAATACTTATAGATATTATCTTCTTTAGGGTTTTGGATAAAGCCCTCACTGGCCCCTCCCCTGCGGGCACTCTACTAGGATCATGTCCTTTACGACCTCATTTAGACACTACCCAGGTTACTCTTGGACTGGACAGTCCCCGTTCTTTTGCCAATCCTCTCAAAACTTATTCTATTATTTTTGCTGAGCTTATGGCTGTTAATAAAGCTATTAAAATTTCTTTGAATAAAGGTTTCCTCAATATCTGGATTGAAGTTGATGCTCTCTTGCTTCTTGACATGCTTAATTCCAATAAAGATGAGAATGTTGAATTATTTTATCTTCTTAATCGTACTAAAATCTTATTTCTCATGTTTATTTTATAATTTTTTACATCCTTCATGAAGGTAATGCTTGTGTTGATTACTTGGCTAACTTTGGTTCCAACTTAACTGAGTTCACTTTATTTGACAACCAAACATTGTCTAAACTATTAAGTGGTTTGGTTAATCTGGATAATACTAGATTGCTTTATCTTAGATTATAAATTATTGGATTAGTTTTTGTTGTTAATTTTTTATGATCTTTTGCTTTGGGTTTCTCCTTGTTAAACCCTCTTTGGGTTGTGGTTATCTACTTATTTTCTCTCTTTGGCTTGAGTTGGGTTATGTTTTGGATCTCTTACTTTTGAATTAGCATGCTTTTTGCTACCTTGTGGTTTTTGTAAGTGTAGCCTGGGTTGTTTTAGGTTTTTCAGCTTAGGCTTCTGTCTGCTGTTTTTACCATAATTTTCCCTTAGCTATTTTTACATCCTCCTTTTGGGTTGTGGCTATGGCTGAGGTTGTTTTGTATGGGTTTTGCCTCTTTCTGGTTTCTTGCTAACTTACCTTAGTTGGATCTAATGTTGTGGTTTGATGTGGTGTCTTTGTTAGGTCGGGTTGGATGGTAGTTTTATGGTTGGTTGGTTATGGATGTTTTGACTATTTTTCATTTTCTAGGTGACCAGGGGTTGGTGGTTTATCTTTGGCTTGATTTTGGCATGGTGGAGGTTGTTGGTTGGTTGTTATTTTCTTTATTTTGTTGACTTGGGCTTGGTGGCTGGTTTTGCTGATATTTTTTTGTTTCTTTTGGTTATGGTTTTGACCTCCTCCTATATTGTTCTTCCTTTCTTGGCTGCAGCGGCTTTGGGTTTGGGTATTGTTCTTGATTGGCTGGTTGAAGGCTATTTTATGGCTGCTAGTTTGCTTCATGTGCTGGTGGCTTGATTGGGTGCCTTTATTATTGTTGTTTTTGTTGGTTGGCTTGTAGTTTGTCTTACTGGGCTTTGTACCTTTTTATCTTTGGATGGTTGTTCTACTTACTTGGATCAGATTTTCTTTTGCCTTGGTTGGGTTTGGTGGCTTTTGTCTGCTTCTATCCTTTCCCTGGCTGTCTTGGGTTATTTTGGCTTGATGATTGCTATTGGTCTTTACACTAACTTGGGTCTTCTGGTGCGTGCTTTGGTGGTTGGCTTGGAGGATATGTTGGCTGGCTAGTTTGGTTGGTTGTATTGGCTGGCTGGGTTGGTTTGAGGAGTGGTTTTTTTGGCTAGTTTTTCCTACTCCTTTGGTGATTATTCTGGGAACATAATAGTGTTCTTTCTATGACTTGTATTTCTGGTTTCCTCCTACTTCGTGTTTTCTCTCTGGCACATGACCCCTTTTTCTGTAGGTAGCCTGCCCACCCCTTTGCGCTTAGGCTAGTATTTTACGGCTCTTTTTCGCTTTGTTGGTGGAGGCTATGAGCACTTGTGTTTTTCTTTTTCTTGCTCTGGTTTGTCTCCGGTTTGTGTTGTTACTCCTATCATGATACTTGTTCCTTTTGATTTTGTTAATCTTTTTTGGTGGTGGCTTTGGTGGTGCTCCTACTGTAATGCTACTATCCCTAATGGTTGGTTGATTATCTGCCTTATTGGGCTTGGTTATTCTGGTGGCTTGGTGGTTGGCTATTATGTTTTGTTTGGAGGATTTTCCAACCTTGCTAGATGATGAACTTTGGATGATGGGCTACACGAGGTATGCTGGCTATGATGGCCTTGATGTTTTCCACTCTTGCTTCTTTTGGCTGGTAGCCACTATATATAATTGTAACCCTTCTCGTGACATTTTGATGCTTACATATAGTATTGCTCATTAAAATGATTGTAACTGAACCTGAGCTTTTCTTTACTTTACTTCTTTTATTTGCTCTTAATTTTTATGCTCACTTAATTGTACTCATCCTTTCGAAAGTATGTTGCAAATTTCTTTTATAGGTTGGGAGAGTCTTGCAGGTGGATCTTGCTGGTATCAGAAGGACCAAATGATGTTTGCTGCTGCTCACATGGATTTTTTGCTATTAATTTTTTGGTTTTTATTTTGCTTTCATTCATTCATTATTGTAATTGTTCGAGGGTTTATCTCTTTAGGATTTATTGTAGATCTTTGAGCATTAGCTTAGAGATTTACCCCCTCTAAGGACTTTGTACTTTTTCTTTGTGGCAATAAAATTTCCTTAATTTCACTGTAAAAGAAACCCTAACCCTAAACCCTAAATCATAAACCTAAAGTAACTAAATTAATTAAAAACTAAACCTAAACCCTAAAACCTAACAAACCTAAACCCACACTTAAACCCAAAGAATGGGCAGAACCTTGATGACAAGAACATTACCATTAACCAGGCTCAGTCTAGATCTGGTGATGGAGGCAAAGGAGGAGGCGACGATTATCGTAATGGTGGTAGGGGATCTAGAGGTGTTGGTGGATATGGAGGTGGTGGTCAGAGCATTGGTGGTTATGGAGGTGGGAGGAGTGATGGAGGTTACAATCGTGGTGGTGGCAGAGGGATAGATTGGAGGATATGATGGTGGATCCTGCTACTTGAGAGGCCAGGGTGGTTCTGATGGGAACTAGAGAAACTAAAGAACGAACGGTCTGATCTACTACTTATAGAACTGTGTCTTTAAAATTGAGACGGTTCTAGTTATCTAGGGTTTTTTATTTTCTCTATGCGTGCTCATTTTCTATCTATGTCATCGCTTGTGTCTTAAAAAACTTGGTGAGTTACTTGGTTGATAAAATCGAAAATAAGAAATGTTGAATCTGAATTTATTCTCTGTTAGAAAATAAAACCAAAAACCCTAAACCCTAAACCTAAAACCTAAACCCTAAACCCTAAACCCTAAAACCCTAAAACCCTAAACCCTAAATGCTAAACCATAAAACCCTAAACCCTAAACCCTAAACCTTAAAACCTAAACCTTAAATGATGAACTCTTCTAATGTTTTCATTAAGCTTTGGAATAATATCATTCCCATTTCTTATTCTGTATTAAGTTGGAGGATTTTAAATAACTTTATACCTATTTATTCCTTACTCTGGATTAAAGGGTTTCACCTACCTTCCAAGTGTTATTGTTGCTTTCATATCAAAAATGTTAATCTTTTTTTTATTAATGGGGCTATTGCTTCTAAATTGTGGATTTGGTATGATGATTTATTTAACACAAATTATTTCCATGGCTCTCTTTCTTTATATCAACATTTTGAAGTTTGTTTCCACAAAACTATGAAAGGTCATATCAAAGTTCTTATTGTTATTACCCTTATTTGGTTCATTTGGATGGATCAAAATGATGCTAAATATTGTAGTATCCCTAAGAACCATAAAAGCATCATTGGTAGAACCAAAGAAAAAAAAATTCATGCTTTGTTTAATGCTAATCTCATTAATAATATCCATTTTAGAGGTTATAAATTTGTGGCTAAAGGATTTGGTATCTCTCTGTTGGAAGTTTCTTTTAGTAAGAGTGCTAGGATTATCAATTGCATCAAACCTAAAGAAAACTTTATTAAAATCAATACTGATGGCTCTGTTTCCCCTAATAAATATGGTTGTGGTGGTATTCTTAGGGATTACAGAGGCTTTGTCATCTGTGCTTTCGCTTATCCCCTTAAATCCTGTTCTGTTATTTATATTGAGCTTATGGTTGTTAATAAAGCTATTGATATTTGTTTGAACAAAGGCATCATTAATATTTAGATTGAAGTTGATGCTCTTCTTTTACTTGATATGCTAAATTCTAATAAAATGGGGAATGCTGACCTATTTTACCTTCTTAATCACACTAAAAACCTCCTCAAAATTTCTCATATTCTTCATGAAGGTAATGCTTGTGTGGATTTCCTGGCCAATTTGTGTACTGAATCAAATGAACTCACTCTATTTGATAATCAAAATTTACCTAGGATACTGAGAGGCTTGGTCAATCTGGATAACACTAGATTGCTTTACCTCAAATTTTAACTCTTGGCTTAGTTTTGTTGGGTTTTTTTCCTTTGGTGGTTTTTTTATGTATGGTTATTGCTTGTTGCTTTTGAGTTTCTCCTTGCTGGGATGAGTCTTTGTTATTCTTCTTTAGGGACCTGACTATCATCATTTTCTATGAGTGTTGCCTTCATGTTTTGGAGGCCTCTTATTGGGTTAAGCCTTTGCCTGAATTTGGCTTTTCCCTTTTCTTAATTGTTGATGGTTTTGCTCTAGTTTTGACTAGCTTTTTCCTTACTTGAGAAGGATTTTCTGCTATTGTAGTTGGGCCTGGTGGATGCTGCTATTTGCTTCTACCCCCTATCTGGCTATTTTGGGTGGTTATTATTTGGTGGCTGCTATTGATCTTTTCAATCTTGACTTTGTGCTAGGCTTTATGGTGGTTGTTGTATCTTTTAAATGTTTTGGTTTGGTGGATTTTGTTTGTTGGTTACACCCTCTACCTTATGGCTAGAAGGTAGCTGATAGGTGGTCATTAATTTCATGTTTTCTGTTTGGTTGCTAGTGGTGGGTTGGTGGTCCTCCCAGGCTGGCTCTGCTTTTTGTCTGGTTAGGAGAATACCATTTAGTTTCTTGTTCGTTTTTTGGTGGCCTCCTGTTGGGTTGTAGCAATGCTTGTCATTCCCTGTATTGGGATTTCCTCCCTTTTGGGTTGTCTGCTTCCTTATCAAAGATGGATCATCTGCTGCTGTGGTATTTGGCTAGGTGGTTTTTTGGATTGGCTGGTTTGGTTGGCTGGCTAGGTTTGTTGGTTGGCTGGCTGTGATGGCCATTTTCTTTCTGCTCTATTGTTGGCTAGTCTGGGAGCCTATTTGGTGGTTTTCCTTTGGTTTGGTTTTGGTCTTGTTATGGCTGGTTGTTGGTTATTGTTTCTGTGTAGTTTGGTCTATTGGTTGATTAGTTTATCTTTTATTTTTAGGTTTTGAGTTTTCTGCTCTAGAATTTCTCTTTTATTGTACTTGAGCTCTTTAGGTTTCTTGTAGCTATTTGAGCAATAGATCTTTGAGCTGCAGCCCTTTTAAGGACCTTATATCGTTCTTTTTACGGAAATAAAATTCCTAATTCTCCAAAAAAAATCCTAAACTCTAAACCCAAAACCCTAAACCCCAAACCCTAAACCCTAAACACTAAACCCAAAACAAACACTAAACCCTAAACCCTAAATGCTAAAAACCTAAATCAAAACTAAATAAAACTTAAAAATAAAATAAATAAAAAAACCAAAACCAAAATAAAATAAAAAAATAAAATAAAATAAAACTAAAACCTAAACCTAAACCTAAACCTAAAAAGAAAATAAAATAAAAAATAAAAACTAAACTTAAAGTAAATAAAATACTAAACTAAACTAAAAAATAACAAACCTAAATAAAATAAAAACTAACCTAAAATAAAAATAAAATAAACCAAAAATAAAATAAAATAAAACTAAATAAGAACCTAAACCTAAAAATAAAACCTAAAATAAAATAAAAAATTGAACCTAAACCCTAAACTAAATAAAAACCTAAACCTAAAATAAAAATAAAATGAACCTAAACCTAAACATAAAAATAAAAATTAAAAGCTAAACCTAAAAAAATAAAATAAAGATAAAACTAAACAAAAAAAATAAACGTAAACATAAACCTAAACCTAAACCTAAACCTAAAAAATAAACTAAAATACAAAACCTAAACTAAAAAATAAATCTAAAGTAAATAAAGTATACTAAATAATAACAAACATAAACTTAAATAAAAATAAAAAATAAAATAAACTAAAATAAATTAAAGAATAAAGTAAATAAACTAAATAAACCTAAACGTACCAGTTTACATAATTTTTAAAAAAAATTTTACAAACGATAACCGTAATTTCTAAACCCTAAACCTACAACCCTAAATCCTTAAACCCTAAACCCTAAACCCTAAACCCTAAACCCTAAATCTTAAATCCTAAAACCCTGAACACTAAACCCAAAACCATAAATCCTAAAATCTACAACCCTAGAGCCTAAACCCTAAACCCTAAAACACTAAACCCTAAACCATGAACCTTAAACCCTAAAAACCTAAAAATTGAAACCTAAACTAAGACCTAAACCTAAACCAAAACTAAAACCTAAACATAAACCTAAAAATAAAAAAATAAAAAAATAAAACTAAATTAAAAAAATTAACCTAAAAATAAAAACCTAAATAAAATAAAACTAAATGCAAAATAAAAATAAAATAAACCTAAAATAAAATAAAATAAAATAAAATAAAAACTAACTAAAAACCTAAACCTAAAAAATAAACCTAAAAATAAATAATAGAAAAACCTAAACACTAAACAAAAAAACCTAAACCTAAATTAAATAAAATAAAAAAACATAAACCTAAACTAAAATAAACAAAACTAAAATAAATAAAACCTACAAGCCTAAACCGTAAACCCTAAAACCCTAAATCCTAAACGCTAATCCCTAAACCCTATAAACGTAAACACCTAAGCCTAAACTAAATATAACCCTAAATTCTAAACCCTAAACACTAAGCACTAAACCCTAAAACTAACCCGAAAGCCTAAACTCCAAACCCTAAACCTACAACCTTAAACCCTATACCCTAAACCTAAAACCCTAAACCTTAAACCCTAAACCCTAAACCCTAAACCCTAAAACTATAAACCCTAAACCCTAATCCCTAAACATTAAACCCTAAACCCCAAACCCTAAACCCTAAACCTAAACCAGAATTAAACCTTAAACCCTAAACCCTAAAAACATAGAAATCTAAACCTAAATTAAATAAAATGTAAAAATAAAATAAATAAAAAAATCTAAACCTAAAAAAATAATAAAATAAAATCTAAACCTAAACTCAAACCTAAACCTGAACCTAAACCTAAACTTAAAACTAAAATAAAATAAAAAATAAAAACTAAACTAAATAAAAATAAATAAAAACCTAAACTAAACTAAAAAATAAAATAAACCTTAAAATAAAAAAAAACATAAATAAAATAAAACTAAATATAAAATAAAAATAAAATAAACCTAAAATAAAATAAAATAAAAACCTAAACCTAAATAATAAATCTAAAAATAAACTAAACCTAAACCTAAACCAAAACTAAATAAAATAAAATAAACTAAAAATAAGACTAAACATAAACTAAAAAATAAAACCTAAAAATAAATCAAAAATAAAAACCTAAAACCTAAACCTAAAAAATAAAATGAAAACCTAAACCTAAACCTAAAAGTAAAAAAGTAAACCCTAAACCTAAAAAAATAAAATAAAAATAAAACTCAACCAAAAAATAAACTTAAACATTAACATAAACTTAAAAAAAACCTAAACTAAAATAAAAAAACCTAAAATAAATAAATAAAACTAATATAAAAAATAAAAAATAAACCTAAATAAAAAAAAGAAATAAAGTAAACTAAATTAAATAAAAAATAAACTAAATATACTAAATAAACCTAAACCTACTAGTTTACTTAATTTATTTTAAAAAAAAACCATAAACCCTAAATCCTAAACACTAAACCCTTAACCCTAAACCCTAAAAAAATCCTAAACCCTAAACCCTAAACACTAACCCTAAACCCTAAACCCTAAAAGCATAAACCTTAAAACACCAAACCCTAAACCTTAAACCCTAAACCCTAAACCCTAAATCTTAAACCCTAACCCTGAACCCTAAACCCTAAACCCCAAACCCTAAAAAAAAACCTAAAATAACTAAATAAATTAAAAAATTAACCTAAACCCTAAAACATATTAAATCTAAACCTAAACCCTAAGAATGGGCAGAACCTTAATGATAGGAACATCACTGTCAACCAGGCTTAGTCTAGATCTAGCGGTGGAGGTGAAGGTAGAGGCAATGGTTATTGTAGTGGTGGTGGGGGATCTGGAGGTGCTAGTGGATATGGAGGTGGTGGTCAGAGTAGCGGTGCCTATGGAGGCAGGAGGAGCAACGTAGGTTACAGCGGTTGTTGGTGGCAGAGAGGAGAGCAGGGATATGATGGTGGATCCTGCTACTGGAGAGGCTGGGGTGGTTTTGATGGGAATTGGAGAAATGAAGAACGGCTGATCCGATCTGCTACTTATGGAACTGTGTCTTTACAGTAGAGATGGTTCTAGTTATTTGATGTTTTTATTTACTTAAAGTGTGCTCATTTTTTATCTATGTCATCACTTATTTCTTAGAAAACTTTGTGTGTTGCTTGGTTAATGAAATTAAAAATAAGAAATGTTGAATCTAAATTTGTTCTTTGTTAAAAAAAAATAAAAACCCTAAACCCTAAACTAAAACCTAAAACATAAACCTAAAACCTAAACCCTAAACGCTATACCCTAAACCCTAAACCTTAAAAACCCCAAACCCTAAACCCTAAACATTAAACCCTAAAACCCTAAACTGTAAATCCTAAAACCTAAACCCTAAACCTTAAACTGTAAACCCTAAACCCTAAACCGTAAAAAGCTTAAAACCTAAATCTAAACTAAATAAAACCTCAAAATAAATTAAATAAATAAACCTAAACCAAAATAAAATAATAAAATATAATAAAATAAAAACATTAACTAAAACCTAAACCTAAACTTAAAAAGAAAATAACTTAAAAATAAAACTAAACTAAAATAAAATAAATAAAACCTAAACTAAAACAAAAAAATAAAAACCTAAATAAAATAAAAACTAAACCTAAAATAATAATAAAATAAACCAAAAATAAAATAAACCAAAAATAAAATAAAATAAAAAGTAAATAAAACCTAAATAAAAATAAAAATTATAATTTTAAATAAAATAATAAATAAAATAAACTAAAAATAAATAATAAAATAATTTAAACTTATAGTTTACATACAACAACAACAACAACAACAAGCATTTATCCCACTATGTGGAGTTGGCTACATGAATCCTTTGTCTCCATTGTATCCTATTATGTGTCAAATTCTCATTTAATTCAAGTATACTAAGGTCATTTTTTGTACATCTTAACCAAGACTTTTAGGTCTACTCCCCTTTCTTAACATAAGGAAAATCTAATGCATCTACTCTCCTAACCGGGTCATCGGACGGCCGATCCTTTATGTGGCCAAACCATCTAAGTCAACTCTCTCTAATCTTATCTACCACTAGAGCTACTCCAACTTTTTCCCAAACAAACTCATTTTGCATTTTATCTCTAAGAGTAAAGCCACTCATCCACCTAAGCATCCTCATCTCTATAAACCTACTAGTTTACATAATTTTAAAAATAATAAAAAAAAAAACCCTAACCTTAAACCCAAAACCCTAAAACTAACCCTAAACCCTAAACCCTAAACCCTAAAACCCTAAACCCTATACGCTAAACTCTAAACCCTAAATCTTAAACCCTAAAACCCTAAACCCTAAACACTAAACCATAAACCCTAAACCCTAAAAAATTAAAAACTTAAACCTAAACTAAATGAAACTTAAAAAAAATAAATAAATAAACCTAAGCCTTAATAACATAAAAAATAAAATAAAATAAAAACTTATACTAAAACCTAAACCTAAACCTAAACCTAAAAATTAAATTATATATAAAATAAAAACTAAACTAAAATAAAATAAATAAGAACCTAAACTAAACTAAAAATAAAATAAACCTAAAAATAAAAAACCTAAATAAAATAAAATTAAAATAAACATAAATAAAATAAAATAAAAAACCAAATAAAAACCTAAACCTAAAAAATAAACCTAAAAATAAATAAAAAATAAAACATAAACCATAAACTAATAAATACCAAAACCTAAAATAAACAAAATAAAATAAACCTAGACCAAAACTAAAATAAACTAAACTAAAATAAATAAAACAAAACATAAACCTGAAATAAATTAAAACTATACCCAAAATTAAATAAAATAAATTAAATATAAAATAAACCTAAACCTTAATTGAAAAGGAAAACCTAAAAATAACCTAAAATAAAAACCTAAAACCTAAACCTAAAAAAATAAAATAAAAACCCAAACCTAAACTTGAAAATAATAAATAAAACCTAAACCTAAAATATAAAATAAAAATAAAACTAAACTTAAAAAGAAACATAAACCTAAACCTAAACCTAAAAAATAAACTAAAATAAAATAAAACTAAACTAAAATAAATAAATTAAACTAAATAAAAATAAAAATAAAAAAACTATAAAAAACTAAATAAACAAAATAAACCTAAAGCTACGGATTTTCTTAAATTTAAAAAAAAAACCCTAAATCCTAAACCCTAAAGCCTAAACTGTAAATCCTAAACCCTAAACCCTAAACCATATACCTAAACTTAAAGTAACTAAATAAATTAAAATATAAACCTAAACCCTAAAACCTAATAAACCTAAACCAAAACCTAAACCCTAAGAAGCGTAACCTTGAGAAGAACATCACCACAACCGTGCTAGATGGAGATGAAGAAGCTGGTGGGGATCCGGAGGTCGGTGGATATGGAGGTGGTGGTCGGAGCAGTGGAGGTTATGGAGGCGGGTGGAGCGACGGAGGTTATAGCCGTGGTGGTGGTGGAGGGAGAGATTGGGGAATATGATGGTGGATCTCACTACTCAAGAGGCCGTGGTGGGGAACTGGAGAACAGAGATCCGACTTACTTATGGAACTATGTCTTTACATTAGAGACAGTTCTATTTATCAAGGGTTTTTGATTTGCTCTATGCGTGCTAATTTTTTACCTATGTCATCGCTTGTGTCATAGAAAACTTGGTGTATTACTTGGTTGATGAAGCCAAAAAAAAGAAATGTTGAATCTGAATTTGTTCTCTATTAAAAAAAAATTTAAAAACTCTAAACCCTAATCCTAAAATCTAAACCCTAAACCCCAAACCTTAAATGCTAAAACCCTAAACCCTAAACCCTAAACCCTAAAACTTAGATCCTAAACCCTAAACCCTAAACCCAAAAAAACCCCTAAACCTACAACCTTAAACCCTAAACACTAAACCCTAAATCCCAAACCCTAAAACCCTAAACTCTAAACACTAAACCCTAAAACCTAAACCCTAAACCCTAAACCTTAAACCCTAAACCCTAAACCTAAAATCCTAAACCTAAACTAAATAAAACATAAAAATGAAATAAATAAAAGAACCTAAACCTAAATAAAATAAAAATATAAAATCAAATAAAAACCTAAACAAAAACCTAAACATAAATCTAAACTTAAAAATAAAATAAGAAATAAAAACTAAACTAAAATAAAATTAATAAAAACTTAAACTAAACTAAAAAATAAAATAAATCTAAAAAATTGAAAATAAAATAAAACCTAAACATAAAAAGAAAAAACCTAAAGTATAATAAAATAAACTTAATAAAAACCTAAACTTAAAAAATAAACCTAAAAATAAATAAAAAATAAAACCTAAACCCTAAACTTATAATAAACAAAATAATATAAACCTAAACCTAAACTGAAATAAACTAAACTAAAATAAATAAAACCTAAGCCAAAGCCTAAAATAAACTAAACCTAAACCCTAAACTAAATAAAATAAAATAAACTAAAAATAAACCTAAATTGAAACTTAAAAGTAAAACCTAAAAATAAACCTAAAATAAAAACCAAATACCTAAACCTAAAAAATTAAAATAAAAAACTAAACCTAAACCTAAAAATAGAAAATAAAACCTAAAGCTCAAAAATAAAATAAAAATGAACTAAACAAGAAAATAAATAAAAACCTAAACCTAAACCCAAAAATAAATAAAAATATAAAATAAATTAAATAAACCTAAACCTACTAGTTTATTTAATTTAAAAAAAACCCTAAACCCTAAATAGTAAATCATAAACATTAAACCCTAAGCCTTGATCCCAAAAACTAACCCTAAACCCTAAACCTTGAAACTAACCCAAAATAATATACCCTAAACCATAAACTAACCCTAAACCCTAAACCCTTAAAACCGTAAACACTAAACCTTAAACCCTAAAGCCTAAACAATAAACCCTAAACCCTAAACCCTAAACCCTAACCCTAAACCCTAAGCCCTAAAACCTTAAACCCTAAAACATTAAACCATAAAACCCTAAACCCTAAACTCTAAACCCTAAATCCTAAACCCTAAACCACTCTAAAACCCTAAACCCTAAACCCTCAAAACCTAAAAACCTAAACTTAAACTAAATAAAGCCTAAAAATAAAATAAAGAATTAAAAGCTAAACCTAAATAAAATAAATATTATAATAAAATAAAAACTTAAAATAAAACCTAAACCTAAACCTAAATAAATAAAAATAAATAAATAAAATAAATAAAAACATAAACATAAACTAAATAAAATAAAATAAACCTAAGAATAAAAAATCTAAATAAAATTAAAACTAAATAGAAAAAAATATACCTAAAATAAATAATAAATAAAAAATAAATAAAAACCTAAACCTAAAAAATAAACCTAAAAATAAAACCTACATATAAATAAATAATAAAACCTAAACTCTAAACTAAAAAAAAAACCTAAACATAAAATAAAAATTAAATAAACCTAAACCTAAAACTAAATTAAAATAAATTAAATTAAAATAAATAAAACTTGAACCTAAACCTAAAATAAATTAAACCTAAACCTAAACCTAAACTAAGTAAAATAAAATATACTAAAAATAAACCTAAACCTAAGCTAAAAATAAAACCTAAACTAAACCTAAAATAATAGCATAAAACCTAAACCTAAAAAAATAAAATAAAAACCAAACACTAAAGCTAAAAATCAAAAAATAAAACCTAAACCTAAAAAATAAAATAAGAATAAAACTTAACTAAAAAATAAACCTAGTCATAAACCTAAACCTAAGAAATAAACAAAAATATAAGAACTAAAGTAAAATAAAAAAACATAAAATAAATTAAGTAAACTAATTAAAAAGAAAAAATAAAATAAACTAAAATAAATAAATAATAAACTAAATAAACTAAATAAAACTAAGCCTGCCTATTTAATTGAATTTTTAAAAGAATACCTTAAATCCTAATTCCTAAACCCTAAACACTAAACTTACAACACTAAACCTACAATCCTAAACCTTAAACCCTAACCCTAACCCTAAACCCTAAACCCTAAAAGCATAAACCCTAAACCTTAAACCCTAAACCCTAAACCCTAAACCCTAAACTCTAAATCCCAAACCCTAAACCTAAAGCTAAAGTAACTAAACAAATTAAAAGATAAACCTAAACCCAAAAACCTAATAAATCTAAACCTAAAACTAAACCTTAAGAATATAAAACCTACAGTAAAATAACACCAATTAGGCCTCACCCTGAAGGAGGTGAAGGAGATGGCGATTATAAAGGGTGGTGGGGAATTTGGAGGTGTTGGTGGATATGGAGGTGGTGGTCGGAGTAGTGGTGGTTATGGAGGCAAGAGAAGCGATGAAGGTTATAACCGTGGTGGTGGCGGATGGAGAGATCAGGTATATGATGGTGGTTCCCGCTACTCGAGAGGCCAGGGTAGTTCTGATGGGAACTATAGAAACTGAAGAATGGTCAATCTAATCTGCTGCTTATGGAATTGTGTCTTTAAAATAGAGATGGTTTGAGTTATCTAAGGTTTTTGATATGATCTATGCGTGCTCATTTTTTATCTAAGTTGTCGCTTGTGTCTTAGAGAACTTAGTGTTTACTTGGTTAATGATATTGAAAAGAAGAAATGTCAAATCTAAATTTATTCTCTATTAAAAAATCCAAAAACCCTAAACCCTAAACTAAAACCTAAACCCTAAATCTAAAACCTAAACCCTAAATCCTAAAAATAAATAAAAAAATAAAAAATAAGAAAATCCTAACCCTAAAACTAATCCTAAACCATAAACCCTAAACTTACAGCCCTAAACCCTAAACCTAAACCCTAAAACCCTAAATGCCAAACCCTAAACCCTAAACCCTAATAATAAAGTAATAAAACACTAAAATAAACATATAAAAACTAAAGATATTAAATAATAAACTAAAACTAATAAATTAGTAATAAATAAAAATTAATAATAAACTAAAATAAAAATAAATCAAACTAACTAAACTAAACTAACTAAATAATAATTACAAAACTAATAAACTAATAATAATAAAAATAAACTATACTAATAAACAAACTAATAACTAAATTAAAAATAGACAAAAAAATTCCACTAATAAACTAATCAAAAATAGATTAAACTAATAAAACTAATAAAAACTAAACTAAACTTAAACTAATAACTAAAATTAACTAATAAATGAACTAAACTAAACCATAATTAATAACTAAATAATAATAACTAACTAATAAACCTAAACCTTAAACATAACTAACCTAATAATTACCTAACTAATAATAAAACTAAACCCAATAAATTAACTAATAATAACTAAACTAAAATTAATAACTAATAAACTAAAACTAATAAACTTACTAAATAACTAAAATATAACTAATAATAACTAACTAATAATTAAAACTAATAACTAAACTAAACTATTAATCTAAAAAACTAACTAAACTAAATAATAAACTTACTAAATAATAATAACTAAAATTATTATTAAAACTAAAAAAACTAATAAACTAAAACTAAATAACTAAAAATAACTAACACTAAACTAATAAACTAATAATAAACTAAACTAAATAAAACTAATAACTAAACTAATAATAAGCTAAATAATAAATAAAACCTAAATAAATAAACTAAACCTAATAATAATAAACAAACCTTATAAATTAATTAATAATAATAAACTAATAAAACTAACTAAACTAATATACTAATAATGAACAAAAATAATAAACTAAAGTAAAAATTAATAATAACTAAATAAACACTAAATAATAATAAAACCTAACAACATAAAAACTAACTAAAGTAAACTAATAATAAAAATAACCTAAATAATAAATAATTAAAACTAATCTAAACTAAACACTATACTAACTAAATAAATAAATAATAATAAACTAAATAAAAACTAACCAATAAAACTAATAATAACTAAACTAACTAAATGAATAACTAATAACTAAACTAACTAAAAAAAATAAACTAATAATAATAATAATAATAATAATAATAATAATAATAATAATAATAATTAAACTAAATAAAACGCCAAAAATTGTAAACTAAAACTAATAAAACTAATAATAATAAACTAAACTAAAATAAAATAACTAATAACTAAACTAATAAAACTAATAATAAAAATAGACTAAAACTAACTAATAACTAACAAATAAAACCTAATAAACTAATAAATAATAAACTAATAAAACTAATAATAACTAATAAAAACAAAAACAAACATTAAACTAAATAAAACTTATAAAACTAAAACTAATAATAAATAACTAATAACCTAAAACTAATAACTAATAAACTAATAAACTAATAAAAAAACTAACTAGAAAAACTAAATAATAAAATAAAACTAATTAAGAAATAAACCTAAACCCTAATAAATAATAAACATTAAAACAAAACTAATAAGCTAATAATAATAACTAATAATAAACGTAAATAAAATAATAAACTAATAATAATAACTAATAATAAATAAATTAAATAATTAATTATAAAACTAAAACCTAAATAAACCATAAAACTAATAAATAAACATAATAATAACAAAACCTAATAAACTAACTAATAATTAGTAATAAACTAATAATAAAACACCTAACTAAAAAAATTAATAATAACTAACTAATAATAAACTAATAAACTAATAACTAAATAAAAAAACTAACAAAATAACTAAACTAAATATCTAAACTAATAAGCCTAATAAATAAACTAATAATAATAATAATAAAACTAAATAATAATAACTAAACTAATAAAAACTAATAATAACAATAATAATAATAATAATTAATAACTAAACTAATAAACTAGTAATAATAAAATTATACTAATAAAATAACTAAATAAATAACAAACTAACTACTAAACCAATAAACTAATAAACAAACTAACTAAAAAAACTAACTAATAAAACTAAACTAATTAATAAATAAACCTAAACACTAATAAATAATAAACACTACAACTAATATATTAATATAATAATACAACTAAATAACTAACTAAAACTAAACCCTAAATAGAAACTAATAAACTAGAAAAACTAAATAATAAATAAACATAATAATAACTAAAACTAATAAACTAACTAATAACTAATAATAAACTAATAATACAACACCTAACTAAAGAAAATTAATAAAAACTAACTAGTAATAAACTAATAAACTAGTAACAAAATAAAACAAAACTAACTAAATAACTAAACTAATAAAAACTAATAATAATAAAAATAACTAACTAAAATAATAAAATAATAATAAAAATAATAATAATAAACTAACTAATAAATAACTAAATAACTAAACCCTAAACCCTAACTAAATAAATAAACTAAATAATAATAGTAAAACTAATAAGAATAAACATTAAATAATAATAATAATAATAAACTAAAAAACTAATCTAAAAAACATTAATAATAAACCAACTAACTAAACTAATAATAATAATAAATAATAAATAACTAATAATAACTAATAAAAAATAAAACCATAAAGTAAACTAAAAAACTAATAATAATAAACTAATAAAGCTAAACCCATAACTAAACTTACATCTTTTATACATGTGTATGTGTGCTTAATTAAAAGATGAAGATCCACTTTTGTTACTAAAAATGCATGACTAACTAATAAATAAAACTAAACCTAATAACTAAACTAACTACTAACTAACTAACTAACTAAAAAATTATAATAAAACTAAACTAATAACTAATAAAAAACTAAATTAATAACTAAACTTAATAAGTAAAACTAAAATTAATAACTAAAACTAAAACTAATTAATAAAACTAATAACTAAAACTAATAATACTAACCTAACTAAATTATAATAAAACCATATACTATTAATAATAACTAACTAAACTAAATAAATAACTAACTAACTACTAAACTAATACACTAATAAACAAACTAATTAAAAAACTAACTAATAAAACTAAATAAATTAATAAATAAACCTAAACACTAATAAATAATAAACACCAAAACTAAACTAATAAATTAATAATAATAACTAATAATATATAACTAAATAGCTAACTAAAACTAAACCATAAACCTAAACTAAAAACCAAAAAAATGAACTAATAAATAAACATAATAATAACTAAAACTAATAAACTAACTAATAATGAAGAATAAACTAATAATAAAACACCTAACTAAAAAAAATTAATAAAAACTAACTAGTAATAAACTAATAAACTAGTAATAAAATAAAGCAAAACTAACAAAATAACTAAACTAATAAAAACTAATAATAATTAAAATAATAACTAATAACTAACTAACTAAAATAATAAACTAATAATAAAAAAACTAATAATAAACTAACTAATAAATAATTAAATAACTAAACCCTAAACCCTAACTAAATAAATAAACTAAATAATAATAATAAAACTAATAATAATAAATATAAACAAATTAGAATAATAAAATAAAAAACAAATCTAAAACAAAACTAATAAAAAACCAACTAGCTAAACTAATAATAATAATAAATAAATAAAAAAACTAAACCATAAACTAAACTAAAAAACTAATAATAATAAATTAATAAACCTAAACCCATAACTAAACTAAGAAAACTAATAAACTTAACTGATAAACTAATAAATAAACTAACAAAACTAAACTAATAAAACTAAACCACTAACTGAAACAAACTAAAATCTAAATAATAATAAAACCATAAACTAATAATAGTAACTAACTAACTAATTAATAAACAAATAAACTAATAAACTAACAAACTAAAAAAATTAACTAATAAAACTAAACTAATTAATAAATAAACCTAAACCCTAATAAATAAAAAACACTAAAACTAAACTAATAAGCTAATAATAATAAGTAATAATAAATAACTAAATCACTAACTAAAACTAAACCCTAAGCCTAAACTAATAAGCCATAAAAACTAACTAATAAATAAACATAATAATAACTTAACCTAATAAACTAATTAATAACTAAGAATAAACTAATAATAAAATTCCTAACTAAAAAAAATTAATAATAACTAACTTATAATAAACTAAAAAACTAATAACTAAATGAAACAAAACTAACTAAATAACTAAACTAAATAACTAAGCTAATAAACCTAATAAATAAACTAATAATAAAAAAAACTAACTAATAATAACTAAACTAATGAAAACTAATAACTAACTAACTAAACTAATAAACTAATTATAATAAAACTAATAATAATAATAAACTAAAAAACTAATCTAAAATAAAACTAATAATAAACCAACTAACTAAACTAATAATAATAATAATAAACAATAAATAACTAATAATAACTAATAAAAAACTAAACCATAAAATAAACTAAAAAACTAATAATAATAAATTAATAAACCTAAAGCCATAATTAAACTAATAAAACTAATAAACTAAACTAATAAACTAATAAATAAACTAACAAAACTAAACTAATAAAACTAAACCACTAACTAAAACTAACTAAAGCCTAAATAATAATAAAGCAATAAACTAATAATAATAACTAACTAAACTAAATAAATAACTGACTAACTAATAAATAAAAAAAATAAAAAACTAACTAACAAAAAATTTAACTAATAAAACTAAACAAATTAATAAATAAACCTAAGCCCTAATAAATAATAAACACTAAACTAAACTAATAAACTAATAATAATAACTAATAATAAATAACTAAAATAACAAAACTAAACCCTAAACATAATAAACCATAAAAACTAACTAATAAATAAACATAATAATAATAACTAAACTTAATAAACTAACTAATAATAAATCTAATGAAGCCCAATAATAATAAAACTAAAAAGATTAATAATAATAAATAAAAAATAACTAGTAAGCTAATAACTAAAATAAAAACAAAACTAATTAAATAACTAAACTAAATAACTAATCTAATAAAACTAATAAATAAACTAATATTAATAATACTAATAAAACTAACTAATAATAATTAAGCTAATAAAAACTAATAATAATAATAGTACAAACTAATAACTAGCTAACTAAAGTAATAAACTAATAATAAACTAACTAATAAATAATTAAATAAATAAAACCCTAAAAGCTAACTAAAATAATAATAACAAAACTAATAATAATAAACATAAACTAATAATAATAATAAACTAAAAAAATTAATCTTAAACAAAAGTAATAATAAACCAACTAACTAAACTAATAATAATAATAAACAATAAATACCTAATAATCACTAATAAAAAACTAAACCATAAACTAAACTAAAAAACTAATAATAATAAACTAATAAATCGAAACCCATTATTAAACTAATAATACTAATAAATTGATAAATAAACTAACAAAACTAAACTAATAAAACTAAACCACTAACTAAAACTAACTAAAACCAAAATATTAATATAACCATAAACTAATAATAATAACTAAACTAAACTAAATAACTAACTAATAAACTAATAAACTAATAAATGAACTAACTAAGAAAACTAACTAATAAAACTAAACTAAATAATAAATAAACCTAAACTCTAATAAATAATAACACTAAATATAAACTAATAAACTAATAATAATATAACTAAATAACTAACTAAAACTAAACCCTAAACCTAAACTAAGAAACCATAAAAAACTCTAATAAATAAACATAATATTAACTAAACTAAACTAATAATAACTAAATAAATAATAATAAACACCTAAAATTAATAATTAACTAATAATAAACCAATAAACTAATTACAAAATAAAACAAAACTAACTTAACAACTAAACTAAATAACTAAGGTAAGAAACCTAATAAATAAACTAATAATAATAATAATAATAAAAATAACTAACAATAACTAAAATAATAAAAACTAATAACTAACTAACTAAACTAATAAACTAATAATAATAAAATTAATAATAAACTAACTAAAAATAACTAAATAAATAACCCAAACCTAACTAAATAAATAAACAATAATAATAATAATAAACATAAAATAATAATAATAATAAAATAAAAAAAAACTAATCTAAATTAAAACTAATAATAATCCAACTAACTAAACTAATAATAATAATAAACAATAAATAACTAATAAAAAACTAAACCATAAACTAAACTAAAAAACTAATAATAATAGACTAATAAACCTAAACCCATAACTAAACTAATAAAACTAATAAAATAAACTAATAAACTAATAAGTAAACTAACAGAACTAAATTAATAAAACTAAACCACTAACTAAAACCTAAATAATAATTAAACCATAAACTAATAATAATAACTAACAAAACTAAATAAATAAATAACAAACTAATAATAACTAAACTAACAAATAAATTAACTAAAACAAACTCAACTCTAATAAAACTAATAATAAACTAATAATAACCTAAAACTAATAAAACCTAATAATAACTAATAAACACTAAATCTAAAACCTAAACCCTAAAACTAAACTAACCCTCTTATTGAGAGATTTCAGGATCCCTCATTTTCTTGGTGAGTTTTCGAGCGCTTTCTCTCTTGGATTCCCTATAGATTATTAGTATTGGGCCAATCTCAACCTGTTCTTGTCATGGCACCGTGACTCATGGAATCGACTTCTTCAAACCCATGGGATAAATCCCATGTGCCAATGGATCCCGCTAGGTCATCAGATTTTTTGGGTAATCCTACCTTTAAATTACCTGTTATTACTAAATCTTTCAAAGAGGCTTTAGTTGGTAAGAATTCCTCCACCGAGCCTCCTTTGAATTTGCTTCATATGACTTTTAAAGGTTCTCTGACCAATTATGATTTCAGATGAAGATATTGAAAGATTAGCTGAGCCTTTTGCTTTTTCTTTGATTGGAAAGTTTTCATTTAAATGGCCAAAGATAGAAGATATTCGTTCTTTTTATCATAGCTTAAATTTATCTTATTCTTTTTCTATTGGGATGATTAATGCAAGGCATGTTCTGATTAAACTTTTTAATAACGTTGATTATGGAAGAATTTTTTCTAGGCATTCTTACTATGTTTTTAATTGTCAAATGCATATTCTGACGTGGGCACCTATGTTTGATGTTAATGAAGAGTGTCCTATTGTTCCCATTTGGATTTTTTTACTTAACTTGTGGATCCATCTATTTAATCATCAGATTCTTTATGTTATCGGGTAAATTTTTGGTCAGCCTTTACAAGTTGATCAAGCAACACCTGCTTCTTCTAGACCGTCTGTTGCTAAAATTCTTGTAGAGATTGATATTACTAAAAATATCCAAAAGAAATTTGGTTGGGTTTAACAAAATGCAGTTATTTTATGAAAGTTATTTTTGAGAACTTTCCCATTTTTTGTAATCATTGTAAGATTCATGGGCATGAAATTTCTGAATGCTTTATTGCTCATCCCTTTCTTAGAAAGAAAATAACCAATAAGAATTCAATTATTGAAAAAAAATTGGTGATTCTCTCAAGTTGGATAAAGGAAATTCTACTTTTCAAAATTTTGATGTTTTTCAAAACCAGTTGAATAAAAAGTTTTACCTATTAATGATTTGTTTAATGCAAAAGGTAATTTTGATGTTTTGAAAATGTTTTAACTAATAGTCATAAAGTGTTTCTTTTAATGATTCTATTAAAGGGAAGACTTTAGAGGTTTTAGTTAATGACTCTAATGGTTTGGATGTTGTGCATAAGTCCTTTCATGATGATTGTTCAATTATTATTGATGCAAACACCATTTATTCCAATCAGACGGATGTTGTTTATGTTTCTCCTATGTCTGCTTTAGATCATGGGAAAGGGACTATTTCTTTGCCTTCTATCATTGAGAATTGTGGTGAAAAGAATGTTCTTATTTTTAATATTTTAACTTCTGGTCATGACAATCTTGTTAATATTGGTGATCCTTCTTTTAGAAAAAATAATATTTAGATACTTGTGATAATTCTCTCATTGTGAATAGTTTTGTTTCAATTCAAAATGATGGTTTTTCTATGGCTAGTAATTCTGTTCAGAATTTTGGTAATATGCTGTGTTTTTAATGGATTTGAATCTTATTTTAATCCCTTACATGAAGATTGTACTGAAAATCTAGATTCTGCTTCTCCTACTTCTTTTATGAATGAAGAAATGGAGGATAATCTTCATATTTCATTGGAAGGTGAAAATATTGATAATTATCTTCTTAATAAAGTTATTTATGCTCCTTCTTTCACTTATGATTATAAAATTCATACTATTTCTGATTTTCCTTTGTCTAATCTTTGTGGATGATTTTGAATGCTCTTCTTTAAAATTGATAGCTTCTACTGATCCCCATGCCTTTTATAACAATACTAATTAATTTTTGGATGGAGATTTTTATAGAGAAAGGGCATGCTTATAAAACTATTTACAAGAAGAAAAATAAAAATGTGTTCATATTTATGCCCCTCCTCACTTGCTAAGGGTTACTTGTTGCAATGCTTCTTGGAAATAATTTCTTCTATCCTTGGGAGCTTTTTGCTTTTTGTTGGTTTTTTCTCTGTTGGCTGAGCTTTTGCTATGTGTTTTCTTGCTAGCTGGAATATTGGCTTCTTGACTACTTTTCCTCCTTATGGCTTGGTGTTTCTAGCTTCTTGTTTGTTGTGTTTTTCTTTTGGTGCCCTTTAGCTGGTGGCTTTGTTCCTGTTGGCTTGCCTTTCTTTGGTTGGTGCTTTTGATCTCTTTGTTGGTGGTAGGCTGGGATTTTTTGTCCTTAGCATGTAGTTTGTCTATTGGTTGGTTATTTCTCTAGCTATTTATTTTCACTTTTGTTGGACTTCTTTTTTTTCTGTTGGTTGGTTTGGTTCTCTTGCTCTTTTCTGGGCTATTTTTCTTTCGTGCTCTGTTCGTAGCTGCTTTGTTGGTTGTTTCCTTTCCTTTGGTTTGTGCCTTGGTGGCTTTGGAATGGTGTTATTATGGGCTCTATTGGCTTGGTGCCTTGGTGGCTTTGGATTGGTGTTGTTGTGGGCTCTGTTGGATTTGTCTTTGAGGGCTCTTTTCTTTTCTTTTTGGGTTGTGAGCTTCTTTTTCTCACTCTTTTTTAAGAGGTGTTCATATTTGGTTTTGTTGGAATTGTCATATGTTAATTTTATCTATTGGTCTCCTCTCTCTTTCTATTTTCTTAGCTTCACTTTTTCTTTGGTTGGGTGGCTATTATGATAGGTTTGCATTTTTCTTTGGTTGGGATGGATATGATGATATAATGGATTTTTTTCTTGATATTTTTGTGGCTGGTGACTTTTCCTACTTGTAACCCATCTTTGAAGATGGATACACTTAGGATTTGATGCCCCTTATTATTGTGATTATCCTTCATTGCTCATATTTGAGCCTAAGTTTATTTCTCTTTATGTTTTTTGATCTCCTTCTGGCTGAGATTTCTTGCAGGTTGCAGGTTCTCTTTTTCAGTTGATCTCTTCTTCTTCTTTGAGGGAGCTGGAATCTTACTGATGGTCTCTTTTTTCTTAGATGACTGGAGTTGTCTTCATTTGCAGGTTGTAGGTTTCCTTTTCTTATGGATCTTCGTCTCTTTAGAGGTTCTTTTGGAGCTCCGTTGATTCTTCCCCTTTGATCATTTGAGTAGTAGTTTTTTTTTCTTTTTGGGTTTAGTCTCTAATATTATCGTCTTGTACCTATTTTTCTGAGCAGTAAATTCCTTTTAGTTAAAAAAAGCCTTAAACCCTAAACCCTAAAAACCTTAAAAACTAAAGCCTAAACACTAAACCCAAAATCGTAAACCCTAAACCCTAAACGTAAACCCTAAACCCTAAAATCCTAAACCTTAAACCCTAAAAACCCAAAAACCTAAAAACCTAAACCTAAACTAAATAAAACCTAAAAATAAAATAAACTAAAAAACCTAAACCTAAATAAAATAAAATAAAATAAAAACCTAAACTAAAACTTAAACCTAAACCAAAAAATAAAATAAAATAAAAAAATAAAATAAACTAAAATAAAATAAATAAAAACCTAAACTAAAATAAAAAATAAAATAAACATAAGAATAAAAAACCTAAATGAAATAAAAAATAAATGTAAAATAAAAATAAAATAAACCTAAAATAAAATAAAATAAAACTAAATAAAAACCTAAACCTAAAAAATAAACCTAAAAATTAAACCTAAAAATAAGAAAAAAATAAAACCTAAGCCCTAAGCCCTAAATAAATAAATAAACTAAACCTAAAATAAAAATAAAATAAACCTAAACTTAAGGGCCCAATTGGGTTCACTTTTGTTTCTTATCTTTTATTTTATATTTTTGTTTTGTTTTGTTTATGTTTTGCTTAAAAATAGATTTGTTTGATTCTACTTATTTTTTTTAAAAATGCTCAAGACATCTTTTAGAAGTTTTCAGTAATTTTAAAAATAACATTTTTTGTTTTTGAAAATAAAAAATAAAACAACATAAAAAACACTCTAAATAAAAATGTTTTCAAAAACAACATAAAAAAACAAAAATAGAAAAAAAAAGTGATCCCAAATGGCCCTTAAACTAAAATAAACTAAAATAAAATAAATAAAACCAAAACCTAAACCTAAACTAAATAAAATAAAATAAACTAAAAATAAACCTAAACCTAAACTAAAAAATAAAGCCTAAAAAAGCTAAAATAAAACCCTAAAACCAAAACATACAAAATAAAATAAAAGTTTAAATTTAAACTTAAAAAATAAAAATAAAAACCTAAACCTAAACAATAAAATAAAAATAAAACTCAACTAAAACCTAAACCTAAACCTAAACGTAATCAATAAACTAAAATAAAAAACCTAAACTATATAAAAAAACCTAAAATAAATAAGCTAAACTAAATAAAAATAAAAAATAAACCTAAATAAAAATAAAAAATAAAATAAACTAAATAAATAAGAAATAAAATAAATAAACTAAATAAACCTAACTTGCAAGTTTACTAAATTTAATAAAAACCCTAAACCCTAAACTCTAAACCCTAAACCCTAAAACTAACCCTAAACCTTAAACCTACAACACTAAACCTACAATCCTAAACCCTAAAAAACCATAAAAAACCCTAAACCCTAAACCCTAACCTTAAACCCTAAACCTAAAAGCATAAACCCTAAAGCTGTAAACCCTAAACCCAGGTAGAGTGATATTCATTAAGGTGATCTTAAAGAAGTCAGCGAAGAGGTTGTGAAATACAAAGTTGGTGCTCTAGCTCGTGTTGGTCTTCTTGCACCTATTAATGTTGTTGTTCCTCTGGGCAACACTGGTCTGGATCCTTCACAAACTTCGTTCTTCTAGGTTCTCAACATCCCAACTAAGATCATCAAGGTTATTGTTGAAATTATCACCCCGATTGAGCTGATAAAAAATGACAATAAGGTGGGATCCTTAGAGGTTCCCCTCCTCGCTAAGCTGAGGATTAGGCCATTTTATTATGGCCTTGTTGTTCAGTCTGTGTATGATGATGGTTCGGTGTTCAGTCCTAAGCTTCTTCACCTCATTGAAGATGATCTCATCGAGATGTTTTCTGCAAGCCTTACAATGATCACTTATCTCTCATTGCCCTCTCTTGTCCCACCCTTCCTGTAGCGCCCCACATGTTCATCAACGCTTACAAGAATGTCCTCTCCATTGCAATTACCATTGATTACACATACTCGCTGGCCGATAATGTTAAGGAGTATTTGAAGGATCCTAGTAAATTTGTTGTATGCTACATGCTTGCTACTCCGCTACTATTGCTACTTCTTCGCTCACTCTTGTAGTGGAAGAGAAGAAGGAATAGCCTGTTGAGGAATTTGATGATGATATGGGTTTCAACTTGTTCGACTAAGTTTTGTTGCCCTTCTACAAATTCAAATTTTATTATCTCTAGGAGTTAAATCATTTTGTGAAATGCTATTTTATGAATTTTTGAATTGCATTTTATTTTATCCTATTGTATTAGTTGTTAGAGGATAATGTCTTGTTTGACTGGGTAATTTCTTATTTATTATGAAATCATTCAAGTTTTTTATATAAAAAAACCCTGAACCCTAAACCATAAACACTAAACTCTAACCCTAACCCTAAACCCCAAACCCTAAAGCTAAACCTAAACTAACTAAATAAATTATAAAATAAACCTAAACCCTAAAACCTAATAATCCTAAACCTAAACCTAAACCCTAAGAATGGGCAGAAGCTTGACGGCAGAAACATCACTGCAACCAGGCTCAGTCTAGATCTGGTAGTGGAGCCGAAGCTAGAGGCGGCGGTTATCGCAGTGGTGGTGGGGGATCTGGAGGTGCTGGTGGATATGGAGGTGGTGGTCAGAGCAGTGCAGGTTATAGATGCGGGAGGAGTGACGGAGGTTACAACCGTCGTGTTGGCGGAGGGAGAGATCAGAGATATGATGGTGGATCTTGATACTCGAGATAACGGGGTGATTCTGATGGGAACTGGAGAAACTAAAGAACGACCAATCCAATCTATTGCTTATGGAACTATCTTTATAGTAAAGAGGGTTCTAGTTATCTAGGGTTTTTGATTTGCTCTATGCCTCCTCATTTTTTATCTGTCGTCGCTTGTGTCTTAGAGAACTTGGTGTATTACTTGGTTGTTGAAATCGAAAAGAAGAAATGTTGAATATGAATTTGTTCTTTGTTAAAAAAAAACCAAAAACCCTAAACTAAAACTTGAACCCTAGACCTAAAACCTAAACCCTAAACCATAAAAACCATAAACCCTAAACCCTAAACTCTAAAATCTTAAACCCTAAACCATAAACCCTAAACCCTAAAATATAATCCCTAAACCCGAAACCATAAACCTTAAACCGTAAACCCTAAACCCCAAACCCTAAACCCTTAACCTTAAGCACTCAACTAACCCTAAACACTAAACCTTAAACCTTAAAAAGCTAAAAACCTAAACCTAAACTAAATAAAACTTAAAAATAAAATAAATAAAAAACCTAAACCCTAAATTAAATAGAAAACTTAAACATAAAATAAAAATAAAATTAACCTAAACCTAAACTAAAATAAAAAAACCTAAACCTAAAGCCAAAATAAACTAAACCTAAACCTAAACCCTAAATAAAATTAAATAAATTAAAAATAAAACCTAAACCAAAACTAGAAAATAAAACATAAAAATAAACCTAAAATAAAAACTTAAAATCTAAACCTAAAAAATAAAATAAAAACCTAAACCTAAACTTAAAAATAAAAAATAAATCCTAAACCTAAAAAAGTAAAATATAAATAAAACTCAACTAAAAATAAACATAAACCTAAACCTAAACCTAAAAGTAAACTAAACTAAAACCTAAACTAAAATAAATAAACCATAAATAAATAAACTAAACTAAATAAAAGTAAAAAATAAACCTAAATAAAAGTTAAAAATAAAATAAACTAAAAAAACTTAAACTTACCAGTTTACTTAATTTAAAAAAAACCCTAAATCCTAAACCCTAAACCCTAAACCTACAAGCCTAAACCTACAACCTTAAACCCTAAAACCTTAAACCCTAAACTAACCCTAAACCCTAAACCCAAGACACTAAACCACCACAAAGCTAAACCCTCACCATAATCCTTCCTAAGCCACACTAAAACCTCAAACCCTAAACCCTAAACCCTAAACTAAATTTGGCTAACCCTAAACTCTAAGCCCTAAAACCTTGAACCCTAAAACCCTAAACTTTAAACCCTAAACACTAACCCTAAACCCGAAACCCTAAAATCATAAATCCGAAAACCTTAAACCCTAAACCGTAAACCCTAAATCATAAACCCTAAAGCCTAACCCTAAACCCCAAACCCTAAACCTAAATCTAAAGTAACAAAATAAATTTAAAAATATACTTAAACACTAAAACCTAATAAGCCAAAACCCTATGAATGGGCAGAACCATGATGACAGGAACATCATCATTAACCAAGCTTAGTCCAGATCTGGCGGTGGAGGCGAAGGCGGAAGCGGTGGTTATCACAGTGGTGGTGGGGGATTTGGAGGTGCTAGTGGATATGAAGGCAAGAGGAGCGATGGAGGTTACAATTGTGGTGGTGGCACAGGGAGAGATCGGGGATATGATGGTGGATCACGCTACTCAAGATGGCAGGGTGGTTCTAATGGGAACTGGAGAAATGGAAGAACGGTCTACCCGATCTGCTGCTTATGGACTGTGTCTTTATAATATAGACGATTCTTATTATCTAGTGTTTTTGATTTGCACAATGCATGCTCATTTTTTATCTATGTCGTCACTAATGTCTTAAAAAACTTGGTGTGTTACTTGGTTGATGAAATCAAAAAGAAGAAATGTTGAATCTAAATTTATTCTCTGTTAAAAAAAACCAAAAACTGTAAACCCTAAACTAAAACCCAAACCCCAGACCTAAAACCTAAACCCTAAACCCTTAACCTTAAACCAAAAAAGCCATAAACATAAACCCTAAACCCTAAACCCAAACCCTAAACCCTAACCTTAACTAACACCCTAAAAGCTAAAACCTAAACCTAAAGTAAATAAAACCTAAAAATAAAATAAATAAAAAAACCTAAACCATAAACTAAAAAAAAAACCTAAACCTAAAATAAAAATAAAATAAACCTAAACCTAAACTAAAATAAATAAAAGCTAAACCTAAACCTAAAATAATCTAAACCTAAACCCTGAATAAATTTAAATAAACTAAAAGTAAACCTAAAGTAGAAACCTAAAATCTAAACCTAAAAAACTAAAATAGAAACCTAAACCTAAACCTAAAAATAAAAAATAAAACCTAAACCTAAACCAAAATCTAAAAAATAAACTAAACTAATAAACCTAAACTAAAATAAATAAACCTAAAATAAACTAAATAAAAATAGAAAATAAACTTAAATAAAAATTAAAAATAAAATAAACTAAAATAAATTTAAAATAAACTAAATAAACCTAAACCTAGAGGTTTAATTAATTTTAAAAAAAAACCCTAAACCCTAAACCCTAAACCCTAAAACTAACCTTAAACTTTAAACCCTAAGCCTACAACCCTAAACCTACAACCCTAAACCCTAAAATCTAAACCCTAAACCCTAAACCCTAAACCCTAAACTAACCATAAACCCTAAATACTAAAACTATAAACTCTAAAGCCTAAACCCCTAAACCCTAAGCTAACCCTAATCCATAAGCTAACCATAAACCATATACCCTAAACCCTAAAAACCCTAAACCCTAAAGCCTAAACACTAAACCTTAAACCCTAAACCCGAAACCATAACCCTAAACCCTAAACCCTAAAATCCTTAGCCCTAAAACCCTAATCCCTAAAATCAAAACCTTAAACTCAAAACCCTAATAACCTAAAAACATAAACCTAAACGAAATAAAACCTAAAAATAAAATAAAAAAAAAACTTAAATTGAAATAAAATATAAAAAAAATAAAGTAGAAAACCTAAACTAAAAACTATACCTAAAACTAAAAATAAACTAATAAAAATAAGCTAAAATAAAATAAATAAATACCTAAACTAAACGAGGAAATATAAGAAACTTAAGAATAAAAAAACTAAATAAAAGAAAAACTAAATGTCAAATAAAAATAAAATTATCCCAAAATAAAATAAAATAAAAACTAAATATAAACCTAAACCTAACAATAAATCATAAAAATAAATTAAAAAAAAAATGCTAAAACCTAATACACCTAAACCTAAACCTAAACTCTAAGAATGAGCAAAACCTTCATGGCAGGAACATCATCGTCAACTAGGCCCAGTCTAGATCTAGCGATGGAGGCGAAAGTGGAGGTGGCAGTTAATGTAGTGGTGGTGGGGGGTCAGAGGTGCTGGTTGATGTGGAGGTAGTGGTCGGAGCAGTGGTGGTAATGGAAGCGGGAGGAGCGACGGAGGTTACAACCGTGGTGGTAGCGGAGGGAGAGATAAGGGATATGATGGTGGATCCTGCTACTCGAGAGGCCGGGGTGGTTTTGATGCGAACTAGAGAAACTGAAGAACAGCTGATACAATCTACAGCTTATGGAACCATGCCTTTACAGTAGACAAGTTTCTAGTTATCTAGGGTTTTTAATTTGCTCTATGCGTGCTCTATTCTGATCTATGTCGTCGCTTGTCTCTTAGAAAACTTGGTGTGTTACTTGGTTGATGAAATCAAAAATAAGAATTGTTGAATTTGAATTTGTTCTCTATTTTAAAAAAACAAATAAACCTTAATCCCTAAATTAATATCTGAACCCTAGACCTAAAACCTAAACAATAAACCCTAAACACTAAACACTAAAACCCTAAAACTTAAACCTCAAACATTAAATTCTAAACTCTAAACCCTAAATACTAAACCCAAAACCCTAAATAAAAAACCCTAAACCCCAAACCATAAACCCTAAAACCTAAACCCTAAACCCTGGACCCTCAACTAACCTAAACCCTAAACTCTAAAACCTAAACACTAAACACTAAAACCTAAACCCTAAACCCTAAAACCCTAAACCCTAAACCCTAAATCTCTCCCTCCTAAACCTAAACCTCTAAACCTCCACCTCCTCCTCCCCTTCCTAAACCACTCCCACCCTAAACTAAACCTCCTAAACTTCCCACTGCCCTAAACCCTAAACCGCCCTTCAAACTCACACCAAACCTAAACCTCTCCTAAACCTAAACCTCCTATCACACTCTCCCTAAACCCTCTAAAACTTAAAACTTAAACCTATAAAACTTAAAATAAATAAACCTACTAAAAATAATAAATAAAAACCTAAATAAAATAAAATAAAATAATAATAAATAAAATAAAATAAACCTAAACTAAACTAAAAATAAAATAAACCTATTAAACTTAAAATAAATAAAAAAACTAAATGTAAAATAAAAAATAAAATAAACCTAAAATAAATCAAAATTAAATTAAATTAAAATAAATAAAAATTTAAACCTAAAAAAATAAACCTAAAATAAATAAATAAATAAAACCTAATAAACCCTAAACCTAAACCTAAACCATTATAATGGGCGGACCTTGTGAGAACATTACCATCAACCTAGCTAGATGCTAGATGGAGGCTGGAAGGTGGAGGTGACAGTTATAACAGTGGCGGTGGGGGATTTGGGGGTGCTTGTGGATATGGAGGTGGTGGTTGGAGTAGTGGTGGTTATGGAAGTGGGAGGAGCGATGGACGTTACAACTGTGGTGGTGATAGAGGGAGACATCGGGGATATGATGGTGGATCCTACTAATCAAGAGGCTGGGGTGGTTCTAATGGGAACTGGAGAAATTGAAGAACGACCGATCTGATCTCCTTCTTATGGAATGTTGTCTTTACAGTAGAGACAGTTCTAGTTATCTAGGGTTTTTCATTTCCTCTATGCATGCCCATTTTTGCTCTATGTCGTCACTTGTGTCTTAGAAAACTTGATGTGTTACTTGGTTGATTAAATTGAAAAGAAGAAATGTTTAATCTAAATTTGTTCTCTGTTAAAAAAAAACTGAGAACACTAAACCTTAAACTAAAACCTAAACCTTAAACCTAAAACCTAAACCCTAAAAATCCTAAACCCTAAACCCTAAACCCTTAACCCTAAAACCCTAAACCCTAAACCTTAAACCATAAAACCTAAATCCTAAGCCCTAAACCCTAAACCCTAAACCCTAAACCCCTAACCATAAACCCAAGTCCTAAACCCTAAACCTTAAACCCCAAATTAACCCCAAACCATAAACCCTAAACCTTAAACCCTAAAAAGCTAAAAACTTAAACATAAAATAAATAAAAGATTAAAAATAAAATAAATAAAAAACCTAAACCATAATCAAAATACATAAACTAAAGCTAAACTTAAACCTAAGCATAAACCTAAACTTAAACCTAAAAATAAAATAAAATAAAAAATAAAAATGAAACTGAAATAAAATAAATAAAAAACTAAATTAAACTTAAAAATAAAAACCTGAATAAAATAAAAACAAAACCTAAAATACAAATAAAATAAACCCAAAATAAAATAAAATAAAAACTAAATAAAAACATAAACCTAAAAAAGAAATATAAAATGAAACTTAAACCCTAAACTAGAAAAACCTAAACCTAAAATTAAAATAAAATAAAACTAAACCTAAACTAAAATAAGCTAACTAAAATAAAGAAAACTTAAACCTAAGAAAAAATGAACCTAAACCTAAACCTAAACTAAATAAAATAAAATAAACTAAAAATAAACCTAAACCTAAATTGAAAAATAAATGCTAGAAATAAACTTAAAATAAAAATCTAAAACCTAAACCTAAAAAAATGAAATAAAAATGTAAACTTAAACCTAAAAGTAAAAATTAAAACCTAAACCTAAAAAATATAATAAAATTAAAACTAAAGTAAAAACTAATCCTAAACCTAAACTTAAAAAATAAACTAAAATAAAAAACCTAAAATAAATAAACTAAACTAAATAAAAATCAAAATAAAAAAAATAAAATAAACTAAAATAAATAAAAAATAAACTAAATAAACCTAAACCTATGAGTTTACTTAGTTTAAAAAAAATAAAAAATAAAAAATGAAAAACCCTAACCCTAAATCTTAAACCCTAAACCCTAAACCCTAAACCCTAACAGTAAACCCTAAACCCTAAAAGCATAAACCCTAAAGCCCTAAACCCTAAACCGTAAACCCTAAACCCTAAATCCTTAAACCTTAAACCCTAAATGCTAAACCCTAAACCCTAAACCCCAAACCATTAACCCCAAACCCTAAACCCGAAAAAGCTAAAAACTTAAACCTAAACTAAATAAAACATAAAAATAAAATAAGTATGAAACCCTAAATAAAAATAAAATACAAAAATAAAATAAAATAAACATATAAACTAAATCCTAAACCTAAACCTAAACCAAAAAAAAAACTAAACTAAAATAAAATAAATAAAAACCTAAACTAACCTAGGAAATAAAAACCTATATAAAATAAAAACTAAAGCTAAAATAAAAATAAAATAAACATAAAATATAATAAAATAAAAACTAAATAAAAACCTAAACCTAAAAATAAAACCTAAAAATAAATATAAAATAAAACATAAACCATAAACTAAAAAAAACCTAATCCTAAAATAAACTAAATAAAATAAACCTAAACCTAAACTAAAAAATATAACCTAACAATAAACCTAAAATAAAAACCTAAACCTATACAAAAAAAAATAGAATAAAAACCTAAACTTAAACTTAAAAACAAAAAATAAAACTTAAACCGAAAAAATAAAATAAAAATTAAACTAAACTAAAAAATTAACATAAACCTAAGAAATAAACTAAAATAAAAAAGCTAAACCAAAATAAATAAACCTAAAATAGATAAACTAAACTAAATAAAAATAGAAAATGAACATAAATAAAAATAAAAAATAAAAATAAATAAATAATAAACTAAATAAACTAAACCTTAACCTAAACCTAAACAAAATAAAATAAAATAAACTAAAGATAAACCTAAACTTAAACAAAAAAGTATAGCCTAAAAATAAACCTAAAATAAAAACCTAAAACCTAAACCTAAAAGAAATAATATAAAAACCTAAACCTAAACCTAAAAATTAAAAATAAAACCTAAACCAAAAAAGTAAAATAAAAATAAAACTTAACTAAAAATAAACCTAAACCTAAACCTATACCTAAGAAATAAACTAAAATAAAAAATCCAAACTAAAATAAATAAACCTGAAATAAATAAACTAAACTAAATAAAATAAAAAATAAACCTAAATAAAAAAATAAAGTAAACTAAAATAAATAAATAATAGATTAAATATACTAAATAAATCCAATCCTACCAATTTACTTAATTTTTTTTTTTAAAAAAAACCTTCAACCCTAAATCCTAAACCATAAACCCTAAATTTTAAACCCTAAATGTTAAACCCTAAACCTCTAATCTACATCCCTAAAAAATCCTAAATGCTAAACCTTAAACCCTCCTCCTAAAGCTTAAACCGTAAAAGCATAAACCATAAAACCCTAAACGCTAAACCCTAAACCCTAAACCTTAAGCCCTAAACCTTAACCCTAAACCCTTAACCCCAAACCCTAAACATAAAACAAAAGTAAATAAATAAATTAGAAAATAAACCTAAACCCTAAGAATGGCAGAACCTTAACGGTAGGAACATCACTGTCAACCCAGCTGAATCTAGGTTTGGTGGTGGAAGCAAAGGGGAAGGAGGCGGTTATCATAGTGGTGGTTGTGGATCTAGAGGTGCTAGTGGATATGGAGGTGGTGGTCGGAGTAGTGGTGGTTATGAAGGCGAGAGGAGCGACGACGGTTACAACCATGATGGTGGTTGAGGGAGAGATCATGGATATGATAGTGGATCTCACAACTCGAGAAGCTGGGGTGGTTCTTATGGGAACTAGAGGAACTGATGAACAGCTGATCCGATATACTGCTTATGGAACTGTGTCTTTAAAATAGAGACAATTGTAGTTATCAATGGTTTTTATTTTGCTCTATGCGTGCTCATATTGAAATATGTCACAACTTATGTTTTAGAAAACGTGGTGTGTTACTTGGTTGATGAAATCAAAAAGAAGAAATAGTGAATCCGAATTTCTTCTCTATTAAAAAAAACTAAAAAACCAAAAACCCTAAACCCTTAACTAAAATATGAAACTTAAATCTAAAAACCCTAAAAACCCTAAATAAAACAAACCCACACACTAAACACTAAACCTAAACTAAACCCTAAACCTACCAAAACCAAACCTTAAACCTAAACTAAACCTACCCAAACCTAAACCTAAAACCCAAAATCCAAAACCCTAAACCCTAAACCATAAACCATAAAACCATAAACCATAAACCCTAAATTATCACTAAACCTTAAAGCCTAAACCCTAAAAACCCTAAACCCTAAAGATTAAACTCTAAACCCTAAACCCTAAACCCTAAACTAACCCTAAACCCAAAGCTATCCTTAAATACTAAGCCTTAAACCCTAAACCCAAAACTAACCCTAAAACCTAAGTTAACCCTAAACCCTAATCCCTAAAAACCCTAAACTCTAAACCTTAAATCCAAACCCTAAACACTAAAAGCCTAAAAACCTAAACCTATACTAAATAAAACCTAAAAATGAAATAATTAAAAAACATAAACCTAAATAAAATAAAAAAATAAAATAAAATAAAAACCTAAACTCAAACATAAACTTAAACCTTAACCTAAACCTAAAAACAAAATAAAATAAAAAAATAAAATCTAAACTAAAATAAAAGAAATAAAAACCTAAACTTAACTAAAAAATAAAAAATCTAAATAAAATTAAAACTAAACATAAAATAAAAATAAATTAAACCTAAAATAAAATAAAATAAAAACTAAATAAAAACCTGAACCTAAAAAATAAACATAAAAGTAAATAAAAAATAAAACCTAAACCCAAAATTTTAAATAAAAAACCTAAACCTAAAATAAACAAAAAATAAAATAAACATAACCTAAACTAAAATAAATAAATTCTAAAATAAACCAAACCTAAATTCAAAACTAAATAAAATAAACTAAATTAAAAATAAACTTAAACCTAAACTAATAATAAAAACATAAAAATAAACCTAAAATAAAACCTAAACTAAAAATAAAATAAAAGCCAAACCTAAAATAAAAAATAAAACCAAAACCTAAAAAATAAAGTAAAAATAAAATTAAAATAAGCATAAACCTAAACCTAAACATAAAAATAAAATAAAATAAAACCAAAGCTTAAACCCTAAAACTTAAACATGACTCTAAACCTAAACCTAAACCCTAAACCTCACAAACCCTAAACCCCTAAACCCTAAATGCTAAAACCTTAAACCCTACAGTAAATACTAAACCTGGACCCAAAACCCTAAATCTTACATTGCACATTAACCCACACTAAACCTTAGGCCAACCTTAAACCCTAAAAAGCTAAAAACCTAAACCTAAACTAAATAAAAACTAAAAATAAAATAAAGAAAAAAACTTAAAAACAAAATAAAATAAAGACATAAAGAAAAACTTAAACCTAAACCTAAAAAAAATAAAAAAATAAAAACTAAACTATAATAACATAAATAAAAAGCTAAACTAACCTAAAAAAAAATAAAAAAACTTAAGTAAAATAAAAATAAACGTAAAATAAAAATAAAATAAACCTAAAATAAATTAAAATGAAATTTAAATAAAAACCCAAACCTAAAAAATAAACCTAAAAATAAATAAAAAATAAAACCTAAATCTTAAACTAAAAGAAAAAACTTAAGCCTAAAATAATCAAAATAAAATAAACCTAAATCTACACTAAAATGAACTAAACTAAAATAAATAAAACCTAAACCTAAACATAAAATAAACTAAACCTAAACCTTAAACAAAATAAAATAAAATAAACTGAAAATAAAATTAAGCCTAAACAAAAAAAATACAATCTAAAAGTAAACCTAAAATAAAAACCTAAAACCTAATCCTAAAAAAATAAAATAAAAACCTAAACTTAAACCTAAAAATAAAAAATAAAACCCAAACTTAAAAAATAAAATAAAATTAAAACTAAACTAAAAAAAATAAATATAAACCTAAACCTAAACCTAAAAACTAAACTAAACTAAAAAACCTAAACTAAAATAAATAAACTTAAACAAAATATACCATACTGAATAAAAAAATAAACGTGATTAAAAATAAAAAATAAAATAAACTAAAATAAAAAAAATTAAATTAAATAACCTATTGATTTACTAATCTTTTTTTATAAAAAAAACCCTAAACCCTAAACCCTAAATCAAACCCTAACTCCTAACCTAACCTAAACCCTAAGCCTAAACCACAAATCTAAATCATAAATCAAACCACAAAACCACTGACCCTAAAATCCAAAACCACAACCACCCAAACCTGATCATTGGGACCTACCACTGAGCCTATACCACTGACCTTAAACCCTACCACAAACCTACCAAACCACAAAACTAAACCCTACTAAACCACCAAACTAAATCTAACACTATGTTAAACTCCTAACTGAACTCCTAAAACCTGGCTGATCACTCTAAACCCTACTCAGGCTCTAACCCACTAAATGTCATATAAACTAGGCAAACCTTAAATCCTGAGGTAAACCTACGCCTAAACCCACCACTAAACTGAGCTTGACCACCCAAACCTAAAACAAAATAAAAAATAAAGATATGAAACCTAAAACTTAAACCTAAAACATAAAATAAAAAACATAAACCTGTAAAAATAAAAATAAAACCTAATCCTAAAAAATAAACTAAAATAAATAAAAATAAACTAAATAAACCTAAACTGCATTTGTAATTTAAAACCCAAAACCCCAAATCCTAAACCCTAAACCCTAAAATGTAAAACTAACCTTAAACCCAAAACCCTAAACCCTGCTCCGTAAACCTTAAACCCTAAACTTATACTTAAAGTAACTAAATAAATTAAAAAAATAAGCCTAAACCCTATAACCTAATAAACATAAATTAAACCTAAACCTATCGATTTACTTAATTTAAAATATAAAAAATAAAATAAATAAAAAGAAAAAATAAAAAATAAACCTAAATAAATATAAAAAATAAAATAAACTAAAATAAATAAAAATAAACTAAATAAACCTAAACCTACCGATTTACTTAATTTGAAAATAAAAAAACCCTAAACCCAAAAACCCTAAACCTTAAACTAACCCTAAACCATAAACCTTAAACCCTAAATCCTAAATCCTAAACCTAAACACTAAATAAAATAAACTTAAAATAAAATAAATTAAAAACTAAAGAAAAACCTAAACCTAAAAATAAAACCTAAAAACAAATAAAAAATAAACCTAAAATAATAAAAAAATCCTAAACCTAAATTAAAAATAAAATAAACCTAAACTAAAAAAAAACTAAACTAAAATAAATAATACCTAAACCTAAAATAAATAAACCTAAACCCTAAAATAAAATACAATAAACTAAAAGTAATAAACCTCTAAAGTAAAACCTAAAATAAACCTAAAATAAAACCTAAAACCTAAACCTAAAAAAATAAAATAAAACCTAAACCTAAAACTAAAATAAAAATCAAACCTAAACATAAAAATAAAATAAAATAAAAAATAAAAATTAAATTAAAATAAAATAAATAAAAACCTAAACTAAACTAAAAAATAAAATAAACCCAACAAAACCTAAATAAAATAAAAACTAAACCTAAAACAAATAAAATAAAGACTAAATAAAACTAAACCTAAATAATTAAATAAATATAAAAAATAAATAAAAATAAAACCTAAACCCTAAATTAGAAAAAAAACCTAAAACCACAAATAAAATAAAATAAACCTAAACCTAAACTAAAAAAAAACTAATCTAAAATAAATCAAACCTAAACCTAAACCTAAACCTAAACTGAATAAAATAAAATAAACTAAAATTAAACTTAAACCTAAACTAAAAAATAAAACCTAAAAATAAACTTAAAAGAAAAACCTAGAACTTAAACCTAAAATAATTAAATAAAACTTAAACCTAAAATAAAATAAAATAAAAAATCAGGAAAATAAATTAAAAATAAAACTAAACTTAAAAATGAACATTAAGTTAAACTTAAACCTAAAAAGTACTCTAAAATAAAAAACCTAAACTAAAATAAATAAACCTAAAATTAATAAACTAAACTAAATAAAAATAAAAAATAAACTTAAATAAGATTAGCAAATAAAGTAAACTAAAATAAATATAAAATAAACTAAATAAACTTAAACCTACCAGTTTACTTAATTAAAAAAAAGCCTAAACCATAAACCTTGAAACTAACCCTAAACCCTAAACTTACAACCCTAAACTGATCACACAACCTCCACAACCCTAAACCTAAACCCTAAACCACTAAACCCTAAACCCTGACCCTAAACTGACCCAACTCCCTAAATCCTACCACCCTAAATCTTAAACCCACTAAACTACCTAAACCCTAAACCACAAACTAAACCAACTAAATAAACATAAAATAAATAAATAAACCAAAATAAAAGAAAATACAATAAATAAAATAAAAACCTAAACTAAAACCTAAACCTAAAAATAAAATAAAATAAAAAAATAAAAATTAAACTAAAATAAAATAAATAAAAATCTAAACTAAACTAAAAAAATAAAATTAACCAAAAAAATAAAAACCTAAATAAAATAAAACCTAAACATAAAATAGAAATAAAATCTACCTAAAATAAAATAAAATAAAAACTTAATAAAAACCTAAACCCAAAAAATAAACCTAAAAATAAATAAATAAAACCTAAACCCTAAACTAAAAAAAACCTAAACCTAAAATATACAGAATGAAATAAACCTAAAGATATACTAAAATAAACTAAACTAAACTAAATTAAACCTAAACTTAAACCTAAATTAAATAAAATAAAATAAACTAAAAATAAACATAAAACTAAGCTAAAAAAACATAAAAATAAACCTAAAACCTAAACCTAAAAAACTGAATAAAAACCTAAACCTAAAGTTAAAAATAAAAAGTAAAACCTAAGCTTAAAAAATTAAATAAAAATAAAACTAAACTAAAAAAATGAACATAAACTTAAACCTAAACCTAAAAATAAACTAAAGTAAAAAACTTAAACTAAAATAAATAAACTAAACTAGATAAAGTAAAAAATAAACCTAAATAAAAATAAAAAATAAAATAAACTAAAATAAATAAAAATTAAACTAAATAAATTAAAAAACTTAAACCTACTGGTTTACTTAATTTTAAAAAAAAATAAACCCTTAGCTCTAAAATAAACCTTAAGCCCTAAACCCTAAACCCTAACCCTAAACCCTAAACCCTAAATAAAATAAACTTAAATTAAAATAAATTAAAAACTAAATAAAAACCTAAACCTAAATAATAAACCTAAAAATAAATAATAAATAAAACCTAAACCCTAAACTAAAAAAAAAACCTAAACCGAAAATAAAAATAAAATAAACTTAAATCTAAACTAAAATAATTAAAACTAAAATAATTAAAACATGATCCTAAACTTAAAATAAACTAAACCTAAATCTTGAACTAAATATAATAAAATAACTAAAAATAAACCTAAAATAAAAACCTAAAACCTAAACCAAAAAATAAAATAAAATAAAAACCTAAACCTAAACCTAAAAATTAAAAATAAAACCTAAACCTAAAAAATAAAATAAAAATAAAACTAAAGTAAAAAAAACATAAACCTAAACTTTAAACCTAAAAAATAAACTGAAATAAAATACCTAAACTAAAATAAATAAACTAAACTAAATAAAATATAATATAAACCTAAATAAAAATATAAAATAAACTAAAAATCTAAATAAACCTAAACCTACTAGTTTACTTAATATTTTTTTTAAAGAACCCTAAATCGTAAACCCTAAATCCTAAACACTAAATCATAAACTCTAAACCCTAAACCCTAAGGCCTAAACCTAAAATAGAAGAAAATATAAAATATATAAAAACCTAAATCTATAAAATAAACTTAAAAAAAAAACCTTAAAGTAAATAATAAATAAAACATAAGTCCTAAACTAAAAATAAAAATAAAATAAACAAAATTAAATAATCCTAAACCTAAACAAAAATAAACTAAACTAAAATAAATAAAACCTAAATCTGAGCCTAAAATAAACTAAACCTTAACCTAAACCTAAATAAAATAAATTAAAATAAACTAAGGATGAACCTAAACTTAAACAAAAAAGTAAAACCTAAAATAAAAACCTAAAACCTAAATCTAAAAGAAATAAAATAAAAACCTATACCTATACCTAAAAATTAAAAATAAAACTTAAACCACAAAAATAAAATAAAAATAAAACTCAACTAAAAAATAAACCTAAACTTAAACCTAAACCTAAGAAATAAACTAAAATAAAAAATAAATAAAAACTTAAATAAATAAACCTAAAATAAATAAACTAAGCTAAATAAAAATAAAAAAATAAAGTAAACTAAAATAAATTAATAATAGACTAAATATACTAAATAAACCTAAACCTACCAATTTACTTAATATTTTTTTTTAAAAAAAAAACCTTAAACCCTAAATCCTAAATCCTAAACGTTAAACCCTAAACTACAACCCTAAAACCCTAAACCCTAAACCCTAAACCCTAAAAAAAAGCATAAACCCTAAAACCCTAAACCCTAAACCCTAAACCCTAAACCTAAACCCTAAACCCTAAACCCTAAACCCTAAACTCTAACCCTAAACCCTAAACCCTAAACCCTAACCCCAAACCCTAAACCTAAAACTAAAGTAACTAAATAAATTAAAAAAAACCTAAACCCGAAAACTTAATAAACCTAAACCCTAAGAATGGCAGAACCTTAACAGTAGGATCATTACCGTCAACCAGGCTCAGTCTAGGTCTGGTGGTGGAGGCAAAGGAGTAGTCAGCGGTTATCATAGTGGTGGTGATGAATCTGGAGGTGTTGGTGGATATGGAGGTGGTGGTCTGAGCAGTGGTGGTTATGGAGGTGGGAGGAGATGGAGGTTACAACCATGGTGGTGGCAGAGGGAGAGATCAAGGATATGATGGTTGATCTCACGACTAGAGAGACCATGGCGGTTTTGATGAGAACTAGAGAAACTGAAGAACAGCTGATCTGATATGCTGCTTATGGAACTGTCTTTATAATAGAGATGATTCTAGCTATCAATGGTTTTTCTTTTGCTCTATGCGTGCTCATTTTGAACTATGTCACAGCTTGTGTCCTAGAAAACTTGGAGTGTTACATGGTTGATGAAATCGAAAAGAAGAAATACCAAATCTGAATTTGTTCTCTTTTAAAAAAAACTAAAAAACCAAAATCCCAAAACCCTAAACTAAAACCTGAACCTTAATCCTAAAATCTAAACCTTAAACCATAAACCCTAAAAACCATAAATCGTAAACACTAAACCCTAAAACCCTAAACCCTAAAACTAAACCCTAAAACCTAAACCCTAAACCCCAAACCTTAAACCCTAAACCCAAAAAACCTAAAAACCTAAACCTAAACTAAATAAAACATAAAAATAAAATAAATAAATAAAACCTAAAGAAAAATATAATAAAAAATAAAATAAAATGAAAACATAAGCTAAAACCTAAACCTAAACTTAAACCTTAAAAGAAGATAAAATAATAAATAAATAGATATGTAAATAAAACTAAAAAGTAGAAAGCCTAAATAAAATAAAAATAAACCTAAAATAAAAATGAAATAACCCTAAAATAAAATAAAATAAAAACTAAATAAAAACCTAAACATAAAAAATAAACCTAAAAATAAATAACAAATAAAATTAAAACCTAAACTAAAAAAAACCAAAACCTAAAATAAACAAAATAAAATAAACCTAAACCTACACTAAAATAAACTAAACTGAAATAAATAATACCTAAACCTAAACCTAAAATAAACTAAACCTAAACCCTAACTAAATAAAATAAAATAAAATAAAACTTAACCTAAACTAAAAAATAAAACCTAAAAATAAACCTAAACTAGAAAACTAAAACCTAAACCTAAATAAATAAAATAAAAACCTACAGCAAGACCTAAAAATAAAAAAGAAAACCTAAACTTAGGAAATAAAAATAAAAATAAAATTAAACTAAAAAGTTAACATAAACCTAAACCTAAACCTAAAAAATAAACTAAAATAAATAACCTAAACTAAATAAATAAACCTAAAATAAATAAACCAAAAAAAGAAAAAATATACATAAATAAAAATAAAAAATATAATAAACTAAAATAAATAAAAAATAAACTAAATAAACTTAATAAATTAAAACCTGCTGGTTTACTTGATTTTTTTTTAAAAAAAACTTAAACCCTAAACCCTAAACCTACAACCCTAAACCCTAAACCCTAAAAATTCCTAAACCTAAACCCTAAACTAACCCAAAATTCAAAACCCTAAACCCTAAACCTTAAACCCTAAACGAATACTAAACCTTAAACCCTAAACACTAAAAACCCTAAACTCAAAAGCCTAAACTATAAACCCTAAACCCTAAATTAACCCTAAGCTAACCCTAAACACTAAGCCCTAAACCCTAAACCTGAAACTAATGCTAAAACCTAAGCTAACCCTAAACCCTAAACCCTATTCCCTAAAAACCCTAAACCCTAAAAATAAACCTATAGTAAAAACAAAAAACCTAAACCAAAAAAAATAAAATAGAAACTTAAACCTAAACCTAAAAATTAAAAATAAAATCTACACCTAAAAAATAAAATAAAAATTAAACTAAAGTAAAAAATAAACATAAACCTAAACTTAAACCTAAAACTAAAATAAAAAACCTAAACTAGAATAAATAAACTAAACTAAATAAAAATAAAATATAAACCTAAATAAAAATATAAAATAAACTAAATAAACATAAACCTACGGGTTTACTTAAATTTTTTTTTAAAAAAATCCTGAATCGTAAACACTAAATCCTAAACACTAAATCAAAAACCCTAAGCCCTAAACCTAAAATAAAATAAAATATTAAATAAATAAAAACTTAAACTTATAAAATAAATTTTAAAATAAAACCTAAAAGTAAATAAAAAATAAAGCATAAACCCTAAACTAAAAAATACTAAACCTAAAATAAAAATAAAATAAACAAAATTAAATAAACTTAAACCTAGACAAAAATAAACTAAACTAAAATAAACAAAACCTAAACCTAAACCTAAAATAAACTAGACATTAACCTAAACTTAAACTAAATAAAATAAAATAAACTAAAGATAAACCTAAACTTAAACTAAAAAGTAAAACCTTAAAATAAACCTAAAATAAAAACCTAAAACCTAAACCTAAAAGAAAAAAAAAAACAAAACCTAATCCTAAAAATTAAAAATAAAACCTAACCTAAACTAAAGAAATAAAGTAAAATAAATAAACTTTAAATAAATAAGCTAAACTAAATAAAATTAAAAAAAAACCTAAATAAAAATAAAAAATAAAGTTAACTAAAATAAATAAATATTAGACTAAATATGCTAAATAAACGTTAAACCCTCCACAACCTTAAAAAACCCTATACCCTAAACCTTAAACCCTCACCTTAAACCTTAAACACTAAAAGCATAAACACTAAAACCCTAAACCATAAACCCTAAACCCTAAACCCTAAATCCCAAACCCTAAACCCTATCCCAAAATCCTAAACCCCAAACCCTAAACCTAAACCTACAGTAACTAAATAAATTTAAAAATAAACTTAAATCCTAAAACCTAATAAACCTAAACTCTAAGAATGGAAGAACCTTAACGGCAGGAACATCACCGTCAACTAGGCTCAGTCTAGGTCTGACGGTGGAGGCGAAGGTGAAGGCGGCGGTTATCATTGTGGTGGTGGTGGATCTGGAGGTGCTGGTGGATATGGAGGTGGTTGTCAGAGCAGTTGTGGTTATGGAGGCAGGAGGAGCGACAAAGGTTATAACCATGGTGGTGGCAGAGGGAGATATCACAAATATGATGGTGGCTCTCGTGACTCTAGAGGCCAAGGTGGTTCTATCACGGATATGATGGTGGATCTCGTGACTCTAGAGGCCAAGGTGGTTCTTGGGAACTAGAGAAACTGAAGAACGACTGATCCGATCTGCTGCTTATGGAATTGTGTCTTTATAATAGTAACGGTTCTAATTATCAATGGTTTTTATTTTGCTCTATGCGTGCTCATTTTGAACTATGTCACAACTTGTGTCTTATAAAATTTGGTGTGTTACTTGTTTGAAGAAATCGAAAAGAAGAAATGCTGAATTTGAATTTATTCTCTGTTAGAAAAAAGTGAAAAACAAAAAACCCTAAACCCTTAAGCAAAACCGAGCCCTCAAACTTAAAATCTAAACCCTAAACCGTAAACCCTAAAAACCCTAAATCGTAAACCCTAAAACCTAAACCTTAAACCCTAAAACCCTAAACCATAAACCCTAAAACCTAAAACTAAACCCTAAACCTTAAACCCTAAACTCTAAACCCTAAACCCTAAACCCCAAATCCTAAACCCTAGACCCTAAACCTTAAACCTTAAATCCTAAAAAGCTAAAAACATAAACCTAAACTAAATAAAACCAACAAATAAAATAAAAAAACCTAATGCAAAATAAAATAAAAAAATAAAATAAAATGAAAACATAAACTAAAACCTAAACCTAAACCTTAAAAGAAAATAAAGTAAATAAATAAATCAAAACCTAAACTAAACTAAAAAGTAAAAAACCTAAACAAAATAAAAACTAAACCTAAAATAAAAATAAAATAACCCTAAAATAAAATAAAATAAAAACTAAATAAAAACCTAAACATAAAAAAACCCAAAAATAAATAATAAATAAAAGTGAAACATTATTTAAAAAAAAACCTAAACCTAAAATAAACAAATAAAATAACTAAACTAAAATAAATAAAACCTAAACCTAAACCTAAAATAAATTAAACCTAAACCCATAACTAAATAAAATAAAATAAACTAAAAATAAAACTAAACGTAAACTAAAAAATAAAACCTAAAAAATAAACCTAAAATAAAAACCTAAAACCTAAACCTAACTAAATAAAATAAAAACCAAAACATGGACCTAAAAATAAAAAATAAAACTTAAACCTAGAAAATAAAAATAAAAATAAAACTAAACTTAAAAATTAACTTAAACCTAAACCTAAACCTAAAAAATAAATTAAAATAAAAAACCTAAACTAAAATTAATAAACATAAAATAAATAATCCAAAAAAATAAAAAAAATATCTAAATAAAAATAAAAAAAATAAACTAAAATAAATAAAAAATAAACTAAATAAATTTAAACTCTTGTTTTAATTTTTTTTTAAAACCTAAACCCTAAACCACCCTAAACCTGCAACTACCAATATCCACCCTAAATAACTGTGATCATCCCTAAACCCAACCCTAAACTGACCTAAACTCCCTCCAAACCACTTAAACTACTGACCCTAAAATACTAAACTCCTAAACTTAACTTAAACATTAAAACCCACCACCCTGGGGCTAAACTCTAAACCTTACCACCCCACTAATGACCCACTCCCTCCCTAAATGCTAACCCCTAAACCTAAACCTGACCCTCTAAACCCTAAGCACTAAACCCTCCACTCCACCCTAAAACCCTGCGCCTAAAAACCTAAAATCTAAACTAAATAAAACCTAAATAAAATAATAAAAACCTAAACCTAAATAAAATAAAAAATAAAATAAAATAAAAACATAAACTAAAACCTAAACCTAAACCTAAACCTAAAATAAATAAAATAAAATATAAAAAGTAATCTAAAATAAAATAAATAAAAATTTAAACTTGATTAAAAATTAAAATAAACCTAAAAATAAAAAACCTAAATAAAATAAAAACTAAATGTAAAAGAAAATTAAATTAAAATTAAAATTAAACAAAATAAAAACTAAATAAAATCCTAGACCTAAAAATATAAAAATAAAATAAAATCTAAACCCAAAACTAAAAAAAAAAACATAAACCTAAAATAAACAAAATAAATAAAAACATAAACCTTAACTAACATAAACTAAACAAAAATAAATAAAACCTAAACCTAAATCTAAAAAAAACTAAACCTAAACTCTAAACTAAATAAAATATAATAAATTAAAAATAAACATAAACTAATAATAAAAACCTAAAAATAAACCTAGAATATAAACCTAAATCCTAACCTATAGAAAAAAAATAAAAACCTAAACCTAAACCTAAAAATAAAAAATAAAACCAAAACCTAAAAAGTAAAATAAAAATAAAACTAAAGTAAACAATAAACATAAACATAAACTTAAACCTAAAAAATAAAATAAAATAAAAAAACTAAACATAAGCCCTAAACCCTAAACCCTAAACTAAAACCTGAACCCTAAACCTAAAACCTAAACCCTAAACCCTAAACCTAAAAAATCCTAAACCCTACCACACCCTAAACCCTAAACCCACTTGGACCTTAAACCCTAAACCTTAAGTTAAACCCTAAACCCTAAACCCTAAGCCCTAAAAAGCAAAAAATCTTAACCAAAACTAAATAAAACCTGAAAACAAAATAAAGAAAAAACCTAAACCAAAATAAAAAAATTAAATAAAATAAAATAAAAACTAAAACTTAAACTTAAACCTAAACCTAATCCTAAAAGGAAATAAAATAGAAAATAAAAACTAAACTAAAATAAAATAAATAAAAACCTAAACTAAACTAAAAAAAATAAAAATCCTAATTTAAATAAAAACTGAACATAAAAGATAAATAAAACAAACCTAAAATAAAATAAAATAAAGTTTAAACAAAAACATAAACCTAAAAAATAAACCTAAAAAATAAACCTAAAATAAATTAAAAAACCTAAACCCTAAAAGAGAAAACCTAAGCATAAAATAAACAAAATAAAATAAACCTAAATGTACACTAAAATAAACTAAACTAAAATAAATAAAACCTAAACCTAAACATAAAATAAACTAAAACTAAACCCTAAACAAAACAAAATAAAATAAACTAAAAATAAAACTAAGCTTAAAATATAAAATAAAACCTAAATGTAAACCTAAAATAAAAACCTAAAACCTAAACCTAAAAAAATAAAATAAAAACCTAAACCTAAACCTAAAATAAGAAATAAAACCTAAACCTAGAAATAAAATAAAATTAAAACTAAATTAAAAAATAAACATAAACCTAAACCTATACATAAAACTAAACTAAAATAAAACCTAAACTAAAATAAATAACTTAAAAGAAAATATATAAAATAAATAAAAAAATAAACCTAAATAAAAATTAAAATAAAATAAACTAAAATATATAAAAGTAAAATAAAATAAATAAACCTAAATCTCTGGGTTTCTTAAATGTTTTATAAAAAAACACTAAAACCCTAAAACTCTGTAAACCTGACCCTAAACCTTAACCATAAACCTCAACCCTAAACCCTAAACCCTCCCACCACTGACTAAACTTAAACTTGCCCCACTCCACAGAAACTAAATCTGAAACCTCTAAACTCCAGGCCACTGACCAACCCTCTAAACTCCACCAAACTCTAAACCACGACCAGGCCACTAAACCAAAACTAGGCAACACTGGGCCCTAAACACAAGCTGACCCTAAAGTCTAAATCATAAATGTTAAACCCTAAACTCTACACACCTCCACCAACTGACCCTAAACCCTACCCACACTCTAAACTCTAAACCATGGGCCCTAAACTAAGCCCAAATGACCCTAAACTCCACTAAACCTTAAAGACTAAACCTGCCACCATCTCTAATCCTAAATCTTAATACCTAAATCCACCATAAAACCCTAAAAAAGACCAAAAATAAACCTAAAATAAAACCTAAAACCTAAAGAGAAATTAAATAAAACATAAACCTAAACCAAAATAAAATAAAACCTAAACCTAACAAATAAAATAAAATAAACTCAAAACTAAAAATAAAGTTAAACCTCAAACACAAAATAAATTAAGATAAAAAAAACCTAAACTAAAATAAATAAAACCAAAATAAATAAGCTAATCTAAATAAAAATAAAAAATAATCTTAAAAAAAATTAAAATAATAAAATAAACTAAAATAAAAAAAACTAAAATAAATAAAAAATAAACATAATAAACTTAAACCTATCGATTTACTTGATTTAAAAAAACCCTAAACCCTAAATCTTAAACCCTAAACCCTATATCCTAAGCCCTAAACCCTAAAATTAACCCTAAACCCTACACCCTAAAAAACCCTAAACCTTAAACCCTAATTCTAAACCCTAAACCCTAAAAGCATTAACCATAAAACACTAAACCCTGCACCCTAAACCTTAAACCCTAAACCCTAAACCCTAAACTGTAAACTCCAAACCCTAAACCTAAACATAAAGTAACTAAATAAATTAAAAAATAAACCTAAACCCTAAGAATGTGAAGACATGATCAGGAATCACCTAAATAAACTAAGATAAAACCTAAACTAAAATAAATAAACCAAAAAATAATCCAAAAAAATATCTAAATAAAAATAAAAAATAAACTAAAATAAATAAAAAATAAACTAATTTCTTTTAAAAAAACCCTAAACCTACTAAATACCTAACCTAATAAATCTAAACCCAAAAACTCCCTCTAAACCTAAACCCCAAACTAAACCCTAAACTAAACTCTAAACTAAACCACTAAACCTAAAAAACAAACTCAAACCTCCACTAAAAAACTACTCTAAACCTAAACATACTAATCCTAAAACCTGTAACCCAACTAAACTAACCTGACCCCCCTAAACCTACAAAAACTAAACCACAAACCTAAAAACCTAAAATCTAAACTAAATAAAACCTAAAAATAAAATAAATTAAAAAACCTAAACTTAAATAAAATAAAAAAATAAAATTAAATAAAAACATAAACTAAAACCTAAACCTAAACCTAAACCTAAAAATATAATAAAATAAAATATAAAAACTAAATTAAAATAAAATAAATAAAATCCTAAACTTGACTAAAAAATAAATTAAGCCTAAAAATAAAAACCTAAATAAAATAAAAACTAAATGTAAAATAAAAATAAATTAAACAAAATAAAAACTCAATAAAATCCTAAACCTAAAAAATAAACTTAAAAATATTTAAAAAAAATAAAACCTAAACCCAAAATTAAAAAAAAAACCTAAACCTAAAATAAACAAAATAAACATAAACATAAACCTTAACTAGCATAAACTAAACAAACATAAATAAAACCTAAACCTAAACCTAAACCTAAAATAAACTAAACCTAAACTCTAAACTAAATAAAATAAAATAAACTAAAAATAAACCTAAACTTAAACTAATAATAAAAACCTAAACATAAACCTAGAATAAAAACCAAAAACCTAAACTAAAAAAATTAAATAAAAACCTAAACCTAAACCTAAAATAAAATAAAATAAACCTAAAAGTAAATTAAAAATAAAACTAAAGTAAAAAATAAACCTAAACATAAACCTAAACCTAAAAAAAAATAAAATTAAAATCCTAAACCCTAAACCTAAACCTAAAATAAAAAAATAAAACCAAAACCTAAAAGTAAATAAAATAAATAAACTAAAGTAAAAAATAAACCTAAACATAAACCTAAACCTAAAAAAATAAAATAAATTAAAAATCCTAAACATAAACCCTAAACCCTAAACTAAAATCTGAACCCTAAACCTAAAACCTAAACCCTAAACCCTAAGTCTGTAAAACCCAAAACCCAAAATCCTAAATCCATAAACCCTAAACCCTAAACCCAAAACCCTAAAACTTAAACCCTAAACCCTACACCCTAAATTAACCCTAAACACTAAACACTAAATCCTAAGCCCTAAAAAGATAAAAACCTAAACCTAAACTAAACAAAACCTAAAATTAAAATAAAGAAAAAACCAAAACTAAAATAAAATAAAAAAATAAAATAAAATAAAAACTTAAATTAATACCTAAACCTAAAAAAATAAACCTAAAAATAAACCTAAAAATAAATAAAAAAACCTAAACCATAAACTAAGAGAAAAAACCTAAGCCTAAAATAAACAAAATAAAATAAACCTAAACATACACTAAAATAAACTAAACTAAAATAAATAAAACCTAAACCTAAACATAAAATAAACTAAAACTAAACCCTAAACAAAATAAAATAAAATAAACTAAAAATAAAACTAAGCCTAAACTATAAAATAAAACTTAAAAGTAAACCTAAAATAAAAACCTAAAACCTAAACCTAAAAAAATAAAATAAAAACCTAAACCTAAAGCTAAAATAAGAAATAAAACCTAAGCCAAAAAAAATAAAATTAAAACTAAATTAAAAAATAAACATAAACTTAAACTTAAACTTAAAAACTAAACTAAAATAAAAAATCTAAACTAAAATAAATAAACATAAAAGAAAATATACCAAACTAAATAAAAATAAAAAAATAAATTTAAATAAAAATAAAAAATAAAATAAATTAAAAGTAATAGAAATAAAATAAATAAACTAAATAAACATAAATCTACTACTTTACTAAATTTTTTATAAAAAAATTCTTAACCACAAACCTACAACCCTAAACCCTAACCCTAAACCACCTCCACCCCACCACCACCCTAACCTAACCTAACCCTCCCACCAACACTCCACCAAACAAATGGGCCCTCCCTGACCTAAATCCTAACTTACTGACCCTCAGGCATTAAACTCTAAACCTGGCCACCCTAAACCACTCCAGACCTGGGCCAAACCCTTAAACCCTAGGCCCTCTGAAAGCTGAGCCCTAGTGTAAACTAAGTGTTAAGCACCTGGGCCCTTAACCCTATAACCCTGTCACTAAACTTCTCACAACCCTAAACTTACCCTGGGCCCTGGGCCTAAACCTTGACTACCACTGCGCACCCTCTCCCACCCTAAATGCCAGGGTGACCATGGGCCTTAAACCAAAAAAACAAAATAAAGCCTAAAAAAAACCTAAACTAAAAACCTAAAACCAAAACCTAACGAAATAAAATAAGAACATAAACCTAAACCAAAAGAATAAAATTAAAACTTAAACTTAAAAAATAAAATAAAAATAAAACTCAACTAAAAAATAAACTTAAACCAGAACCTAAACCTAAAAAATGAACTAAAATAAAAATACCTATACTAAAATAAATAAACCCAAAATAAATAAGCTAATCTAAATAAAAATAAAAAAATCTTAAATAAACTTAAAATAATTAAATAAATTAAAATAAATAAAAAATAAACTAAATAAACCTAACCTATTGATTTACTTAATTTAAAAAAACCCTAAACCCGAAATCCTAAACCCTAAACCCTAAACCCTAAACCACAACCACTGCCTACACTAAACCCTAAAAAACCCTAAACCCTAAACCCTAATTTTAAACCCTAAACCCTAAAATCATTAACCATAAATCCCTAAACCCTAGACCCTAAATCCTGCACCCTAAACCTTAAACCCTAAACCCTAAACCCTAACCCTAAACTGTAAACCCCAAACCCTAAACTCTAAAGTAAAAATAAATTAAAAAATAAACCTAAATCCTAAAACCTAATAAACCTAAATTAAACCTAAACCCTAAGAATGTGAAGAACCTTGACGGCCGAAACATCACCGTCAACTAAGCTCAGTCTAGATCTAGCGGTGGAAGCGAAGGCGGAGGCGGTGGTTATCGTAGTGGTGGTGGGGGATCTAGAGGTGCTGGCGAATATGGAGGCAGTGGTCGTAGTAGTGGTGGTTATTGAGGCAGGAAGAGTGACGGAGGTTACAACCATGGTGGGGGCAGAGGGTGAGATCGGGGATATGATGGTGGATCCCGCTACTTGAGAGGCCGGGGTGGTTCTGATCAGAACAAGAGAAATAGAAGAATGGCCAATCTGACCTGCTACTTATGGAATTGTGTCTTTACAGTAGAGACAGTTTTAGTTATCTAAGGTTTTTGATTTTCTCTATGTGTGCTCATTTTGCATCTATGTCGTCACTAGTGCCTTACAAAACTTGGTGTGTTACTTTGTTGATGAAATTGAACAAAAGAAATATTGAATTTGAATTTGTTCTCTGTTAAAAAAACCAAAAACTCTAAACCCTAAACTAAAACCTGAACCCTAGACCTAAAACCTAACACTAAACCCTAAATCCTAAAACCCTAAACCCTAAACCCTAAACCCTAAAACCCTAAAATGTAAACCCTAAACCCTAAAACCTAAACCATAAATCCTAAACCTTAAACCGTAAATCCTAAACCCTAAACCCATAAATTCTAACCAAACCTCCCCCCAAACCCCACTCTCTAAACCCTAAATCCTCAAGTAACCTCTTAAACCCTAAAACCTAAAACCTAACCTAAACTAAATAAAACCTAAAATAAAATAAATAAAACCTAAATCAAATGAAATAAAAAATAAAATAAAATGAAAACCTAAACTAAAATTGTAACCTAAACCTAAAGAAAATAAAATAAAAATAAAACTAAACTAAAATAAAAGAAATAAAAACCTAAACTAAACTAAATAAAATAATAAATTTAAATAAAATAAAAACTAAACCCAAAATAAAATAAAATAAAAACTAAATAAAAACCTAAACCTAAATAATAAACCTAAAAATAAATAAACATTAAAACATGAACCCTAAACTAAAAAAAACCTTAACCTAAAAGAAAAATAAAATAAACCTAAACCTAAACTAAAATAAACTAAACTAAAATAAGTAAAACCTAAACTAAAAATTAAAATCTAAAAATAAACTTAAAATTAAAACCTAAATCCTAAACCTAAAAAATAAAATAAAAACCAAAACCTAAACCTAAAAATAAAAAGTAAAACCTAAACCCAAAAAATAAAATAAAAACAAAAGTGAACTAAAAAATAAACCAGAAAAATAAACTAAAATAAAATACCTAAACTTAAATAAATAAATGTAAAATAAATTAATAAAATTATAACAACAATAATAACAACAACAACAAGAAGCTATTATCCCACTAAGTGTGGTCGGCTACATGAATCCTTCGTCGCCATTGTGTCCTATTACGTGTCAAATTATCATTCAATTCAGGTACATTAAGTTCATTTTTTATACATCTTAACCATGTCTTTTTAGGTCTACCTCTACCTTTCTTAACATAAGGCAATTCTAATGCATCTACTCTCCTAACCGGATCATTGGACAACCGACACTTTATGTGGCCACTCTCTCAAATTTTATCCTCCACTAGATCTACTACAACTTTTTCCCTAACATACACATTTCTCTTTTATCTGTAAGAGTAAAGCCACTCATCCCCCTAAGCATCCTCATCTCTGCAACACTTAACTTAGTTTCATGCTTCTCTTTCATTGGCCAACATTATACACCATTAATCATTGTAGATATTACCACCATCTTATAAAATTTTCCCTTAATCTGTAGTGATACTTTTCTATCTTACAATAGCCTAGCCGCATTCCTACAACATACACATTTCACATTTTAATGACTTATTCACCTAATGTCACAACACTTCACTATAACCTCTACAACTAAAATTACACTCCAAAAATAAACAAAAATAAATAAAATAAAAATAAACCTACAAAAATAAACTAAATAAACCTAAACATACCAGTTTACTTAATTAAAATAAATAAAAAGTAAGAAATTAAAAAAAAAATTAAAAATACCCTAACCTTAAACCCTAAACCCTAAACTAAAAAATAAAATAAAAACCTAAACCTAAACCTAAAAAAAAAACCAAAACCTAAAAAGTAAAATAAAAATAAAACTAAAGTAAAAAAATAAACATAAACATAAACTTAAACCTAAAAAACAAAATAAATTAAAAAACCTAAACATAAACCCTAAACCCTACCAAACCCTAAACCCTAAACTAAACGGACCCTAACCTAAAACCTAAACCCTAAACCTAAACTTGTACCAACCCAAACCACACCTACCCTAAACCCTAAACCCTAAACTTAAACCCTAAACCCTATACCTAAATTAACCCTAACAACCCTAAATCCTGGTAAAAAGAAACCTAAACCTAAACTAAACAAACCTAAAAATAAAATAAAGAAAAAACCTAAACCAAAATAAAACAAAAAATAAAATAAAATAAAAATTTAAACTAAAACCTAATCCTAAACCTAAACCTAAAAAGTAAATAAAATAAAAAATAAAAACTAAACTAAAAGAAAATAAATGAAAACCTAAACTAAATTAAAAAAAAATAAAAAACCTAATTTAAATAAAAACTAAACATAAAAGAAAAATAAAATAAACCAAAAATAAAATAAAATAAAGTTTAAACAAAAACTTAAACCTAATAAAATTAACCTAAAAAATAAACCTAAAAATAAATTAAAAAAAACCTAAACTGTAAACTAAGAGAATAAACCTAAGCCTAAAATAAACAAAATAAAATAAACCTAAACATACACTAAAATAAACTAAACTAAAATAAATAAAACCTAAACCTAAACATAAAATAAAATAAAACTAAACCCTAAACAAAAAAAAATAAAATAAACTAAAAATAAAACTATGCCTAAACTATAAAATAAAACTTAAAAGTAAACCTAAAATTAAAACCTAAACCCTAAACCTAAAAAAATAAAATAAAAACCTAAACCTAAACCTAAAATAAGAAATAAAACCTAAACCAAAAAAAAAATTTTAACTAAATTAAAGCATAAACATAAACTTAAACCTAAACATAAAAATTAAACTAAAATAAAAAACCTAAACTAAAATAAATAAACTTAAAAGAAAATATACCAAACTAAATAAAAATAAAAAAATAAACCTAAATAAAAATAAAAAAAAATAAACTAAAATAAATAAAATAAATAAATAAACTAAATAAACTAAATCTATGACTAATTTTTTTTATAAAAAAACTCTAAACCATATGACCCTAAACCCTAAACCTTTGACCATCCCAACCTAACTCCTAAACCCACCTGACCTAACCTGACCCTGGGCCACCAAACCTTAAACTAAATCAGAGCCCAAACTCCCAACCTCTAAAAGGCCCTGAACCACTAGCTTAGGCCACAGCTAAACCAAACCACTAAACCTCTCACTGAATCACCAGTAAACATGAAACCCTAAATGGTGGACCCAAACCTCTAAACTGGGCTTAAAGTCCTAGCCCTGAGTGTTGACCCTAAACTCTGGGCTACCGGACCACTCCACTCCACAACCCTGTCACTGGGCTCACAGGCCTAAACTGCACTTCTCTGACCTAAACCACCTGGGCCAAACTCCTCCCTAATCCTTAAATCAAGTATCAGTAACCCTACCCTAAAAATAAAACCTAACCTAAACTAAAACCTAAAACCTAAACGTGTAAATAAAATAAAACATTGTAAACCAAAAAAAATAAAATAAAACTTAAACCTAAAAAATAAAACTCAACTAAAGAAATAAACTTAAATGGACCTGAAGCTTAAAAGATAAACTAAATAAAACCCTGGGGTCAAAGATAAATGAAGCCAAAAGATAAAATGTTAATCTAAATAAAATAAAAAAATCTTAAATAAAATTAAAATAATAAAATAAACTAAAATAAATAAAAAATAAACTAAATAAACCTAAACCTATCAATTTACTTAATTTAAAAAACCATAAACCCTAAACCCTAAACCCTAAACCCTAAAACTAACCCTAAACCCTAAACCTACAGCCCTAAGCCCCCCTAAAAAACCCTAAACCCTAAACCCTAAAAGCATTAACCATAAATCCCTAAACCCTAGACCCTAAATCCTACACCCTAAACCTTAAACCCTAAACCCTAAACCCTAACCCTAAACTGTAAACCCCAAAACCTAAACCTAAACCTAAAGTAACTAAATAAATTAAAAAATAAACCTAAATCCTAAAACCTAATCAACCTAAATTAAACCTAAACCCTAAGAATGTGAAGAACCTGAATATCACCAATGCTCGATCTAGATGCGGTGGAGGTGAAGGCGAAGGCGGTGGTTATCGTAGTGGTGGTGGGGGATTTAGAGGTGCTGGCGGATATGGAGGTGGTGGTCGTAGTAGTGGTGGTTATAGAGGCAGGAGGAGTGACAGAGGTTACAACCATGGTGAGGGCGGTGGGTAAGATCGAGGATATGATGGTGGATCCCGCTACCTGAGAGGCCGGGGTGGTTCTAATGGGAACTTGAGAAATAGAAGAATGGCTAATCTGACCTGCTGCTTATGGAATTGTGTCTTTAGAGTAGAGACAGTTCTAGTTATCTAGGGTTTTTGATTTTCTTTATGTGTGCTCATTTTACATCTATTTCATCACTTGTGTCTTACAAAACTTGGTGTGTTACTTTGTTGATGAAATTGAAGAAAAGAAATATTAAATTTGAATTTGTTCTCTATTAAAAAAAACTAAAAACTCTAAACCCTAAACAAAAACCTGAACCCTAGACCTAAAACCTAAACCCTCAAAACACTAAACCCTAAATCCTAAAACCCTAAACCCTAAACCCTAAACCCTAAAACCCTAAAACCTAAACCCTAAACCCAAAAACCTAAACCATAAATCCTAAACCTTAAATCATAAACCCTAAACCCTAAACCCACCATAAATTAAACCTTAAACCCTAAACCCTAAACCCTAAACTCTAAACTCTAAACCCTAAATCTTAAACTAACCCTAAACCCTAAACCCTAAAAACTTAAAAAACTAAACCTAAATTAAATAAAACCTTAAAATAAAATAAATTAAAAACCTAAATCAAAATAAAATAAAATAAAATAATAAAAATGAAAACATAAACTAAAATTGTAACCAAAACCTAAAAAGAAAATAAAATAAAAAATAAAAACTAAACTAAAATAAAAGAAACAAAAACCTAAACTAAACTAAATAAAATAAAAAACTTAAATAAAATAAAAACTAAACCCAAAATAAAATAAAATAAAAACTAAATAAAAACCTAAACCTAAAAATAAAACCTAAAAATAAATAAACATTAAAACCTAAACCCTAAACTAAAAAAAAACCTTAACCTAAAAGAAAAATAAAATAAACCTAAACCTAAACTAAAATAAACTAAATTAAAATAAATAAAATATAAATGAAAAATTAAAATATAGAAATAAACCTAAAATTAAAACCTAAATCCTAAACCTAAAAAATAAAATAAAAACCAAAACCTAAACCTAAACCTAAAAAATAAAATAAAAATAAAAGTAAACTATAAAATAAACCTAAAAAATAAACTAAAATAAAATACCTAAACTTAAATAAATAAACATAAAATGAATTAATAAAATTATAACAACAATAACAACAACAACAAGAAGCCATTATCCCACTAAGTGGGGTCGACTACATGAATCCTTCATTGCCATTGTGTCCTATTATGTGTCAAATTCTCATTCAATTCAAGTACACTAAGTTCATTTTTTATACATCTTAACCATGTCTTTTTAGGTCTACCTTGTCCTTTCTTAACATAAGGCAATTCTAATGCATCTAATCTCCTAACCAAATCTTTGGACAACCTACACTTTATGTGGCCACTCTATCAAATTTTATCTGCCACTAGAGCTACTCCAACTTTTTCCCGAACATACACATTTCTCTTTTATCTATAAGAGTAAAGCCACTCATCCCCCTAAGCATCCTCATCTCTGCAACACTTAACTTAGTTTCATGCTTCTCTTTTATTGGCCAACATTCTACACCATAAATCATTATAGGTATTACCACCATCTTATAAAATTTTCCCTTAATCTTAAGTGATACTTTTCTATCTTATAATAGGCTAGACGCATTCCTACAACATACACATTTCACATTTTAATGACTTATTCACCTAATGTCACAACACTTCACTATAACTTCTACAACTAAAATTACACTCCAAAAATAAACTAAACTAAATAAAAATAAAAATAAACCAACAAAAATAAATTAAATAAACCTAAACGTACAAGTTTACTTAATTAAAATAAATAAAAGTAAAAAATTAAAAAAAATTAAAAAAATTCTAACCCTAAAGCTAACCCCAAACCCTAAACCTTGAACCCTAAACCTATAACCCTAAGCCCTACACCCTAAACCTTAAAACCTTAAACCCTAAATCCTAAAACCGTAAACCCTAAACCCTAAACCCTAAATCCTAAAACCTACAACCCTGAACCCTAAATCCTAAACCCTAAATCCCAAACCCAAAACACTAACCCTAAACCCTAAAAATTTAAAAACTGATACCTAAACTAAATAAAACCTAAAAACAAAAGTAAATTAAAAAACATAAACTTAAATAAAATAAAAAAATAAAATAAAATGAAAACCTAAACCAAAACCTAAACCTAAACCTAAAAAGAAACTAAATTTAATATTAAAAATTAAACTAAAATAAAATAAATATAGGCCTAAAGTAAACTAGAAAAAATAAAAAACTTAAATACAAAAAAAACTAAATTTAAAATAAAAATAAAATAAACATAAAATGAAATAAAATAAAAACTAAATAAAAACCTAAACCTAAAAAATAAACCTAAAAATAAATAAAAAAATTAAGCCTAAACCCTAAACTAAAAAAAACCTAAACTTAAAAAGAAAATAAAATGAACCTAAACCTAAACTAAAATAAGCTAAACCTAAACCTAAACCTAAGCTAAATAAAATAAAATAAACAAAAAATGAACCTAAACCTAAACTAAAAATAATACCTAAAATAAAAACCTAAAACCTAAACCTAAAAATAAAAAATAAAAACCTAAGCCTAAACCTAAAAATCAAAAATTAAACCTAAACCTAAAAGATAAAATAAAAATAAAACTAAATTGAAAAATAAACATAATCCTAAACCTATACCTAAAAATTAAACTAAAATAAATATACCTAAAATAAATAAACTATACTAAATAAAAACAAAAATAAACCTAAATAATAAAAGGAAAATAAAATAAAATAAATAAAAAATAATCCAAATAAACTTAAACATACTAGTTTACTTAATTTTAAGAAAAAATAAAAACTAAAAAAAAAACCATAAAAAGAAACCCTAAACCTAAACCCTAAACCCTAAACCCCCAAACCCCAAAACCCCAATCCCTAAACCCTAAACCCTAGAAAGCTAAAAACCAAAACCTAATCTAAATAAGACCAAAAAATAAAACAAATAAATAAAACCTAAACCAAAATAAAATAAAATAAATAAAATAAAATAAAAACATAAACTAAAACTTGAACCTAAACCTAAACTAGACCAAAAAAAATAAAAAACCTAAATAAAATAAATACCGAACCTAAAATTAAAACAAAATAAACATAAAATAAAATATAATAAAATATAATAAAACAAAATAAAAACCTAAACACAGAAAATAAACCTAAAATAAATTCAAAATAAATTCAAAATAAAACATAAACCCTAAAATTTAAAAAAAAACATAAGCCTAAAATAAAAATAAAATAAACTTAAACCTAAACTAAAATAAACCAAACTAAAAAAATAAAACCTAAACCTAAACTTAAAATAAACTAAACCTAAACCTAAACCCAAACTAAATAAAATAAAATAAACTAAAAATAAACCTAAACCTAAACTAAAAAATTAAACCTAAAACCTAAACGTAAAAATAAAAAATAAAACCTAAACCCAAAAAATAAATTAAAAATAAATTAAAAATAAAACTAAACTAAAAAGTAAACATAAACCTAAACTTAAGCATAAAAAATGATTTTAAATAAAAAACATAAACCAAAATAAATAAACTTAAAATAAATGAATAAACTAAATAAAAAACAATCAATTTAAGGAAAAATAAAAAATAAAATAAACTATAGTAAATAGAAAATAAACTAAATAAACCTAAACCTTCTGGTTTACTTAATTTTAAAAAATAAATCTAAACCCTAAACCCTAAAAAACCCTAAACCCTAAGCTAACCCTAAACCCTAAAAATCCTAAACCCTAAAACCTAAACCCTAACACCTGAAACCCTAAACTCTAAACCCTGAAACCTAAACTACAAACCCTAAACCTTAAATGCTAAAAAGCTGAAAACTAAACCTAAATTAAATAAAACCTAAAAATAAAATAAATAAATAAACCTAAACCAAAATAAAGTAAGAAATAAACTAAAACCTAAACCTAAACCTAAACCTAAGCCTAAACCAAAAGAGAAAATAAATAAAAAAAATAAAAGCTAAACTAAAATAAAATAAATAAAAACCTAAACTAAACTAAAAAATAAAAAAAGCCTAAATAAAATAAAAACTAAACCTAAAATAAAATTAGAATAAACCTAAAATATAATAAAATAAAAACTAAATAAAAACCAAAACCTAAGAAATAAACTAAAAAAAATAAAAATAGTAAAACTTAAACCCTAAACTAAAAAAACCTAAAACTAAAATAAAAATAAAATAAACCTAAACATAAGCTAAAATAAATTAAACTAAAATAAATAAAACTTAGACCGAAATCTCAAAAAAAATAAAACCTAAACCTAAAACTAAACTCAATAAAATAAAGTAAACTAAAAATAAACCTAAACCTAAGCTAAAAAATAAAACCTAAAAATAAACCTAAAACCTAAACCTACAAAAATAAAATATAAATGTAAAACCTAAAAAAATAAAATAAAAACCTAAACCTAAACATCAAAATAAAAAATTAAACCTAAACCTAAAAAATAAAATAAAAATAAAAATAAACTAAAAAATAAAGCTAAACCTTAAAAAAACTAAAATAAAAAACCTAAACTAAATTAAATAAACCTAAAGGAAATAAACTAAACTAAATAAAAATAAAAATTAACCTAAATAAAAAAATTAAAATAAATTAAAATAAATAAAAAATAAATAACTAAACTAACTCAACCTAAACCTACCTGTTTACTTAATTAAAAAAATAAAAAAATAAAAAATAATTTAATTAATTAAAAAAACCCTAACCCTAAACCCTAAACCCTAAAACCTAAAATTAACCCTAAACCCTAAATCCTAAACCCTAAACCCTAAACCCTAAACCCTAAAACCTACAACCTTAAATCCTAAACCCTAAATAATTATTTTTCTTTTTTAATTATTGGCTGTTGGATTTTCGGGTCTTATGTCCAGCAGGCTACTTCTGGGGTTATTTTTCTGATTATTCTTGCTAACCTCACCTCCCCAACCTATATGGAAAAAACTACAATACCCTTGTTATTATTATTGTCTCTTTGCATGATTGGATTTACTTTTTGTTTTCTTTCCAGTCTGCTTTTACTGATGATGTTGGCTTAGCTGCTGGCATGCTATTCTTTATGTTGAAGGATTTCAATGATGGCTCTCCTTTGAACCCCTTTCGTGTCTATGATGTACCACTAATTTTTACTAGATTATCTTATGGTGGGTGCAATAATTGTTTTGCTATTTTAATTATTGGTTGTTGGATTTTTGGGTCTTATGTCCAGTAGGATGCTTCTGGGGTTGTTTTTCTGATTATTTTTATTGTTTGTGATCAGGGTGTAGCTTTTCACCTGATGTCTATGTTCTATTTAATCTGCTACTATTTTTTTCATCTTGGTTCAGTTAGACTTGTGCAGATCACTATGATTATGCTATTACCTACTTGGTTATTAACTTATGGACTATCTACTCTGAATGAGTGGTTTTATGGCCAGCTAACTATTATTTGCTATCTTGGTTGTTGGCTGAACTGGATTATCGAGTTTTATGCCTAGCAAGCTACTACTGGGGTTGTCTCTCTGATTGTCTTTATTTGGTGTTGTTTACAGTGGGGTGCGGCTTATTACTTGTGGCTTCTGGTCCACCTAATCTGCTGCTGCATTCCCATCTTGGTTCTGTTAGACTTCTGCATTTCCTGTTATATTTTGGGTTTAGGTTATGCTATTTACATTTGCTATTTATTAACTTATGCAATGATTATTAACAAGGGGGTTGTTAACATCTGCATTGCTTATTCTGAATGGGTACCTTTTCTGGGCAATATTCCTGAGCTATACTCTTGGCCTGTAAGTTTCATATATGTCCTATATGTTTGGGATGGTGTTATTTACATGCTAATTGATTTTCTTAGTAGGATTTCAGCAGGCTTTTCAATCAATTGTATATTGTTTCTATCCTCTGCCTAGCCTTTTCTGCTATTTTTTGTTGTTGGTTTTCATGCTGGCCTAATTATACTCTTGGCTCTTGTATTAAAAAGGTGGATCTAGCAAAGATTGTTCATTTTCATATGTGTAGGGATTCTCATGCTATGGTGACTATAATGATGATATTTATCCTACATGGGATCCCCTCTCCCATTCTGCTCTTTGCTGTTTCCTGTTCTTTAGTGTATATGGCATTGTTTAGGTTCGCAGGTATTAAAGCTCATAAAACTTTCAACAAATGGCTATTATCTTCCCACAGGTTTGAAGGCTATGATGGTTGTGATGATTTCACTCCTTTTTGGTCTGGTAGTAGCTCTTATGATGTAACCCTTCCGCTGAAGTTTGGATGCTCATATTTGCATCTACCCTAATTTGGTGTGATTGAGCCTGAGCCTGAGCCTTCTCTCACACACTTCTCTATAATTTTTCTCAGTTTACGTTGCTTTGATTTTTCACTTTGTCTGTATTACTTTAACTATTCTAATTTTTATCTTTCTACATTTTTGCAGATGCATTTCTCTTTTTCTCTTGCAGGTTTGCTCCCAAGTGCCATGCATTCTCTCATCCTGAAGAGCTTTGGCCCAGATCTATCCATTGGCTTATCTTTGTTAATCATTTTGTATCTTTTGCTTTCCTTTTTTTTTTTTTTTTTTTTGCTTTTGGTTGTACTTAGATAGGGATTTACTCTCAGTCGATTGCTCTTTGAGCGAGTTTTGGAGTTTATCCCCTGATAAGGACCTTGTAACTCTCTTTTTATGGCAATAAAATTCCCCCTATATGGGGTTTCCCAATAAAAAATAAAAAAAAATAAAAAATAAAAAAATAAAAAATAATCCTAAACCCTAAACCTTAAACCCCAGTCCCTAAACCCTAAAAACCTAAGAACCTAAACTTAAACTAAATAAAACCTAAAAATAAATAAAATAAATAAAAACCTAATCCTAAATAAAATGAAACAAATTAATTAAAAACCTAAACTAAAACCTAAACTTAAACCTAAACCTAAACCTTAAAAAAAAACTAAACTAAAATAAAGTAAATAAAAACCTAAACAAAACTAAAAAAATTAAATAAACCTAATAATAAAAGGCCTAAATATAATAAAACCCAAACATAAAGTAAAAATAACATAAACTTAGAATAAAATAAATCAAACACTAAATAAAAACATGAACCTAAAAATAAACTAAAAACAAAACCTAAAAATAAATAAAAATTAAAACCTAAACCCTAAACTAAAAAAAATTTAAACCTAAAATAAAAATAAAATAAATCTAAACTTAAACTAAATTAAACTAAACTAAAATAAAGAAAACCTTAACCTAAACCTAAAATAAATTAAACCTAAACCCTAAACTAAATAAAATAAAATAAGCAAAAAAGAAACCTAAACCTAAACAAAAAAATAAAGCCTAAAAAATACCTAAAACCTAAACCTAAAAAAATAAAATAAAAATCTAAACCAAAACCTAAAAATAAAATATAAAACCTAAAAAATAAAAATAAAATAAAATAAAACCAAACTAAAATAATAAAAAACCTAAACCTAAAAAATAAACTAAAATAAAAAAAATATAAACTCAATAAACTAAACTAAATTAAAATAAAAAATAAACTTAAATAAAAATAAAAAATAAAAAATAAAAAAACTATAATAAATAAAAAATAAACTAAATAAACCTAAACCTACCAGTTTACTTAATTAAAAAAAGAAACCTAAACCATAAACCCTAAACCATAAACCCTAAACCTTAAACCCTAAAACTAACCCTGAACCTACAACCCTAAACCTACAACTCTAAACCCTAAACCCTAGAAACCCTAAACCCTAAACTAACCTTAAACCCTAAACCCTAAACCCTAAACCCTAAATCTTAAACCCTAACCCTAACCCTAATCCCTAAATCCTAAACCCTAAACCCTAAAATCTAAACCTTAAACTCTAAACTACCCCTAAACCCTAAAAATCCTAAGTCCTAAAGCCTAAACACTAAACCCTAAACCCTAAACTAAACCTAAACCCTAAGATAACCCTAAACCCTAAATCCTGAACCCTAAACCCTAAATCCTATACACTAAAGCCTAAAGACTAATGCCTAAAATAAACCTAAACCTAAAATAAACTAAACTAAAATAAACAAAACCAAAACCTAAACCTAAAATAAACTAAACCTAGACCTAAACAAAATAAAATAAAATAAACTAAAAATAAACCTGAACCTAAATGAAAAAATAAAACCTAAAAATAAACCTAAATTAAAAAACTAAAACCTAAACCTAAAAAAATAAAATAAAAACCTAAACCTAATCCTAAAAAATAAACTAAAATAAAAAACCTAAATTAAAATAAATAAACCTAAAATAAATAAACTAAACTAAATAAAAAAAATAAACCTAAATAAAATTAAAAAATAAAGTAAACTAAAAATAACTAAAAAATAAACTAAATATACTAAATAAACCTAAACCTACCCGTTTACTTAATTTTAAAAAAAATAAAATAAACATAAAATAAAATAAAATAATAACTGAATATAAACTTAAACATAATAATTAAACTCAAAAATAAAGAAAATAAAACCTAAACCCTAACCTAAAAAAACATAAACATAAACCCTAAACTAAAATAAATAAAACCTAAACCAAATACTAAAATAAACAAAACTTAAACCCTAAACTAAATAAAAAATAAACTTAAACCTAAAATAAAAAATAAAACCTAAAAATAAACTTATAATAAAAACCTAAAACCTAAATCTAAAAAAAACTAAACCTAAACCTAAAAATAAGAAATAAAACCTAAACATAAACCTAAACCTAAAAAATAAACTAAAATAAATAAACTAAACTAAATAAAAATAAAAAATAAACCTAAATAAAAAAATAAAATAAAATAAGCTAAAGTAAATAATAAATAAACCAAATAAATTAAATAAACATAAACCTACTAGTTTTCTTAATTTTAAAAAAAAAAACCTAAACCCTAAACCTTAAATCATAAACCCTAACACTAATCCTAAACCTTAAAACCTAAACCAACAACCCTAAACACTAAATCCTAAACCCTAAAAAAACCCTAAACCTTAAACTCTAAACACTAAACCCTAAACCCTAACCCTAAACATTAAAACCCTAAAACCCTAGACCCAAAACCCAAAACCCTAAACCCTAAAAACCTAATAACCTAAACCTAAACTAAATAAAACCTAAAAATAAATAAATAAATAAACTTAAACTTAGATAAAATAAAATAAAATAAAAACCTAAACTAAAACCTAAACCTAAACCTAAAAATAAAATAAAATAAACTAAAATAAATAAATAAAAACTTCAACTAAACTAAAATATAAAATAGACCTAAGAATAAAAATCCTAAATAAAATAGAAACTAAATGTAAAATAAAAATAAAATAAACCTAAAATAAACCTAAAAAAACTAAAATAAAATAAAATGTAAACTAAATAAACACCTAAACCTAAAAATAAAACCTATAAATGAATAAGAAATAAAACCTAATCCCTAAACTAAAAAAAAAAACCTAAACCAAAAATAAAAAAATAAACCTTAACCAAAACTAAAACAAACTCAACTAAAATAAATAAAACCTAAACCTAAACCTAAAGAAAATAAAACCTAAACCTAAACCTAAACTAAGTAAAAAAAATACTAAAATTAAACCTAAACTTAAACTAAAAAATAAAACATAAAAATAAACCTAAAATAAAAACTTAAAACCTAAGCCTAAAAAAATAAAATAAAAACCTAAATCTAAACATAAAATTAAAAAATAAAATGAAAATCTAAAAAATAAAATAAAAATAAAACTCAACTGAAAAATAAACCTAAACCTAAACATAAACTTGAAAAATAAACTTAAATTAAAAATCTAAATTAAAATAAATAAACTTAAAAGAAATAAACTAAACTAAATAAAAATATAAATATAAACCTAAACTAAAATAAATAAACTTAATAAACTAAATAAACCTAAACATATTTGTTTTGTTAATTTAAAAGAACCCTAAACCCTAAGCTTACCATAAACCCCATCCTTAAACCCTAAAACCTAAACCCTAAACCCTAAACACAAACCCCTAAACCCTAAACCCTAAAAACCCTAAACCCTAAAGCCTAAATAATAAATCATAAACCTTCAACCCTAAACCCTAACCCTAAACCCTAAACCCTAAAACCCTAAACCCCTAAACCCTAAACCCTAAACCCTAATCCCTAAAAACCAAAAAACCTAAACCTAAACTAAATAAGACCTAAAAATAAATTAAATAAAAAAACTTATACCAAAATAAAATAAAAAATAAAATAAAAGTAAAAACTAAACTAAAATAAAATAGATAAAAAAATAAACTAAATTAAAAATAGAAACCTAAATAAAATAAAATATAAACATAAAATTAAAATAAAATTAAAATAAAATAAAAACTTAAACCTAAGCAATAAACCTAAAAATAAAACCAAAAAATAATTTAAAAATAAAACCTAAACCCTAAACTAAAAAAAAACCTAACCCTAAAATAAAAATAAAATAAACCAAAACTTAAACTAATATAAACTAAAATAAAATAAATAAAACCTAAACATAAACCTAAAATAAAATAAACCTAAACCTAAACTTAAACTAAATAAAATAAAATAAACTAAAAATAAAAGTAAACTTAAACTAAAAAATAAAACATAAAAATAAACCTAAAATAAAAACTTGAAACCTAAACCTAAAAAAATAAAATAAAAATATAAACCTAAACCTAAAATAAGTCTAGTGTTTAGGGTTTAGGCTTTATGCTTTAGGATTTAGGGTTTAGGATTTAGGGTTTAAGGCTTTGGATTTAGGGTTTATGATTTAAGATTTATTATTTTTAAATTAAGTAAATCGATAGGTTTAGGTTTATTTAGTTTTTTTTTAATTTATTTTAGTTTATTTTATTTTTTCTTTTTATTTTGGTTTATTTTTTTATTAAGTTTAGTTTATTTATTTTAGGTATATTTACATTAGTTTAGGTTTTGTTTATTTTGGCTTATTTTTTAGGTTTAGGTTTAAGTTTAAGTTTAGTTTTTAATTTAGTTTCATTTTTATTTATTTTTTATGTTTGGTTTCATTTTTTTATTTTTTTTTAGTAGTTTTTAGTTTATTTTTAGGTTTAGTTTATTTATTTTAGTTTATTTTATTTTTTATGTTTAAGTTTAAGTTTATTTTTTTTATTTATGTTTAATTACATTAGTTATTTTTACTTATTTTTTTTAGGTTTTAGGTTTTATTTTAGATTTATTTTGGATTTTTTTAGTTTAGGTTTAGGTTTATTTTAGTTTATTTATTTTATTTAGGGTTTAGGTTTAGTTTATTTAGGTTTAGGTTTATTTTATTTATTTATTTTAGTTTAGGTTTAGGTTTATTTTATTTTATTTAGTTTTTTTTTTTAGTTGGGTTAGTTTATTTATTATTTATTTTTTTTGGTTTTATTTTTATGTTTATTTTTTAGTTTTAAATTTTTATTTTATTTCAATTTAGGTGTATTTTATTTTTATTTTAAGTATAGTTTTTATTTTATTTAGGTTTTTAAATTTTTCATTTAGTTTAGTTTCTATTTTTTATTTTATTTTCTTTTTTATGTTTATGTTTAAGTTTTTATTTATTTTGATTTTTTATTTTATTTTGGTTTAGGTTTTTATTTATTTTATTTTAGGTTTTATTTAGTTTTTTTTTTTTGCTTTTTAGGTTTTGGTTTTGTTGTTACTGAGGGCCAGGCTTGGGTTTAAGTTTAGGTTTGGGGTTTGGGGTTTGTGTTTAGGGTTTGTGTTTTAGTAGTAGGGCTGGGGGTTTAGGTTTAGTTTTAGGGTTTGGGGTTTAGGGTTTAAGGTTTAGTTTTAGGTTTGTGGTTTAGTGGATTAGGGTTTTTAGGGTTTGGAGTTTAGGGTTTAAGTTTTAGGTCTAGTGTTTTAGTTTTAGTTTAGAGTTTAGGGTTTTTGGTTTTTTAAATAGTGAATAAGTTCAGATTCAACGTTTCTTCTTTTCAATTTAATCAACCAAGTAACACTCTAAGCTTTTTAGGACACAAGTGATGATAGATAAAAAATGAGCATGAATAGAGCAAAACTAAAGACACGGTTCCATAAGTGGCAAATTGGATTGGCCATTCTTCAGTTTCTCCAGTTCCAATTAGAACCACCCCGGCCTCTCGAGTAGTGGGATCCACCATCATATCCTCGATATCTCCCTTCACCACCACCATGGTTGTAACCTCCATCGCTCCTCCAACCTCCATAATCACCATTACTCCGGCCATCACCTCCATATCCCCCAACATCACTAGCATGCTTTCTTCCACTACCGGATCTAGATTGAGCACCGGTGATGTTACTGTCAAGGTTTGTCAATTCTTAAGGTTTAGATTTAGGTTTAGGTATATTTTATTTTTATTTAATTTAGTTTATTTATTTTAGGTTAATTTATTTTAGTTTTTATTTTCATTTATTTTAGGTTTAGGTTTATTTTTTGTTGAGTTTTATTTTTACTTTGTTTTTTAATTTTAGGTTTTATTTTTTATTTTTAGGTTTATGTTTACATTTTTATTTTATTTTGTTAGGTTTACATTTTAGGTTTTCATTTTAGCTTTATTTTGAAGTTTTATTTTTTAGTTTAGGTTTAGGTTTATTTTTAATTCATTTTTTTCTTTTATTTTATTATTTTTATTTAAATTTAGGTTTATTTATTTATTTTATTTTTAGGTTTTATTTAGTTTAGGGTTTTAGGATTTAAGGTTTAGGGTATAGGGTTTTAGGGTTTAGTGTTTTAGGGTTTAGGGTTTCGGATTAAGGTTTAGGGTTTAGGGTTTAGTCTTTAGGCTTTAGAGTTTTTGGGGTTTAGGGTTTAGGGTTTAGGGTTAATTTAAAGTTTAGGGTTTAGGGTTTATGGTTTTAAGCTTTAGCGTTTAGGATTTAGGGTTGTAGGTTTAGGATACAGGGTTTTATTTTTAGGGTTAGGGTTATTTATTTTTATTTTATTATTAATTTTTTAAAAAAAATTAAGTAAACTAGTAGGTTTAGGTTTATTTAGTTTATTTTTTATTTATTTTAGTTTATTTTATTTTTTATTTTTATTTTTATTTATTTTTATTTTTATTCAATCAGTTTATGTATTTTAAATTTATTTATTTTAGCTTAAATTTTTTATTTTATTTTATTTTTTAAGTTTAGGTTTTGGTTTCAGTTTATCTTTCAGTTTAACTTTATTTTAATTTTATTTTTTAGGTTAAGGTTTTAATTTTTTATTTTTAAGTTTAGCTTTTAGTTTTTATTTTATTTTTTTAGGTATAGGTTTTAGGTTTATTTTTAGGTTTTACTTTTAACTTTATGTTTATGTTTAATTTTAGTTTATTTTTTTTATGTAGGGTTTAGGCTTAGGTTTATGTTTTATTTATTTTAGTTTAGCTTATTTTAGTTTAGGTTTACGTTTATTTTTATTTTTTTTAAGTTTATTTTTATTTTTGGGTTTAGGTTTTATTTTTTGGTTTATTTTTTAAGTTTAAATTTTTATTTAGTTTTATTTAGTTTTCTTTAGGTTTATTTATTTTATATTTATAGTTATTTATTTAGGTTTTCTTTTAATCTAGTTTATGGTTTTTATTTATTTTATTTTAGTTTAGATTTATTTTATATTTTATTTTTTTTAGGTTAGGTTTAGATTTAGGTTTATATTTAGGTTTAGGTTTTAGTTTAGGTTTTTATTTTATTTTATTTTTTATTTTATTTAGGTTTAGCTTTTTTATTTATTTTATTTTTAGGTTTTATTTAGTTTAAGTTTAAGTTTTTTGGTTTTTAGGGTTTAGGGTTTACAGTTTTTTAGGGTTTAGGTTTATTTTTAAATTTATTTAGTTACTTTAGGTTTTTATTTAGGGTTTAAAATTTAGGATTTAGAGTTTAGGATTAGATTTTAGTGTTTAAGGTTTAGGGTTTAGGATTTAGAGTTTTTTGCTTTAAATGTTTATGCTTTTAGCATTTAGGGTTTAGGATTTGGGTTTAAAGTTTAGGGTTTAGGTTTTGTGTTTTAGTTTATGGTTTTATTGTTTAGTTTAGGTTTAGGTTAGTTTTAGGGTTTAGCGTTTAGGGATTAAGAGAATTTTTTAAAATAAAAAAATGAAGTTAACCGATAGGTTTCATTTATTTAGTTTATTTATTTATTAATTTAGTTTATTTTATTATTTATTTTTATTTTAGTTTATTTTTTTTATTTTTATTTAGTTTAGTCTATTTATTTTAGGTTTGCTTATTTTAATTTAGGTTTTTTATTTTTGTTTACTCTTTAGGTTTATGTTTATTTTTTAGTTGAGTTTTATTTTTAATTTGTTTTTTAGTTTTAGTTTTATTTTTTATTTTAAGGATTAGGTTTAGGTTTTTATTTTATTTTGTTAATTTTAAGTTTTAGGTTTTTATTTTAGGTTTATTTTAATGTTTTATTTTTTTAGTTTAGGAATAGATTTAGTTCTTGTTTATTTTTTATTTTTATTTTATTTTATTTTTGTATTATTTAGGTTTAGGTTTATTTATTTATTTTATTTTTAGGTTTTATTTAGTTTATGTTTAGGTTTTTAGGTTTTTAAGGTTTAGGGTTTAGGGTTTAGGGTTTTAATGTTTAGCGTTTTAGGGTTTTGGGTTTAGGATTAGGGTTTAGGGTTTAGGGTTTAGGGCTTAGTGTTTGGGCTTTAGAGTTTCTGGGGTTTAGGGTTTTGGGTTAGCTTAGGGTTTAGGGTTATCTTAAGGTTTAGGGTTTATGGTTAGTTTTAGGATTTAGGGTTTAGGGTTAGGTTTTTTTATTTTTATTTTTTAAGAAAATAACTAAACTAGTAGATTTAGGTTTATTTAATTTATGTTTTATTTGATTTAGTTTATTTTATTTATTTTTATTTAAGTTTATTTTTATTTTTATTTAGTTTAATATATCTATTTTAGGTTTATTTATTTTAGTTTAGGTTTTTTATTTTAATTTATTTTTTGGGCTTAGGTTTAGGTTTAGGTTTATTTTTAGTTTAGTTTTATTTTTAGTTTAGTTTTATTTTTATTTTATTTTTTAGGTTAAGGTTTGATTTTTTTATTTTTAAGTTTAGGTTTCAATTTTTATTTAATTTTTTAGTTCTAGGTTTTAGGTTAATTTTAAAGTTTTATTTTTTAGTTTATGTTTTGGTTTACTTTTAGTTTATTTTATTTTATTATGGGTTTAGCTTTAGGTTTTTTAATTTATTTTTTTTAGGTTTTATTTTGTTTAAGTTTAAGTTTTTAGGTTTTTAGGGTTTAGGGTTTAAGGTTTAGGGTTTAGGGTTTAGGGTTTAAGGTTTAGGGTTTGGGGTTTAGGGTTTAGGGTTTAGGGTTTGGGGTTTAGGGTTTAGGTTTAGGATTGTAGGTTTTAGGCCTTAGGGTTCAGGGTTAGGGTTTAGGGTTTAGGGTATAGGGTTTAGGGTTTAGGGTTTAGGGTTTAGGGATTTGGGATTAGGGTTTAGGGTTTAGTGTTTTAGGGTTTTAAGTTTAGGGTTTACGGTTTAGAGTTTTTTTATTTGTTTTTATTTATTTTTATTTATTTTTATTAATTTTAGTTTTTTTTTAATTTAGTAAACTTGTAGGTTTAGATTTATATAGTTTATTAATTTTATTTTAATTTATTTATGTTTATTTTAAATTTTATTTTTATTTTGGTTTATTTTTATTTTTATTTTATTTTGTTTATATTTTATTTTTTTAGGTTTATGTTTATGTTTATGTTTATTTTTTAGTTAAATTTTATTTTTATTTTATTTTTTAGGTTTAGTTTTTATTTTTTATTTTTACCTTTAGGTTTAGTTTTTTATTTTATTTTTTTAGGTTTAGGTTTTTATTTTAAGTTCATTTTTACATATTAATTTTTAGTTTAGGTTTTGGTTTACTTTAGTTTATTTTATTTTATATATTTTAGGTTTAGGTTTTGGTTTAGATTATTTTAGGTTTAGGTTTTGGTTTTATTTATTTTAGTTTAGTTTATTTTTTTTTTATTAGTTTAGGGTTTAGGTATTATTTTTTATTTAGTTTTAGGTATTATTTTTAGGTTTATTTTTTAGTTTTGGGTTTTTTACTTTTTAGTTTAGTGTAGGGTTTTTATTAATTTTATTTTAGTTTATTTCTTTTTTTAGGTTTAGGTTTAGGTTTAGATTTTAGTTTAGGTTTTTATTTTATTTTATTTTTTAAATAAATTTATTTTTAGGTTTATTTATTTATTTAAATTTTAGATTTTATTTAGTTTAGGTGCAAGTTTTTAGCTTTTTGGGGTTTAGGGTTTCGGGTTAGTTTAGGATTTTGGGTTTAGGGTTTGGGTTTTAGGGTTTAGGGTTTAAGGTTGTAAGTTTTTGGGTTTAGGGTTTAGGTTTTATGCTTAGGGTTTATGCTTTTAGGGTTTAGTGTTTAGGTTTGGGTTTTGGGGTTTAGGGTTTAGGGTTTTAGGGTTGTAGGTTTAGTGTTGTAAGTTTATGGTTAGTTTTAGGGTTTAGGGTTTAAGGTTTAGAAGAATTTTTTAAAATAAAAAAATTAAGTAAACATGTAGGTTTAGTTTATTTATTTATTTTAGTTTATTTTATTTATTTTATTTTTTATTTAGGTTTATTTTGTATTTCTATTTAGTTAGTTTACGTTATTTAATTTGGTTACTTTTTTTGGTTTAGGTTAAGGTTTATATTTTTTTTTAGTAGAGTTTTATTTTTATTTTGTTTTTTAGGTTTAAGTTTTATTTTTTATTTTAGGTTTACATTTAGGTTTTCATTTTATTTTGTTAGGTTTAGGTTTTAGGTATTTATTTTAGGTTTATTTTTATGTTTTATTTTTTAGGTTAAGGTTTATTATTAGTTTATTTTTTTATTTTATTTTATTTTTTTAATTTATTTAGGTTTAGGTTTTTTTCTTTATTTTATTTTTATGTTTTAATTAGTTTAGGTTTAGGTTTTTAGGTTTTTAAGATTTAGAGTTTAGGGTTTAGGGTCTTAGGGTTTAGGGTTTTAGTGTTTAGCATTTTGGGTTAGGGTTTAGGGCTTAAGGTTTAGTGTTTAGGCTTTAGGGTTTAGGGTTTTTCGAGTTTAGGGGTTAGGGTTTAGGGTTAGCTTAGGATTTAGGGATATTCTGAGGTTTAGGGTTTAGGGTTTAAAGTTTAGGGTTTTAAGGTTTAGGGTTTAGAACTTAGGGTTGTGGGTTTAGTGTTCATTATTTAAGGTTTAGGGTTAGTTTTAGGGTTTAGGGTTTAGGGGTTTTTTTATTTTATATTTTTTATTATTTTATTATTTTTTAATTAAGTAAACTAGTAAGTTTAGGTTTATTTAGTTTATTTAATTTATTTTTTATTTATTTTAGTTTATTTAATTTTTATTTTTATTTCAATTTATTTTTATTTTTAATTAGTTTAGTTTATTTATTTTAAGTTTATTTATTTTAATTTTGGTTTTTTATTTTAGTTTATTTTTTAGGTTTAGGTTTAGGTTTATGTTTATTTTTTAGTCTAGTTTTATTTTTATTTTATTTTTTTGGTTTAGGTTTTATTTTTTTATTTTTAGGTTTAGTTTTAGTTTTTATTTTACTTTTTTTAGGTTTAGGTTTTATGTTTCATTTTTTAGTTTAGGTTTAGGTTTACTTTTAGTTTATTTTATTCTATTTATGGTTTAGGTTTAGGTTTATTTTATTTGATTTTAGGTTTAGGTTTTTTTTAGTCTAGGGTTTCGGTTTTATTGTTTATTTATTTTTAGGGTTATTTTTTAAGTTTATGATTTTATTTAGTTTTAATTTGATTTTATTTTAGGTTTATTTTATTTTTATTTTAGGTTTAGTTTTTATTTTATGTAGTTTTTTTATTTTTTAGTTTAATTTATGGTTTTTATTTATTTTATTTTAGTTTTATTTTTTATTTTATTTTCTTTTTAGGTTTAGGGTTAGGTTTAGGTTTAGGTTTAGGTTTTAGTTTTGGTTTTTATTTTATTTTGTTTTTTTATTTTATTTAGGTATAAGTTTTTTTATTTATTTTATTTTTAGATTTTATTTAGTTTAGGTTTAGTATTTAAGGTTTTTAGGGTTTAGGCTTTAGGCTTTAGGCTTTAGGGTTTAGGGTTTAGGATTGTAAGTTTTAGTGTTTAGGGTTTAGGGTTTAGGGTTTAGGGTTTAGGGTTTTAGGGTTTAGGGTTTAGGGTTTAGGGTTTAGCGTTTTAGAGTTTATGGTTTAGGATTTATGGTTTAGGGTTTAGGGTTGTAAGTTTAGGGTTTAGGGTGTTTTTAATTTATTTTTCATTATTTTAATTTCTTTATTTTTATTTAAATTTAGTTAAGTGGTAAGTTTAGGTTTATTTAGTATAATTAGTTTATTTATTATTTTTTAGTTTAGTTTATTTATTTTAGTTTATTTTTTAGGTTTATGTTTAAGTTTAGGATTATTTTTTAGTTTAGTTTGATTTTTATTTTATCTTTTAGTTTTAGGTTTTATATTTTATTAAGTTTTAGGTTTAGGTTTTATTTTATTTTTTTATGTTTAGGTATTAGTTTTTATTTTAGGTTTATTTTTATGTATTATTTTTCAGTTTAGGTTTAGGTTTATTTGTAGTTTATTTTATTTTATTTAGTTTAGGTTTAAGTTTAGGTTTAGTTTGTTTTAGGTTTAGGTTTAGGTTTTATTTATTTTAGTTTAGGTTTAGGTTTATTTTATTTTTATTTTAAGTTTAGATTTTTTTTAGTTTAGGGTTTATGTTTTATTTTTTTTTATTTTTTTAGGTATTATTTTTAGGTTTATTTTCTAGGTTTAGGTATTTATTTAATCTTTGCTTTATTTTAGGTTTTTTTTTTATTTTAGGTTTAATTTTTAATTTATTTAGGTTTTTTATTTTTTAGTTTAGTTTAGGTTTTTATTTATTTTATTTATTTATTTTAATTTATTATTTTATTTTATTTTGGTTTAGGTTTATTTATTTATTTATTTTTAGGTTTTATTTAATTTAGGTTTGGGTATTTATCTTTTTAGGGTTTAGGTTTATTTGAGGGTTTAGGGTTTAGGGTTTGGGGTTTAGCATTTAGGGTTTAGGGTTTAGGGTTTAGGATTTAGGTTGTAGGGTTTAGGGTTTTAGGGTTTAGGGTTTACGTTTTAGGTTTAGGTTTTTGGTTTTTTTTTTTAATAGAGAACAACTTTAAATTCAACATTTCTTCTTATTGATATCATCAACTAAGTAACACATTAAGTTTTCTATGACACAAGCAATGACATAGATAAAAAATGAGCACGCATAGAGCAAGTCAAAATCCCTAGATAACTAGATTTATCTCATCTGTAAAGACACAGTTCCATAAGCAGTAGATCAGATCAGCCATTTTTCTAGTTCCCATCGGAACCACCCTGGTCTCTCGAGTAGTGGATCAACCACCATATCCTCGATCTCTCCCTCCGCCACCACCAAAGCTGTAACCTTCGTCGCTCCTCCTGCCTCCATAACCACCACTTCTTCGATCACCACCTTGATGTTCACCAGCACCTCTAGATCCCTCACCCCCACTGCGATAATCGTCACCTCTGCCTTCACCTTCACCGTCAGATCTAGACTGAGCCTAATTAATAGTGATGTTTCTGCCATCAACATTCTGCCCATTTTTAGGGTTTAGGTTTAGGATCAGGTTTATTAGGTTTAATGCTTTAAGTTTAAGTTTTAATTTATTTAGTTACTTTTGGTTTAGGTTTAGGTTTAGGTTTATTAGGTTTTAGGCTTTAAGGTTAAGTTTTAATTTTTTTTAGTTACTTTAGGTTTAGGTTTAGGGTTCGGGGTTTAGGGTTTAGGGTTTAGGGCTTTAGGGTTTATGCTTTTAGGGTTTTTGGTTTAGGGTTAGGGTTTAGGGTCTAGGGTTTAAGGCTTTTCAGGGTTTAGGGTTTAGGGTTGTAGGTTTAGTGTTGTAGGTTTAAGGTTTAGGGTTTAAGGTTAGTTTTAGGATTTAGGGTTTCGGGTTTTTTTTATAAAAAAAAAAATTAAGTAAACTCGTAGGTTTATGCTTATTTAGTTTATTTTTAATTTATTTTAGTTTTTTTTATTTTTTATTTTTATTTAAGTTTATTTTTTATTTTTATTTAGTTTGGTTAATTTATTTTAGGATTTTTGTTTTAGTTTATTTTGTAGGTTTAGGTTAAGGTTTATGTTTATGTTTTGTTTAGTTTAATTTTTATTTTATTATTTTAGGTTTAGGTTTTATTTTTTATTTTTAGGTTTAGGTTTAGGTTTTAAATTTTTTTTTTTTTTAGGTTTTGGTTTTAGGTTTTTATTTTGGGTTTATTTTTAGGTTTTATTTTTTAGTTTAGGTTTAGCTTAATTTTTAGTTTATTTTATTTTATTTAGTATAAGGTTTAGGTTTAGTTTATTTTAGGTTTAGGTTTAGGTTTTATTTAATTTAGTTTAGTTTATTTTAGTTTAGGTTTATTTTATTTTGTTTATTTTAGGTTTAGGTTTTTTTAGTGTTTAAGTTTTTTTTTTTTTTTTAAGTTTATTTTTTAGGTCTAGGTTTTTATTTAGCTTTTATTTTATTTTATTTTAGGATTATTTTATTTTTATTTTATGTTTATTTTTTATTTTATTTAGTTTTTTATTTTTAGGCATATTTTTTTAGTTTGGTTTAGGCTCTTATTTATTTAATTTTATTTTAATTTTTAGTTTTTATTTTATTTTATTTTCAGGTTTAAGTTTAGGTTTAGGTTTTGGTTTAAGTTTAGGTTTAGGTTTTAGTTTAGGTTTTTAATTTTTTTTATTTTATTTATGTTTAGGTATTTTTATTTATTTTATTTTTTGATTTTATTTAGTTTAGGTTTAGGTTTTTAGAGTTTAGGGTTTAGGGTTGTAGGTTTTAGGGTTTAAGGTTTAGGGTTTAGGGTTTAGGGTTTTAAGATTTAGCGTTTAGGGTTTAGGGTTTTTTATTTGTTTTATTTTTATTTAAATTAGGTTAACTAGTAAGTTTAAGTTTATTAAGTTTTTTTATTTATATTTAGGTTTATTTGTATTTTTATTTAGTTTAGTTTATTTATTTTATGTTTATTTATTTTAGTTTAATTTTTAGGTTTAGGTTTCGGATTATGTTTATTTTTTTTGTTTAGTTTTATTTTTTTTATTTTTTTTTTTATGTTTAGGTTTTATTTTTCTATTTTTAGTTCTAGGTTTATGTTTTTATTTTATTTTTTTAGGTTAGGTTTTAGGTTTATTTTTAGGTATTATTTTTTAGTTTAGGTTTAGTTTCATTTTTAGTTTATTTTATTTTATTTAGTCTAGGTTTAGGTTTAGGATTAGTTTATTTTAGGTTTAGGTTTAGGTTTTATTTATATTAGTTTAGTTTATTTTAGTTTAGCTTTAGGTTTATTTTATTTTTTTTTTAGTTTAGGTTTTTTTTTAGTTTAGGGTTTAGGTTTTATTTTTTATTTATTTTTAGGTTTATTTGTTAACTTTAGGTTTTTATTTAGTTTTTATTTTATTTTATTTTATTTTATGTTTATTTTTTTATTTTAGGTTTAGTTTTTATTTTATTTTGGTTAGGTTTTAGTTTAGGTTTTTATTTTATTTTATTATATTTATGTTTAATTTTTTAAATTTATTTTATTTTTAGGTTTTATGTAGTTTATGTTTAGGTTTTTTGCTTCTTGGAGTTTTTAGGTTTAGGCTTTAGGGTTAGTTGAGGGTTTAGGGTTTAGGGTTTATGGTTTGGGGTTTAGGGTTTAGGGTTTAGGGTTTTGATTTTAGGGTTTATGATTATGTGTCTAGGGTTTTAGAGTTAAGGGTTTAAGGTTTACGGTTGAGGGTTTCGACTTTAGGTCTAGGGTTCAGGTTTTAGTTTAGAGTTTAGGGTTTTTGGTTTCTTTTTATTTTAATAGAGAAAAAATTTAGATTCAACCTTTTTTTCTCGATTTCATCAACTAAGTGACACACCAAGATTTTTAAGACACAAGGGATGACATAAACAAAAAATAAGCACGCATAGAGTAAAACCAAAGACATAGTTCCATAAGCAGCAGATTGGATCGACTGTTCTTTAGTTTCTCCGGTTCCAATCAAAACCACCATGACCTCTCGAGTAGCAGGATCCACCATCAGATCCCCAATCTCTCCCTCCAGCACCACCACAGTTATAACCTCTGTCACTCCTCCCACCTCCATAACCACCATGGCTCTGACCACCACCTCCATATCCACCAGCACCTCTAGATTCTCCACCACCACTGTGATAATAGTCACCTTCAATGTCACTTGCACCGCCAAATCTAGACAGAGCCTGGTGGACGATGGTGTTCCTACCAGAAGGTTCTTCCCATTCTTAAGATTTAGGTTTATTAGATTTTAGGGTTTATATTTATTTTTTTAATTTATTTAGTTACTTTAGGTTTAGGTTTAGGGTTTGGGATTTAGTGTTTAGGGTTTAGGGTTAGGGTTTAGGGTTTAGGGTTTAGGGTTTAAGGCTAAGGGTTTTATGCTTTTAGGATTTATGCTTTTAGGGTTTAGGGTTTAGGGTTTAGGGTTTAGGGTTTAGAGTTTTTTAGGGTTGTAGGTTTAGTGTCATAGGTTTAGGGTTTAGGATTTAGGGCTTATTTTAAGATTTAGGTTTTAAGGTATAGGAGAATTTTTTAAAATAAAAAAATTAAGTAAATCAATAGGTTTATTTTATTTTATTTATTTAGATTATTTTTTATTTATTTTAGTTTATTTTATTTTTTATTTATATTTAGGTTTATTTTTATTTTTATTTTTATTTAGTTTAGTTTATTTATTTTAAGTTTATTTATTTTAGTTTAAGTTTTTTATTTTAGTTTACATTTAAGTTTAGGTTTAGGTTTATGTTTATTTTTTAGTTGAGTTTTATTTTTATTTTGTTTTTTAGGTTTAGGTTTTATTTTTTATTTCAAGGTTTAGGTGTTTATTTTATTTTGATTGGTTTAGGTTTTAAGTTTTTATTTTAGGTTTATTTTTAGGTTTTATTTTTTAGTTTAGTTAGGTTTATTTCTTGTTTATTTTTTATTTTATTTATGTTTAGCTTTTTTTTAGGTTTCATTTAATTTAGGTTTAGGTTTTTAGATTTTTAAGGTTTAGGGTTTAGGGTCTAGGGTTTTAGGGTTTAAAGTTTTGCGATTTAGGAGGGTTAGGGTTTAGGGTTTAGGGTTTAGTGTTTAGGCTTTATGGTTTAGGGTTTTTGGGGTTTAGGGTTTAGGGTTAGCTTAGTGTTTAGGGTTATTTAAGGTCTAGGGTTTAGCATTTAGGGTTTAGGGTTTTAAGGTTTAGCGCTTAAGGTTTAGGGTTGTAGGTTTAGGGTTCAGGGTTTAGGGTTTAGGGTTAGCATTAAGGTTTTCGGTTAGGGTTTTTTTATTTTTTTTAAATTAAGTAAACTAGTAGGTTTAGGTTTAGTTAGTTTATTTTTAATTTATTTTATTTTTTATTTTTATTTTGATTTATTTTTATTTTTATTTAATTTAGTTTATTCATTTTAGGGTTATTTATTTTATTTTAGGTTTTCTATTTTAGTTTATTTTTTAGGTTTAGATTTAGGTTTAGGTTTATTTTTTAGTTTAGCTTTATTTTTATTTTATTTTTTAGGTTTAGGTTTTATTTTTTATTTTTAGGTTTAGGTTTCAATTTTAATTTTAATTTTTAGGTTTAGGTTTTAGGTTTATTTTTAGGTATTATTTTTTTAGTTTAGGTTTAGGTTTACTTTTAGTTTATTTTGTTTTATTTAGGTTTAGGCTTGGGTTTAGGTTTTATTTATTTTAGTTTAGCTTATTTTAGTCTATGTTTAGGTTTATTTTATTTTTATTTTAGGTTTATGTTTTTTTTATTTAGGGTTTAGGTTTTATTATTTATTTATTTTTAGGTTTATTTTTTATGTTTTGGTTTTTATTTAGTTTTTATTTTATTTTATTTTAGGTTTATTTTATTTTTATTTTAGGTTTAGCTTTTATTTTATTTAGGTCTTTAATTTTTTAATTTAGTTTAGGTTTTTATTTATTTAATTTTAGTTTAGTTTTTATTTTTTTATATTTTCTTTTTTAGGTTTAGGTTTAGCTTTAGGTTTTTGTTTAGGTTTTTATTTTATTTAGGTTTAGGTTTTTTTATTTGTTTTATTTTTAGGTTTTTAGGGTTTTGGGTTTTGGGTTTTGGGTTTTGGGTTTAGGGTTTAGGGTTTACGGTTGTAGGTTTTAGGATTTAAGGTTAGTTTTAAGGTTTAGGGTTAGTTTTAGGGTTTAGGGTTTGCATTTTTTTCATTTTTTTATTTAAGATTTAAAATTTATGATTTTTTAGGGTTTAGGGTTTAGAGTTGTAAGTTTAGGGTTTATTGTTTAAGGTTAGATTTAGGGTTGACAGATTAGCTTTTTTTAAAAAAAATCTTGGTAAACTAGTAGGTTTATGTTTATTTAGTTTATTTTTTTATTTTAGTTTATTTAATTTTATTATTTTTATTTAGGTTTACTTTTTAATTTTATTTAGTTTAGTTTATTTATTTTAGTTTAGGTTTTTATTTTATTTTGGTTTTTAGGTTTAGGTTTAAGTTTATGCCTATATTTTAGTTTTCTTTTATTTTATTTTATTTAGGGTTTAGAGTTTATGGTTTAGGGTTTTAGGGTTTAGGATTTAGGGTTAGGGTTTAGGGTTCAGACTTTAGGCTTTAAGGTTTAGGGTTTTGAGGATTTAGGGTTTAGGGTTTAGGGTTTAGGGTTTAAAGTTTAGAGTTTAAGGTTTAGGGTTTAAGATTTAAGGTTTAGGGTTTTTAGGGTTTATGGTTTAGGGTTTATGGTTTAGGGTTATAGGTTTAGGGTTAATTTTAGCACAGGATTTAGGGTTTATGTCTTAGGGTTTAGGATTTAGGGTTTAAGTTTGGGTTTAGGGTTTTTAGGGTTTAGGGTTTAGGGTTTGGGTTTTTTCATTTTTTTATTTTTACTTAGGATTTAGGGTTTAGGATTTAAGGTTTAGGGCCTTTTATGGTTTAAGATTTACATTTGTAGGTTTATGATTTAGAGTTTAGGGTTAGTTTTAGGTTTAGGTTTAGGTTTAAGTTTAGGTTTAGGTTTAGGTTTAGGTTTAGGTTTTTATTTCTCTTATTTTTAGGTATTATTTAGTTTTGGTTTATGATTTTTAGCATTTTAGGGCTTATAGTTTAAGGTTTAAGGTTTAGGGTTAGTTTAGGGATTAGGGTTTAGGGTTTAGGGTTTAGGTTTAGGTTTAGTTTAAGTTTTTTTTGAGTTTAAGATTTAGGGTTTAGTATTTAGGTTTAGGTTTAGGTTTAGGTTTTAGGGTTTAGGTGGTTTATTATTTAGGGTTTAGTGTTTATAGTTTTAGGGTTTAGTTTAGGGTTTAGAGTTTTAGGGTTTAGGTTTAAGGTTTTAGGGTTGAGGTTTAGTGTTTAGGTTTAGGTTTTAGGTTTAGGTTGTTTAGTTTAAGGTTTAGGATTTTTTGGTTTTTTTAAGAGAACATATTCAACATTTCTTCTTTTATTTATTTAGTTTATTTTTTATTTATTATTTCATTATTTAATTTTATATATATATATATATATATATATATATATATATATATATATATATATATATATATATATATATATTGATTTAGTTTAATTAATTTATTTTAGGTTTATTTACTTTAGTTTAGGTTTTTTAATTTAGTTTATTTTTTAAGTTTAGGTTCAAATTTAGGGTTTATTTTTAAGTTGAGTTTTATTTTTATTTTAATTTTAGGTTTAGCTTTAGGTTTTAGGGTAGTAAGTTTAGGATTTAGGGTTTAGGGTTTATGGTTTAGGATTAAGGGTTTATGGTTTCAGGGATTTTTTTTTTTAAATTAAGTAAACCAGTACGTTTAGGTTTATTTAGTTTATTTTTTATTTATTTTATTTTTTTTTTATTTTTATTTAGTTTAGTTTATTTATTTTAGGTTTCTTTATTTAAGTTTAGATTATTTATTTTAGTTATTTTTTGGTTTAGGTTTAGTTTTATGTTTATTGTTTAGTTTAGTTTTATTTTTTTTTTATTTTTAGGTTTAGGTTTTTTTTTTTTAAGTTTAGGTTTAGGTTCTTATTTTATTTTTTCAAGTTTATGTTTTATGAATTTATTTTAGGTTTATTTTTAGGTTTTACTTTTTAATTTAGGTTTAGGTTTTTTTTTAGTTTTACTTTATTTTATTTAGTTTAGTGTTTAGGTTTAGTTTATTTTAGGTTTAGGTTTAGGTTTTATTTTTTTTAGTTTAGTTTATTTTAGTTTTTGTTTTGGTTAATTTTATTTTGTTTAATTTATTTTTATTTTAAGTTTAGATTTTTTTTTTAGTTTAGGGTTTAGGTTTTATTTATTATTTATTTTTAGGTTTATTTTTTAGGTTTAGGTTTTTATTTTGTTATTATTTAATTTTATTTTAGGTTTATTTTATTTTTAATTTACATTTAGTTTTTAATTTATTCAGGTTTTTATATTCTTAGGTTTATTTTATTTTTTTAGTTTTGTCATATTTTTATTTATTTTTTAATGTATTTTATTAGTTTATTATTTTATTTCTTTGGTTTAGGTTTAACTTTTAGTTTAGGTTTCATTTATTTTCTTTTATTTTATTTAGGTTTAGGTTTTTTTTTATTTTACTTTTAGGTTTTATTTAGTTTAGGTTTTAGGTATTTAGTGTTTAGATTTTGGTTTAGGGTTTAGGGTTTAGTTTTAGGGTTTAGGGTTTTAAGGTTTAGGGTTTAGTTTGGTTTAGGTTTATTAGTGTTTAGGCTTTAGGATTTAGGGTTTTAGGGTTTGATTTAGGGTTTAAGGTTAACAGTTTTATAGTTAGTTTAGGTTAGTTTAAGGATTTAGGCTTTAGTGTTTAGGTTTTAAGTTTAGGTTTAAGGTTTAAGTTTAATTTAGGGTTTAAAATTTTAGTTTATAGTTTAGTATTTGTTTTAGGTTAGGTTAGGAGTTTAGGTTTAGGTTTAGGTTTAAGGTTAGTTAGGTTTAGATTTAATGTTTAAGTTTAGGCTTTAAGGTTTAGGTTTTAGGTTGTTAGGGTTAGTGTTGTATTTAAGGTTGATAGCTATTTAGGTTTAGGTTTAGATTTAAACTTTAGGGTTTAGAGTTTTTTATGTTTAGGGTTAGTTTAGGTTTAGGGTTTAGGGTTTTAGGTTTTAGGGTTTATGGTTTAAGGTTTAGCGTTAGGGTTAAAGTTTATGATTTAGAGTTTAGGGTTTAGGGTTAGTTTAGGGTTGAGGTTTTAGGGTTTAGGGTTTAGGGTTTTGGGTATTTTAGGGTTTAGGGTTTTAGGGTTTAGGGTTTAGGGATTAAAATTTAGGGTTTAGGGCAGTAGGTTTAGGGTTTTTTTTTAAGGTTTAGGGTTTAGGGTTAGGGTTTTTTTATATTTTCTATTTTTTTAAAATTAAGTAACCTGGTAAGTTAAGGTTTATTTAGTTTATTTTTTATTTATTTTAGTTTATTTTATTTTCAATTTTGATTTAAGATTCTTTTTTTTATTTTTTTAGTTTATTTATTTTAGGATTATTTATTTTAGATTAGGTTTTTTATTTTTGTTTATTTTTTAGGTTTAGGTTTAGGTTTAAGTTTATTTTTTATTTAGTTTTATTTTTCTTTTTCTTTTAGGTTTAGGTTTTATTTTTTATTTTTAGTTTATGTTTAGGTTTTTATTTTATTTTTTTAGGTTTAGGTTTTAGGCTTTTATTTTAGGTTTAGTTTTAGGTTTTATTTTCTAGTTTAGGTTTTGCTTTATTTTTGTTTATTTTATTTTATTTTGTTTAGTTTATGGTTTAGGTTTAGTTTTTTTTTTAGGGTTTAGGTTTTACTTTTGATTTATTTTTAGGTTCATTTTTTAGGTTTAGGTTTTCATTTAGTTTTTATTTTGTTTTGCTTTAGGTTTATTTTATTTTTATTTTAAATTTAGTTTTAATTTATTCAGGTTTTTATATTCTTAGGTTTATTTTATTTTTTTAGTTTAGGTTAGGTTTTTATTTATTTTATTTTAGTTTATTTGATTTTTTATTTATTTAGGTTTTTTATATTTCAAGGTTTATTAGTTTAGGTTTATGTTTTTAGGTTTTTAGGGCTTACAGTTTATGGTTTAGGATTTTAGGGTTTAGGTTTTCTGGGTTTAGGGTTTAGGGTTTGTGTTTAGGGTTTAGGGTTTAGGATTTAGGCTTTAGGGTTTAGGGTTTTAAGGGTTTTAGGTTTAGGCTTTAGGGTTTAGGGCTTAGGGTTTTCAGGCTTTAGGCTTTAGGGTTTAGGGTTTTTAGGGTTTAGGGTTTCAGTTTTAGGGTTAGTTTAGGGTTTAGGGTTTAGTGTTTAAGGTTTAGGTTAAAGTTAGGAGTTTAAGGTTTAGGTTTTAGTTTAGAGGTTTAAGTTTAGGTTTAAGTTTAGGTTTAGGTTTATAGTTTTAGGGTTTAGGATTTTAGTTAGGGTTAAGAAGGGTTTAGTATTTTAGGAGTTTAGGTTAGGATTAAGGTTTAAAATTAAGGTTTTGGGAGTTAATTAAGGTTTAGAAGTTTGATTTAGATTTAGTTAGAGTTAGGGTTTATAGGATTAGGTTTTAGGGTTAAACTTAGTTTAGGTTAGTTTAAGTTAGAATAGGGTATATGGTTTAGGGTTTTGGGTTTTATGGTTTAGGGTTTAGGGTTTAGGGTTCAAGGTTTAGGATTTACGGTTTTAAAGTTTAGGGTTTTGGGTTTAGCATAGTAGGTTTAGTGTTTAAAGTTTAGGGTTTAGGGTTAGTTTTAGCTTTTAGGGTTAGAGTTTTTTTTATTTTTGATTTTTTAAAATTAAGTAAACTAATAGGTTCAAGATTATTTTGTTTATTTTTATTTATTTTAGGTTATTTTATTTTCTATTTTGATTTAGGTTTAGGGTTTAGGGTTTAGGGTTGGGGTTTTTTTTTAAATTAAGTGAACTTGTAGGTTTAAGTTTATTTAGTTTAATTTATCTCTTTAAGTTTATTATATTTTTTATTTTTATTTAGTTTATTTATTTATTTTAAGTTTTTTTATTTTGGTTTAGGTTTTTTATTTTAGTTTATTTTTTAGGCTTATGTTTAGGTTTAGGTCTATTTTTTTAATTTAGTTTTATTTTTATTTTATTTTTTTAGTTTAGGTTTTATTTTTTATCTATAAGTTTAGGTTTAGGTTTTTATTATATTTTTTTAGGTTTAGGTTTTTATTTTATGTTTATTTTAGGTTTTATTTTTTAGTTTAGGATTTGATTTATTTTTAGTTTATTTTATTTTATTTAGTTTAGGTTTAGGTTTAGGTTAAGGTTTATTTATTTTAGTTTAGTTTATTTTAGTTTATGTATATGTTTATTTTATTTTTATTTTAGGTTTAGGTTTTTTTTTTTGTTACAGATTATTTTTTATTTTTAATTTATTTTTAGGGTTTATTTCAAGGTTTATTATTTAAGTTTAGGTTTTTATTTATTTTTTATTTTATTTTATTTTAGGATTATTTTATTTTTTTTAGGGTTAGTTTTATTTTATTTAGGCTTTTTATTTTTAGTTTTATTTAGGTTTTTATATATTATATTTTAGTTTTATTTTATTTTTTATTTTACTTTATTTTTAGGTTTAGGTTTAGCTTTTTGTTTAGGTTTTAGTTTAAGTTTCTATTTTATTTTATTTTTTTTCTTTGCTTTGGTTTAGGTTTTTTAATTTATTTTATTTTTAGGTTTTATTTAGCTTAGGTCTAGGTTATTAGCTTTTTGGGTTTAAGGTTTAGGGTTTAATGTTTAGGGTTTAGGGTTTTAGTTTTAGGATTTGGGGTTTAGGATTTAGGATTTTGGGTTTTCTTAGGTTTAGGGTTTAGGGTTTTGGGTTTTGGGTTTAGGTTTTGGGGTTTAGGGATTAAGTTTTATGGTTTAGGGTTTATGATTTAGGGTTTTATGGTTTAGGGTTTCGGGTTTAGGGTTTAGGGTTTTAGGGTTTAGGGTTTATGGTTTAGGTTTTAGGCTTTAGGTTTAGGGTTCAAGTTTTAGTATAGGGTTTAGGGTTTTTGGTTTTTTTAATAAAGAATAAATTCAAATTCAACATTTCTTCTTTCCAATTTCGTCAACCACGTAACACGCCATGTTTTCTAAGACACAAGCTACGAATAGATATAAAAATAGCACGCATAGAACAAATCAGAAACCTTAGATAACTAGAATCATCTCTACTACAAAGATAGTTCCGCGGTAATAGATCGTATGGGCCGTTCTTTAGTTTCTCCAATTCCTATTAGAACCACCCTCTCACAGTATGGATCCACCATCATATCCCGATCTGTCACACACCCGGCAGTAACCTCCGTTGCTCCCTCACCTCCCACACCTGCTCACAACACCTTCATATCCTCAGATCCCCCCACCACCACTTACATCGCCTCCACCTTCACCTTGATCTTGACTAAGCTAGTTGTGATGTTTTATGTCAAAGTTCTGGCCATTCATAGGGTTTAAGATTTAGGGTTAGTTTAGGTTTAGGGTTTAGGGTTAGATTAGGTTTAGGGTTTAGGGTTAGTTTAGGGTTTAGGGTTTGCAGTTTAGGGTTTAGGGTTATAGGTTTTATGATTTAGGGTTTAGGGTTTAGGGTTTTAGGGTTTAGGGTTTTAGGGTTTAGGGTTTAGAGTTTGGGGTTTAGGGTTTAGGCTTTTAGGGTTTAGGGTTTAGGGGTTAGGGTTTAGGGTTTTAGGGTTTAGGGTTTGGGTTGTAGGTTTAAGGTTTAGGTTTTAGGGATAGTTCTAGGGTTTAGGGTATAGGATTTAGGGTTTAGGATTTAGGATTTAAAGTTTTTTTTTCTAATTAAGACACTAGTATGTTTAGTTTTATTTAGTTTATTTAGGTTATTTTCTATTTATATGAGTTTATTTTCTTTTTTATTTTTTAAGGTTTATTTTTTATTTTTATTATGTTTCGTTTATTTATTTTATGTTTTTTATTTTAGTTTAAGTTTTTTATTTTTGTTTATTTTTTAGGTTTAAGTTTATTTTTTACTTGAGTTTTTTTAGGTTTTTTTATTTTCTAGGTTTAGGTTTAGGTTTATGTTTATTTTTAAGTTTAGTTTTATTTTTATTTTATATTTTAGGTTTAGGTTTTATTTTTTATTTTTAGGTTTAGGTTTAAGTTTTTATTTTATTTTATAAAGTTTATGTTTTATGTTTTATTTTAGGTTTATTTTTAAGTGTTATTTTTTTTAGGTTTAGGTTTATTTTTAGTTTATTTTATTTTATTTAGTTTAGGTTTAGGTTTAGGTTTAGTTTATTTTTGTTTAAGACTAGTTTTATTTTATTTTGTTTTTTTATTTTTATTTTAGGCTAAGTTTTTTTTTTTGTTTAGGGTTTAGGTTGTATTTATTATTTATTTTTAGGTTTATTTTTTTGGTTTAGGTTTTTATTTAGTTTTTATTTTATATTATTTTAGTTATATTTTATTTTTAGCTTTTATTTTATTTAGGTTCTATGTTTTTTAGTTTAGTTTAGGCTTTTATTTATTTTATTTTAGTTTATTTTTATTTTTTATTTTATTTTATATTTAGGTTTAAGTTTAGTTCTAGTTTAGGTTTTTATTTTTTACTTTTCTTATTTTATTTTATTTAGGTTTAGCATTTTTAATTTATTTTATTTTTTAAGTTTTATTTAGTTTAGGTTTAGGTTTTAGGTTTTTAGGATCAGGGTTTAGAGTTTAGGGTTTAGGGTTTAGTGTTTAGGATTTAGGGTTTAGTGTTTTGAGGGTTTAGGGTTTAGGGTTTAGGGATTAGGGTTAGTTTAGGGTTTAAGGTTTAGGCTTTAGGTTTAGGGTTTTTAGGGATTAGTGTTTAGGGTTTATGGTTAAATTAAGGTTTAGGGTTTCGGGTATTAGGGTTGAGGATTTAGGGTTTAGGGTTTAGGGTTTAGGGTTTAGGATTTTTTAGGATTTAGGGTTTAGTGTTTAGGATTGTAGGATTAGGGTTTAGGGTTTAAGATTTAGGGATTAGGGTTTAGGGTTTAAAATAAATAAAAAAGTAAACTAGTACGTTTAAGTTTATTTTGTTTACTTTTTATTTATTTTAGTTTATTTTATTTGTTTATGTAAGTTTAATTTTTATTTTTACTTAGCTTAGTTTACTTATTTTAAGTTATTTATTTTAGTTTAAGTTTTTCGTTAAGTTTATTTTTCAGGTTTAGGTTTAGGTTTATGTTTATTTTTTACTTTAGTTTTAAATTTATTTTATTTTTGTAGGTTTAGGTTTAGGGTTATTTTAATTTAGTTTTTTTTTTTTATTTATTTTTAAGTTTTATTTTCAGGTTTATTTTTTCAATTTTTATTTATTTTTTATTTAATTTTATTTTAGGTTTATTTAATTTTTCATTGTTATTTTATTTAGGTTTTTTATTTTTTAGTTTAATTTAGGCTTTTGTTTAAGTTTTTATTTTTATTTTTAATTAGGTTTAGGTTTTTTATTTATTTTATTTTTTTGTGTTTTATTTAGTTTAGGTTTAAGTTCTTAGGTTTTTAGGGTGTAGGGCTTAGGGCTTAGGGTTTTTGGTTAAGGGTTTTAGTGTTTAGGGTTTAGGGTTAAGGTTTAGGGTTTAGGGTTTAGTTTTTAGTGTTTAGGGTTTAGGGTTTTGAGGATTTAAGATTTAGGGTTTATGGTTTAGGGATTAGGGTGGGTTTAGAATTTAGGGTTTAGGATTTAGGGTTTAGGGTTCTAATGTTGTTTAGGGTTTAGGGTTTAGGGTTATAGGTTTAGGGTTTAGGGTTTAGGATATAGGGTTAAGGGTTTAGTGTTTATGGTTTAGTTTTTGTTTAAATTAAATATCGGTAGGTTTAGGTTTATTTACTCTATTTAGTTTATATTATATTTAATTTAAGTTATTTTATTTTTTATTTTTATGTAGTTTATTTTTTATATTTATTTATTTTAGTTTAAGTTTTTTGTTTAAATTTATTTTATTTTTTGGGTTTAGGTTTAATTTTTTATTTTTAGGTTTAGGTTAGGGTTTTTATTTTATTTTTTTAGGTTTAGGTTTTAGGTTTTTATTTTAGGTTTATTTTTAGGTTTTATTTTTTAGCTTAGGTTTAGGTTTATTTTTAGTTTATTTCATTATATTTAGTTTTAGTTTAGGTTAAGGTTTTATTTATTTTTGTTTAGTTTATTTTAGTTTAGGTTTAGGTTTAGGTTTACTTTATTTTTAATTTCGGTATAGGTTTTTTTTTAAGTCTAGGGTTTATGTTTTATTTTTTATTTATTTTAGGTTTATTATTTAGGTTTAGGTTTATATTTTGTTTTTAATTTATTTTATTTTAGGTTTATTTTATTTATGGTTTAGGGTTTAAGGTTAGGGTTTAGGGTTTAGGGTTTAGGGTTTTTTAGGCTTTAGGGTTGTTGGTTTAGAGTTTAGGGTTTAGGGTTTTTTTAATTAAGTAAACTGATAAGTTTATGTTTATTTAATTTATTTTCTATTTCTTTTAGTTTATTTTATTTTTAATTTAGGTTGATTTTTTATTTAGTTTAGTTTATTTATTTCAGTTTAGGTTTTTTATTTTAGTTTATTTTTTAGGTTTAGCTTTATGTTTATTTCCATAAGTAGTAGATAGATCGGGTTCTTATTTCTTAGTTCATAACCACCGTCTCTAGTAGCGGATCGACCATCATATCCCCGATCTCTCCCCACCATGGTTGTAACCTCCTGGTTCATCCTACTTCCATATCCACTAACTTTGATCTCCCACCATTTATGATAACGCCACCTTGCTCAGCCTTGGGATCTAGGCCGTGATGTTCTTGTCGAGTTTTTTCTTAGGGTTTAGGATTAGGTTTATTAGATTTTAGGGTTTAGGTTTATTTTCTAATTCAATTAGTTACTTTAGGTTTAGGTTTAGGGTTTGGGGTTAAGGGTTTAGGCTTTAGGGTTTAGGGTTTAGGGTTTAGGGTTTTAGGGTTTGTGCTTTTAGGGTTTAGGGTTAGGGTTTAGGGTTTTGGGTTTATGGTTTTAGGGTTTAGGGTTTAGGGTTTATGGTTTAGGATTTTAGGGTTTATGCTTTTATTGTTTAGGGTTTAGGGTTAGGGTTTCATGTTTAGGGTTTAGGGATTTTGAGGGATTAGGGTTTATGGTTTAGAATTTAGAATATAGGGTTTAAGGTTTTTTATTTTTAAAATTAAGTAAACTCATAGGTTTAGGTTTATTTAGTATATTTCTTTTATTTTTTTATTTATTTTAATTTACTTTATTTTTCATTTGTATTTAGGTTTATTTTTTATTTTCATTTAGTTTAGCTTATTTAATTCGAATTTATTTATTTTAGTTTATGTTAGGTTTTTTTTAATTTAATTTTTGGTTTATTTTTTAGGTTTAAATTTTTATTTAGTTTTAAATTTATTTTATTTTAGGTTTATTTTATTTAGGGTTAACGTTTAGTTCATATTTTATATAGGTTTTTTATTCTTAGGTTTATTTTATTTTTTTTAGTTTAGTTTAAGTCTTTATTTTTTTATTTTATTTTATTTTTTATTTAGGTTTTATATTTATTTTAAGTTTTTTTATATTTTATTTAGGTTTAGATTTTATTTATTTATTTTATTTTTAGGTTTTATTTAGTTTAGGTTTAAATTTTCAGGTTTTTATGATTTAGGGTATAAGGTTTAGGGTTTAGGGTTAAGGGTTTAGGGTTTAGGGTTTGGGGTTTAGGGTTTAGGGTCTAAGGTTGTAGGTTTTAGGGTTTAGGATTTAGGGTTTAAGGTTTTGAACTTTAAAGTTTTGGGTTTAAATTTTAGTGTTTAGGCATTAGGGTTTAGAGTTTTTGGGGTTTAGGGTTTCTAGTTTAGGGTTTAGGGTTAGCTTATGTTTTTAAGTAATATTAGGGTTTAGGGTCTTTAGGGTTTAGGGTTTAGGGTTTAGGGTTTGTTTAAGGTTTAAGGTTAAGGGTTTTAGGGTTTACGGTTTGGGGTTATCTAGTTTAGTTAGTTTATTTATATATTTTTTGTTTTTATTTTTTCTTTTTATTTAATTTAGTTTATTTATTTTATATTTGTTTTTTTAATTTAGGTTTTTTATTTTAGTTTTTTTTTAGGTTTAGTTTTAAGTTTATTTTTATTTTTTAGTTTAGTTTTATTTTATTTTATTTTTTGGTTTAGGTTTTATTTCTTATTTTAATTTTAGGTTTAGGTTTTTAATTTTTTTAGGTTTAGGTTTTAAGTTTTTATATTAGTTTTTTTTTAGGTTTTGTTTTTTAGTTTAAGCTTAGGTTTAATTTTAGTTTATTTTATTTTATTTAGTTTAGGGTTTAGGTTTAGTTTATTTTATGTGTAGTTTTAGGTTTTATTTATTTTAGTTTAGGAATAAATTTATTTTATTTTATTTATTTTATGTTTACAATTTTTTGTTAGTTTAGGGTTAGGTTTTATTTTTTTATTTATTTTTAGGTTTATTTTTTAGGCTTAGGTTTTTATTTAATTTTTAGTTTACTTTATTTTAGGTTTATTTTATTTTTATTTTTCATTTAAGTTTTATTTTATTTAGGTTTTTAATTTTTAGGTTTATTTTATTTTTTAGTTTAGTTTAAGTTTTTAGTTATTTTATTTTAGTTTAGTTTTTATTTTGTATTTTATTTCATTTTTAAGTTTAGGTTTAGGTTTTTATTATATTATATTATATTTAATTTATTTAGGTTTAGGTTTTTTTTTTTTTTTATGTTTAGGTTTTTTTAGTTTAGGTTTAGGTTTTTTGGTTTTTAGGGTTTAGAGTTTAGGGTTTTGGGTTTGGCATTTAGTGTTTAGGGTTTAGGGTTCAATGTTTTTGTGTTTAGGGTTTAGGGTTTAGGGTTTAGGGTTTAGGTTTTAGGGTTTAGGGTTTAGTGTTGTAGGTTTAGAGTTTTGATTAATTTTAGGTTTTAGGATTTAGGGCTAATTTTTTTTTAATTTTTAATTTTTATATTTTTTATATTTTTTAAATTAAGTAAACTAGTATGCTTAGGTTTATTTAGTTTATTTTTTATTTATTATAATATATTATATTTAATTTATTTTTATTTAGATTTAATTTTATTTTTATTTAGTTTAGTTTATTTAGTTTAGGTATATTTATTTTAGTTTAGATTTTTTATTTTAGTTTTTTTTTAGGTTTAGGTTTTATTTTTTTTTATTTTTAGGTTTAAGTTTTTATTTTATTTTTTTAGGTTTAGGTTTTAGGATTTCATTTTAGGTTTATTTTAAGGTTTTTTATTTTTTGTTTATTTTATTTTATTTTATTTTGTTTAGGTTTGGGTTTAGGTTTAGGTTTATGTTTTATTTATTTTAGTTTAATTTATTTTAGTTTAGGTTTAGATTTATTTTATTTTTATTTTAAGTTTAGGTTTTTTTAGTTTAGGGTTTAGGCTTTATTTATTATTTATTTTTTGGTTTTATTTTTAGGTTTATTTTTTAGTTTTAGGTTTTCATTTAGTATTTATTTTAGTTTATTTTAAGTTTATTCATTTTTATTTTAAATTTAGTTTTTATTTTATTTAGTTTTTTTTAGTTTAGTTTAGGTTTTTATTTATTTTATTTTATTTTAGTTTTTAGTTTTTAATTTATTTTCTTTTTTAGGTTTAAGTTTAGCTTTTAGTTTATGTTTTTATTTTATTTTATTTCTTTATTTATTTTATTTGATTTCTTTATTTTATTTTTGTTTAGGTTTTTTTATTTCTTTAACTTTTAAGTTTTATTTAGTTTACGTTTAGTTTTTTAACTTTTCAGGCTTTAGGGTTTAGGTTTTGGGATTTAGGGTTTAGGGTTTAGGGGAATTTTTTGGTTTAGGGTATAGGGTTTAGGGTATTGAGTTTAGGGTTTTAGGGTTTAGGTTTAGGGTTTAGAGTTTAGGATTTAGGTTTTAGGTTTAGGGTTCAAGTTTTGGTTTAGGGTTTAGGGTTTTTGGTTTTTTTTAAACAGAGAACAAATTCAGATTCAACATCTCTTCTTTTTGATTTCAAGAACCAAGTAACATAACAAGTTTTCTAAGACACAAGCGATGATAAAGATAAAAGATGAGCATGCATAGAGCAAATCAAAACCTTAACTAGAATCATCTAATCTAAAGACAGTTCCATAAGTACCGGTCGGATCGGTTGTTCTTCAATTTCTCCACTTCGAGAACCCCCCCACCTCTTGAGTAGCGGGATCCACCATCATATCATCGATGTCTCCCTCTGGCACCACCATGGCTATAACCTTCATCGCTCCTCCAGCCTCCATTACCACCATTGCTATAGACCACCTCCATATCCGACACCTCCGGATCCCACCACCACATGATAGCTTGCGCCTGCCTCCAGATCTAGACTAAGCCTGGTTGATGGTGATCTTCCTGCCGTCAATGTTCTGCCAATTTATTAGGGTTTAGGTTTAGTTTTAAATCTATTAGGTTTTAGGGTTTAGGTTTATTTTCTAATTTTTTTTAATTACATTATGTTTAGGTTTAGGCTTCGAGGTTTAGGATTTAGGGTTTAGAGTTAATGTTTAGAGTTTAGGGTTTAGGGTTAATGTTTACAGTTTAGGGTTTAGGGTTTAGCATTTTAGGATTTATGCTTCTAGGGTTTTGGGTTTAGAGTTTAAGGTTTAAGGTTTTTTTAGGGTTTAGGGTTTAGGATTTAGCATTTTTTTCAAAATAAATAAACCGAAAGGTTTAGGATTATTTAGTTTATTTAGTTAATTTTTTTTTATTTTAGTTTATTTTATTTTATATTTTTATTTCAGTTTATTTTTTATATTTATTTTGTTTAATTTATTTATTTTAGGTTTATTTATTTTAGTTTAAATTTTTTATGTTAGTTTATTTTTTAGGTTTCGGTTTAGCTTTAGATTTTTTTTAGTGGAGTTTTATTTTTATTTTATTTTTGAGGTTTAGGTTTTATTTTTTCTTTTAAGTTTAGGTTTGGGTTTTTATTTTATTTTTTTAGGTTTAGGTTTTAGCTTTTTATTTTAGATTTTTTTTTTGGTTTTATTTTTTCATTTAGGTTTAGGTTAATTTTTAGTTTATTATTAGTTTATTTAATTTTATTTAGATAATGTTTATGTTTAGGTTTGATTTATTTAAGGTTTAGGTTTAGGTTTTATTTATTTTAGTTTAGTTTGTTTTAGTTTAGGTTTAGGTTTAGGCTTATTTTATTTATTATATTTTTACTTTAGGTTTAGGTTTTTTTTTAGTTTAGTGTTTAGCTTTCAATTTTTATTTATTTTTAGGTTTTATTTTTAGTATTATTTTTTAGGTTTAGGTTTTTATTTAGTTTTTTTTTATTTAGGTTTATTTTATTTTTTTATTCTTAGGCTTATTTTATTTTCTAGTTTAGTTTAGGTTTCCATTTATTTTATCTTAGTTTATTTTTATAAGCCTATTTTATTTTATTTTTAGTTTTAGGTTTAAGATTTAGTTTAGGTTTTAATTTTATTTTATTTTTTAATTTATTTAGGCTTAGGTTTTTTATATATTTTATTTTTAGGTTTTATTTAGTTTATGTTTGGGTTTTTAGATTTTTAAGGTGTAGTGTTTAGGGTTTAGGGTTTAGGGTTTAGGGTTTAGGTTTTAGGGTTTTAGGGTTTATGGTTTAGGGTTAAGGTTTAGGGTTTAGGTTTTAGGGTTTATTATTTAGGCTTTAAGGTTTAGGGTTTTTAAGGTTTAGGGTTTAAGGTTGAGGGTTTAGGGTTACCTTAGGGTTTAGAGTTATTTTAAAAAAAATTTAAGCAAACCTGTACATTTAGGTTTATTTAGTTTATTTAGTTTTATTTTTATTTAATTTAGTTTATTTTATTTTTTATTTTTATTTATGTTTATTTTTTATTTTCATTTTGTTTTGTTTATATATTTTAAGTTTATTTATTTTAGTTTATTTTATAGGGTTAGGTTTATTTTTTAGTTGAGTTTTATTTTTATTCTCTTTTTTTAGGTTTAGGTTTTATTTTTTAATTTTAGGTTTAGTTTTAGTTTTTATTTTTTTTAAGTTTAGGTTTTGTTTTTTATTTTTGGTCTATTTTTAGGTTTTATTTCTTAGTTTAGGTTTAGGTTTATTTTTAGTTTATTTTATTTTATTTAGTTTAGGTTTAGGTATATGTTTAGGTTTAGGTTTTATTTATTTTAGTTTAGTTTATTTTAGTTTTTGTTAAGGTTTATTTTATTTTATTTATTTTATTTATTTTATTTTTTTAGGTTTACTTGTTTTTTTAGTTTTGGTTTTAGGTTTTATTTTTTATTTATTTTTGTTTTAATTTTAGGTTTAGGTTTTTATTTCGTTTTTATTTTATTTTATTTTTTTAAGTTTAGGTTTTAGTTTTTTATTTTAGTTTTATTTTTAGGTTTTTTTTAGTCTAGGTTTAGGTTTCTTTTTAGTTTATTTTATTTTATTTAGTTTAGGGTTTAGGTTTAGATTATTTTAGGTTTAGGTTTCGATTTTATTTATTTTAGTTTAGTTTATTTTAGTTTATGTTAAGGTATATTTTATTTTATTTATTTTAGGTTTATTTTTTTTTTAGATTAGGGTTTATGTTTTTTTTTAGATTTTATTTTTAGTTTTTTTTAAGTTTAGATTTTTATTTTAGGTTCATTTAATTTTTATTTTAAGCTTAATTTTTATTTTATTTAGGCTTTTTATTTTTAGGTTTATTTTATTTTTTAGTTTAGTTTAAGTTTTTATTTATTTTAGTTTAGTTTAGTTTTTATTTTTTATTCTATTTTATTTTTAGGTTTAGGTTTTGGTTTAGGTTTAGGTTTTATTTAGGTTTTTTATTTTATTTTGGTTTTTTCATTTTATTTAGGTTTAGGTTTTTTATTTATTTTAATTTTAGTTTTATTTAGTTTATGTTTATGTTTTTAGGTTTTTATTGTTTAAGGTTTAGGGTTTAGGATTTATGGTTTATGATTTTTAGGGTTTAGGGTTTAGGCATGTAGGTTTTAGGATTTAGGGTTTATGGTTTAGGGCTTAAGGTTTAGGGTTTAGGGTTTTATGGTTTAGGGTTTAGGGTTTAGAGTTGTAGGTTTAGGTTTAGTTTTAGAGGTTTTTTATTAATTAAGTAAACCTGTAGGGTTAAGTTTATTTAGTTTATTTTTTATTTATTTTAGTTTATTTTATTTTTTATTTTAATTTAAGTTTATTTTTTATTTTTATTTAGTTTAGTTTATTTATTTTAATTTTATTTATTTAAGTTTAGGTGTTTTATTTTAGTTTATTTTTTACGTTCAGGTTTAGGTTTATGTTTATGTTTTAGTTTAGTTTTATTTTTATTTTATTTTTTAGGTTTAGGTTTTATTTTTTATTTTTAGGTTTAGGTTTAGGTTTTATTTTATTTTTTTTTAAGTTTAGGTTTTAGGTTTTTATTTTAGTTTTATTTTTAGGTTTTTTTTTTTTAGTTTAGGTTTATTTTTAGTTTATTTTATTTTATTTAGTTTAGGGTTTAGGTTTAGGTTTCGATTTTATTTATTTTAGTTTAGTTTATTTTAGTTTAGGTTTAGGTATATTTTATTTTATTTATTTTAGGTTTAGGTTTTTTTTAGATTAGGGTTTATGTTTTTTTTAGATTTTATTTTTAGCTTTTTTTTAAGTTTACATTTTTATTTAGTTTTATTTTATTTTATTTTAGGTTTATTTTATTTTTATTTTAAGCTTAATTTTTATTTTATTTAGGCTTTTTATTTTTATGTTTATTTTATTTTTTAGTTTAGTTTAAGTTTTTATTTATTTTATTTTAGTTTAGTTTTTATTTTTTATTCTATTTTATTTTTAGGTTTAGGTTTTGGTTTAGGTTTAGGTTTTGTTTAGGTTTTTTATTTTATTTAGGTTTAGTTTTTTATTTATTTTAATTTTAGGTTTTATTTAGTTTTGTTTATGTTTTTAGGTTTTTAGGGTTTAGGGTTTAGGGTTTAGGATTTATGGTTTAGGGTTTGCGGTTTAGGGTTTAGGGTTTAGGTTTGTAGGTTTTAGGGTTTAGGGTTTATGGTTTAGGGCTTAAGGTTTAGGGTTTAGGGTTTTAGGGTTTAGGGTTTAGGGTTTAGTGTTGTAGATTTAGGGTTTAGAGTTTAGGGTTTAGGGTTAGTTTTAAGGTTTATAGTTTAGGGTTAGGGTTTTTTTATTTTAGTTTTTTTTTACTTTTCTAAATTAAGTAATCTTGTAGGTTTAGGTTTATTTATTTTATTTTATTTATTTATTTATTTATTTTAGTTTTTTTATTTTTATTTTCTTAAATTAAGTAAAGTGGTAGGTTTAGGTTTATTTAGTTTATTTTTTATTTATTTTAGTTTATTTTATTTTATAAATTTTACTTCGACTTATAACCCCACAGAGTGTCTTAAGTCCTACGATTTTAAAACCATGTAGTCTGGTCTTATGATTGCAAGACAGCTAGGGTAGTTATTTAATTAGAAAGAGACTAACGTCCAAAACACACTCCACAAAAGACTAGAGCATGAGTGGTTTGAGAATATGGCTTAATCTATAGATGCAAAATCTTTTCCAATTTTATTTCATTTTAGACACGTCATTTTGACAGAGCCTTTAGGATTTCTTATGCCTAAATGCATGATGAAATAGGTTATGGGTCAAATTAGCTAGAAGAAGGTGTTCTCCACAACAAGGGATGCCCTCACAGGTCAAGCATTCCTTTATCGTGCAAGGATGGAGATCCTTCGTGTTCAAGAGAGAAAGAATATGCATGCATGATGTGATACATATAACCATACAGCTAAGGGGTTGCTAAATCTATTAATTATCTTATTTATGTCTTAGGCTTTATGATGAGTTTATGAGTTATTTATAATTTAGTTATGAGTGATTAGTTGGGTAGATAAGTTATTTTATCCTAACTAATGTATCCAAACCACACATTAAAGCATCAATCATTTAAACTATGAAGCATGCCATCCTAATGCATAATTTAAAGATAACATCAAACAATTATATAAACTATCATAAATGAATAAAAGGCCAGTGGAGTCAGGTACCACCGTACAACCCGAAGAGAGCAAAGATGCGTAGCTGAGCTCTACCTTCATACAACCTAGAATATGAAAGAATAATCACAATTGTATTAAATGCTATGGGGGTCTTCTTTCTACATATCTCCATTTATGATTTGGTTCCTTCTTTGATTCTAATGGTGCTTGCTTCAAAGGCATCACAGGGCACCTTAGGACAATGCCTTCTAGCCACTACTCATCCTAATCCCCCATAGCTCTAATCCTAATTCCTATTACAAAAATTACATTTATGTGGGAAAACTAAATCTAACTATGCCTACAAAATAGAGGTTAGCTCAATATATATATATATAATCCCAAGCAGTTATATTTATAGTTTGGACTTAGCACCCTACACATGGGTAAGCCCACACTTAACAGATTATGCTTAAGGATTTAAGTAACTTGCAAAACATTTACATTTATTTTTAAACATCCCATAAGCATAATCCCCTATAAAAACATGATTATGCTAATATTGGCTTATCATCCAGTCTATGAAGCATACACCCTAACATCCAATCTATAATAATACATCATAAAACAAAACATACATTGCATAATACACCATCGTAACTTAGAGCTAGATGTGGTGACTTAATTCCAATGTGTGCATTAAGGCTTCTGTGGTAAGGCTTGTTAAGCATTAGTGTTGTATTTTCTAAGTGTAGAAGGTTTCAATTTAACATAAAAGGGTGATTTCACTTGAAGTAGTTTAATTGATTTGAAAATTTAAATTATGTTTTCTTTTGTTTCATTTGATCACACTTAACAACTAAGTGTTATAAGGAGACGAACAGAGGATTGCCCTCTTTCATCTCTACCTTAAGTCACTTTCTAAAGTTTATTAATTTGATTTAGTTCACTTTAGCGAATGGCTTATTAAATGATTTAATTAATTTTAAGTTTTGGTTCACTTTAAATAATCCTATTCAAAAATGAAGCATCTTAAGATTAATTTAATTAAATTACTACCACATGACCTATATTAAATCATTCCTTTCCATCACATGTAACATCATATGATTCAATCCCAAGTGTATCTATACATGCAACATATTTTAGCACACTTAAATGATGAATGTATGTGTATGTTTAGAATTTATATTTTATTTGATTGAATTATTTGAACATATTAATTTAAAAATTTATCCAAATTCTTATACCAAAAGGATATATGAATGAAATTAAATAGGCATGTGTCATTGTTAAACCAGGAAAGTGAGGTCATCAAATGACCTCCTTGGAGCTAGCTAAAGTCTCATATTGCTAGGGATGTCCAGACTATATATCCATTTTCATTCAAACATATGTAAATTCGTATACATGAACATAGGAAGTAAGCTCCAAATCATATGGCTAATTAATTCAACCACTTAGTCAATTATGAATGTATGCAATTTTAATGTAAAATGGTATTTTCAGTCACTAATCACATATACATATACATGTACAAAGACATAAGCAATCACGTGTCATTGTTAAACCATGTAAGTGTGGTAATTAAATGACCTCCTTAGGGCTAACTAAAGCCTCGTATTCCGGGGATGTCCAGACTATATACTTACTTTTCTTGGACACACATGGATGTATACATAAATGAGGGAAAGAAAACCATGCAATGAGTGTATATATATATATATATATATATATATATATATATATATATATATATATATATATATATATATATATATATATGATATATATATATATATATATTATTATATATATGAATTAAAGCTCTATCCAAATTCTAATGTTGAAATACATAAGAATGAAATCAAATGGGAATGTGCCATTATTAAACTAGGAAAGTGAGGTAATCAAATGACCTCCTTGGGGCTAGCTACAGCCTCAAGTTCCTGAGATGTCCAGACTATATACCACCATTCAATCTTATATAAATCAACACATGAATATAGGAAATAGAACTCAACATTCATACACTTAAGCTATAAGGACATGCATTTGTTATGTATTTATAACTAGCATCATAACACATATTATTATTCATTTATAAGCTTCTGAAAAACACATTTAGATTTTAAGTGATAATAGTCACTCATATATTAAATTAAATAAAAACATGAAACTTACATAGGAAATCCATTTTATTTTACTTGATTTTGAAAAGATGGATGCATGAATTCAAATGACATACTAAATTTAACATGATTGGAAAAGGACAATCAAATATAAGCATGTGATTTATTCCGAACTAGTTCTTAAGGACAATCAAATCAAATCAGTTATTTAAACAAGCCAAATCTTCCTTATTAATTAAGTTTTGGATTTGATTTGATTTAAAGAGGAGAAGAGAAATCATCACTTGTATTTTAAACCCATTCCACATTACTAATTTGATTTAATTTAAGGAAATGTAATTAAATTAATTTTTTGGGTTAATTAGGTTGAACCTTTAATTAGATGAATTAATTACCCTTACTTATGTCACCTTAAAGTAATTAACTAAATAAATATTAGCCAACATGATGTGCATGGAAAATAGACTTGCAATGATCCTAGGAAATAAAAGAGGCCTAAAGCAATTGGCACATGATTAATAGTTAATTAGATTAAGGGACTTAATTAATTACTCTTATGGTTTTCCCACACACATGGGCTAACCATAATTTCATTAAACTCCTTTAGGTTATTAAACAACTAAAGTTTTATCCCATGATTTAATTAATTAAGGTCTGATGTGATTATGATTTCAATTTGATTAAGTGATTTAATTAATTAGTTAAATCTTAATTAATTTCATTTTAAAAGAAGGTGAAAGGAACTTAGGGAAAGGGGTCCCAACCTAATTCCTTAGTTCACTTGCTATTGAACAATGATTAATAAACTTAATTAACCAATTTGTTATTGTTCATGGGATAAATTAATCATTAATTAACTTAAAAGAGTAGTTAAGCTTTAATTAGTCAATTTTCCTAATTAAGAGAGCAATAAATCCCAAGAAAATCATGGGAGGTAGAGGTCATCCCATTAAATTAACCCACAAAATTTGGGATTAATTGCTCAAGTAAGTAAAGAGTATTAAGCTAATTAATTTTGTAATTAAATCTTAATTAAACCTTAATTACTATTTAAAATTAGTTAAGATCATTTTTAATTAATTCTCCTCTAAAATACCTTTAAAATGAGTATTTATTTGCATTTTTTATTTCTCTATGTTTTTTTTATGATTTTTAGAAGTTCCAGCCATTAAAAATGATTAATTAATTCTAATTAAAGCCTAATCAGGTTAGCGCCACATGGCGTGCTGATGTGGCACGCTTTACTCATGGCATCGTGAGATTGGCTACTTAAAACTTATCCGACTCATTGCATACGTGGTGGTGATGGACGTGCTTTCTTGTCTGTCATCTGATCTAAAATCAGACAGCTTCGATTAAGACCGTAGCTTAATAGGATTAAATCAGATTGATCAAATGAATCTAATCATGACCATCTGTTCTGATCACGCAGAATGGACAATGTGTGATCTAAAATCCTATGAGTGATGGAGAATGGAGTCCATCCGCCATTGCTCATTTGATCAGAGCTTACCCGAGCTCAGATCAACTCCAAAAGGATCCCACACCTTCACGACATCGATAAGAGGAGATCCAACGGTCAAGATCATAAGAGATGCATGTTTTTTTCAAAAAGCTCCAACCTATTTTTGGCTATGGAATGATTTTGGAAGTATACCTCGCCAGAGCTTAAGTCCGAGGGCTCGAACGATTAAAGAAGCTTCATCTAGTGGGGACAAAGCCCTATTAAGCAGCAATTGGATCAATTCCTTGATGTTCGATCGAAAGGCCATGAATCATTGATTTAGAGCTTAGCTTTGATCGATGTCCCACCATTAGTGCTCTGGTAGCATGGGAATGATTTTGGTGTGTGTTTGAGTGGAAATGAGGGGGTGTATACCCTCCTCCCCTTGATCGGATGGTGGGACCAGGTTTTCCTTCTAGTGGCATTTTGACCATCTGAGGGAGTCATGGGTGGCAAGGAGGAGGTGAGTTGGCTCAGCTTGGTTGGTTGAAGGTGTGGAGGAGGCTGCCAAGGAGGAATCATGGGTGTTCTCTGGGTTTCAAATGTCTTGATAGGGAGGTTGGGGTGATTTCACCTCCCATGAGTCATGGCTAACCTAACCACCCTTTGGGTCAGGTTGGATAGTGTCCTAGGTGCCTAGGTGGACCATTGGGAGAGTACGAAGTGGCCAAGGAATGGAAATGACCACTTACATGGGTGATTTATCTCATGTGATGCCCTTCACCCAAGGGTAGAATGGTCATTTAGCATTGGATTTTATTTGGGCAGATTTGAAATGAGCCCAAAGTGGGTAGCCCAAATTTCATATCAATTGGAATTGATTTTGTTACGTTTGGCTCAATTTAACTTATATAAGTCAAATTGGGTTAGGTTGGGTCAAGTTGACCAAATGGTCAAATTGGGTCAAACCAAGGGTATTGTCAAGTTCATATGATCATTTGGGATGTTTTGGTTCAATTAGTTTGGTTTAGTTTAGCTTATATTTTATTTTGGCTCATTTGAATTCATTTTAGTCAAATGGGTTAAGTTGACCAATTTGACCAAATTAACCAAATTGGCTTGGGTTGGGTGTTTGTTTGGGGTTAGTTGGCCAACTAAAAATGATTGTAGGCTTTGGTTTCAATTAATTTGGATTTGTTTTTGATTTAGAAAACTTGATCGTTTAGGTCAATTTGGGCTAAGTAGGTTAATTGAATTCAATTGAGTCCAATCATGGCTTTGGTCAAGTTAAACAATCAATTTGGAATGAACTTGAGATATTAGTTGCAATCAATTTGGTTTATATTTTGATTTGATACAATTTGATCTTTTAGGTCAATTTGGGCCAACTTGGATCAAGAGGGCCAATTGTGTTTAGTTTGACTTAATTGAAGGTCAAGTCATATTCAAATATTGATTTTGATTTGATATGAATCATTGATGTCAAGGGATGTGGCTAGTTTGGGTTCATATGGGTTAAGGGGTTGACATGGTCAAATGACTAAGTTGACTTGGTTTGACCTAATTTATGATAATTGATCAATTTAGGGTGATCAACAATCATGATGGGAGGTTTTGATGGGCTTGGTTCAATACAATTTGGGTAGGATTAGAACTTGGCTCAAATAGGTCAAACTGGCTACTTTGGGTCAAGTTGGCTAATTGGGTTTAGTTGGCTTGATTGTGGGTTTGAGGTTGATTTAGTTGATTTAATACATGGATTTGGGATTGAAATATAAATTCAATTGCAATTGGCTTGGGTTCAAATGGGTTTTGGTTCATTTGAACATTTCAAGTCAAAAGGGTTAAGTTAGGTTTGGTTTGGGTTGATTTTGGTTTGGCTTGATGATTGTAGATTTCATTTATATTTATGAATATGATTGAAGGTATGATTGATTCATGAGAAAATCAATTGAATTTGGGTTTTGAAATGAAGGAATTTGTTTAAGTCCATGGGGTTGGGTCATGAGCTTAGGTTTGGATTTTAATTTGGTTTGATTTGGTTTGATTTAATTTTGATGATTTAAATATATATTTCATTTAAATTTGAGAAGGTGATTGAAAATATGATTGATTTGTGAGAAAATCAATTAAGTTTGACTTGATTTGGATTAAGATTTGGCAAAGTCCATGGGATAGGTCATATGGCTTAGGAAGGGTTTTGATTTAATTTGAATTAGTCTGATTTAGTTTGATCATTTGAATGTAAATTTGATTTATATTTAGGAGGATGATTGAAGATATAAATTGATTATGAGAAAATGAATTGATTTTGTATTGATTTGGATTAAGATTTAGCTAAGTCCATGGGATATGTCATTGGACATACAAACCAGCCAGCTCTTATCAGCAGTAGATTCCCTTGGAGGTGACACTTGAGCAAGATAGTGATGAAGACTGGGCTCCAAAGCAAAGCATAAGTGTATCCAAGTCTATATGTGAAACAAGTAGGCATCATTTGGGAACCTTAGCTCTAACCCCACTTTCCTCTCAAAAAGCTAAGGGTTTGGTAGTTAAGGAAGCCCTAAGTCATCCACAGCTGTGAAGACTCAGAGGTTCTTTCTGGGAGCATCATCCTCAAGTCAAGAAGTTGATGTAGAACTTGAGGATGATTCATATAAAGATTTAATAGAAAAACCTTTTGATTGGTACTTGCATTGTGTCCATAATTTAGCAAAGAAAGGGTCAATCCCACATACTTGGTCAAAGCACAGGTCAGACTACTCCGAAAGAATATGGAAGAATAAATGGAAAAGCTCTCAATCAAAATCAAGACTAGGATTCGGCATAGTGGGTCTAGTCGATGATGATGATTACTGCATAGTCAACACCAATTATTTATAATTTGATAGGCTCTTTTCAAGTCACATTAACTTATATGAGGAGATGTGCTTAGAAACTTCAAATGATCCAAATGATTTAGAAGTCAAAGATTCACCGCCAGTGTTCGAAGAAGAGATCATGTCAACCATCAACGAGCTCAAGGAAAACAACTTAGGAACGGAGGAAGATCCACACCTGACATACATCAGTTCTTTGTTGAATGAAATTGAATCCAATGACTTAGTTAGGCTATTGACTGAGTTTAAGGACTACTTGGCATGGAGTTATGAAGAGATGCCTAGATTGGCTTCTGACATAGCATTCCATAAACTAGCAATAGAGCCTACTGCTAACAATATCAAGCAAGCTCCTAGATGCATGCGATTAGACATAGAATAACAAGTCATTTCTAAAGTCAAGAACTTGATCAAAGCTAGCTTCATCTGAGAAGAAAAATACCCAACCTAATTAGCAAGCATCGTCCCAGTTAAGAAAAAGATTGGGCAAATTCATATATGCGTCAATTTTAGGTATTTAAATAAAGCATGTACAAAAGATGAATTTCCACTACCAATCCTAAAGCTTATGGTGGACATTTTCTCATCTCATGCAGCCTTCTCTTTCATGGATGACTCATCTAGATATAACCAAATAAAGATGGCCACTGAAGATGAAAAAAATACTACTTTTAGAACTCTGATCGAAATCTATTGCTATAAGGTCATACTTTTAGCCTTAAAAATGCTAGTGCTACATACTAGTGGGCTATGACTCGAATATTTGATGAACTCATTCATCATCAAGTCAAGTGCTATATCGATGATCTCATGGTCAAAAGTAGAGAAAAGGAAGACCATCTCTTAACTTGAGAGTAGTTTTTGAATAGTTAAGATAATTTAACCTCAAAATGAACCCCCTATAGTGTGCATTCGGAGTTGCTTCAGGAAAATTCCTTGGATTATTTTGTCCGACACCAAGGAATTGAAATCTATTTGGAGAAGATCAAAGCGATTAGAAATGCCACCCCCTAAAAGTTTAACTCAACTCAGATCATTCCGAGTGTGGTTGGCATATCTAAGATGCTTTATATCTAACCTATCGAGAAGATGCTAGCCATTCTCAGCTCTTATTAAATAGGATGCCAAGTTCAGGTGGGATGACAAGTGTGAGCATGCCATTGAAGACATCAAACATCACTTGATGATGTCGTTGGTTCTAGCAGCCCCTATCTCGAGTAAGGAACTCATACTTGATACTACTGTGTTAGACAACTCCCTTGGTGCTTTGTTGGCCCAACTTAATGATGAAGGGAAGGAAAATGCACTCTACTACCACAGCCATCATCTAATCCCTGCTGAGGCTAATTATCCACCCATTGAGAAGTATTGCCTAGCTTTAATCTTTGCATTTAAAGAGCTACAACACTACATGATTTCTCATAAGGTGAACTTGGTATTTAGGATCAATGCACTACAGTATCTCATAACATGGCTGACGCTATCCGGATGGTTGGCATGACGGTCCATGATCCTTTCGTAGTTTGACATTACCTTTGTACCCCTCCATGCGATGAAAGGACAAGCGCTAGTGGATTTTTTAGCAGCACACCCACTTTCTATTGACTCTCAGTTTAATGATGATCACCCTGATGAACAAATCATGAACTTAGGGGATACTAGAATTCACTACTTGGAGATGTACTTTGATGATTCGGCTTCCTCTCAAAAAAGAGAAGAACCATAATCTACTATTCCAAGAAAGGTAGTAGTAGGAATATTTCTCTTAACTCTGAATCGCGCTGTGATGAGATTCGCATAGCATCTGTCCAATCCTTGCACCAATAATGAAGCCAAATATGAGGCTCTAATTGTCGATCTGGAGTTATCTGTTACTCTAAGCATCCAAAACATCAAAATCTTCAAAGATTCTTAGCTAGTTATCAACCAAGTTGTTGGGTCCTATAAGGTTATAAAGCCCTAGCAGAATCACTACCATAAGTACACCAGGGAGTTGTTGGCCCAAATCCCATAGGTTACCATTTTTAAGATTCCTCGAGGAGAGAATGCCATAGTGTATGCTTTAGCCAAGCTTACAAAGGAGTTGGGATGTCCGGAGGATGAGTCCATATCATTAAAGGTCCAAATTAGACATGTCTTATCCCTTATTGATATTGAACTCATTAAAAAGTACTCTCTTGAAGGGAAGGTTGCCATTGCCAAGAAGGACAAGGAGTTAAATTGAAGGAAACCATTCATGGATTACCTAAAAAGGTAAACTATCTTAAGAGAAGTCCCAAGCCCATTAGATGAAGCAAAGAGCACTTTCCTATGCTTATGTGGATTGTGTCTTGTACTAGCAATCTTTCGATCATATGTTGTTACATTATTTAGACAAGAATAAAGCATGTAAAATCATGACTGAGGTACACTAAGGATTATGTGGAGCCAACCAATCCAGTCTAAAGATGAAAGCCAAGATCAAGAGAATAGAATACTATTGTCAGTCGATGATCAAAGATTGCATGGATACGGCTAGGCGATGTAACCAATGTCAAATACATGGTGTGGTCATACACCAACCACCCAACATTCTACATCTTATATTAGCCTAATGGCCATTCAAGTGTTGGAGTATTCACATAATGGGTCTGATTGATCCTCCTTCTTCTTTGGGTCATCAGTTCATCTTAGCTGCTACTGACTACTTTTCCAAATAGGCGAATCTCATTCCACTCAGAGAGGTCACAGCTCAGCATGAGGTTTAATTTTTTAGGAACCATATCATATATAGGTTTAGAGTGCGTCGATGAATTATATCTGATAATGGTATTGCATTAAAGAGCACTGAGATCAACAACTTTGCCCGGAGACATAGTACAGATTGGAGATATTTTACCATTAACTACTCAAAGGCAAACAGCTTAGTAGAAGCCTTCAACAAAACTCTCATCTAAATACTGAATAAGACACTCGATAACAATAAGCGATAGTGGCATGAGCATTTAGTTAAAACCTTGTGGGCCTACCGTACCATATATAGAACTCTAACTCAGTCTACTCCTCTCTCCTTAATGTATGGGTCTGAAGTTGTTCTACCATTAGAAGTCCAACTCCCATTACTAGGGATAACTATGGGTAGCAAGATCATAATAGAGCAGAATGCCAAGTTGGTGTTAGAAGAGCTCAAAGGTTTGGAGGAGAGATGCCTGTGGGATACTAAAATCTCAAGTTGTATAAAGCTAAAATGATTCAAGCTCAAAATAAGTTAGTCTGTTATAGAGCTTTTCAAGTAAGAGAGCCTATTTTAGTTCTAAGGAGATTGATTGTTGCCCATCGTAAGATGGGAGGCAAGTTTGAACCGACTTGGGAAGGCCCTTTTTCCATATAGAAGGCCTACCGAGGAGGATCTTATCAACATATTAATCATAAGGGAGAGCGCCCAATGCTTCCAATTAATGGGCTCTGCTTAAAGAAATAGTATAAATTATATTTAAAAATAATTATCATCAATGAAAATTAAATCTCTTCCATGTTGAAAGTATTCTTATTTACGAATCTAGCATGATGTGTTTAGGTTAGCTGTAAGGAACTCGAGCTACGTCCTATCTTTCATCGACATAACACAAACATAAACTACACATAAACATATAAAACAAACGCATATCTTTTGCCTTGGGCTACTCTGAGTTGAGATAACGCCCTCATGGATCTCCCTCCATGCCCTTGACATGGAATTCACATCAAATCTTATTTCTTCTCTTATGCACACCTTTAATACTTCAATCAAAATGCTAATAATCTATTCATTCAAATTACATCATCTTAAAATTATAATCAACATTTTATGATTTGTGATGGTGCAAGCTCAAACTAACTATACAATATCATGGTAACATATTATAGTGTGAATTAACACACTATATTATATTATAATATATGATGTTATATTATAATTTGCTATAATATAATATATATTGTCTAACATTACACCTCATTAGAATCACTTAAAAGGAACCAATAACAAAGTTTTCTCAAAATATGAATCATGTTCAATTTGGATGTAAAATTGTTATTTTTCTATTAGAAATGCTATAAAATAGCATAATTTTGGTGTTGCTTCTTGGTCTATACTGTGAATTTGGCCAAATTCTTCCATATTAATATTTTTGTGAGTTTTGACCCAATGTATTATAACAAAAGTAAAACATACTAAAATGTACAATAACATTTAGTAACACACCACCACATTCATATATATGTGAAGTTATATTGTTATGTACATTACATTTTAATATGCTATCATATAATATATTATCTTACATTACACCTTAAAATGAATCACTTTAAACAAAAAATCTATAAAATTTGGTTGAAAAGTGAACATTTATTTTGAATGCATATTTCTATTATTTTGATTAAATGACACACCATAGCACACCCCCAATGATAACCCTAAAGCTAACCTTAAATTTGGCCAAATCCCATCATCTCAGCCTATAAATCAGTATTTTTATGAATTATACCAGTACAAAATCTACTACTTCATACTATAACAACTAAAATATGCTAAACAACAAGTAGTAATACATAATAGTATGCTATAATGCATGATGCTACACTATGTTATTGCATCCTATATTATAATATAGTATAGCATATTATATTATTATATATTGCATATCACATCACAAGAGATTGCTTAAAATAAAAAATCATAAAATTCTTCTAAATAATAAAAAAACTATATATTTTAGTTGTATCACTTACATATTTTAAATTGAAACAATATATTATGATGCCATGCTCTACCTATTATGAATTTGGCCAAATTCCACCATTTTAAAGTCTAATCAACATTTTTGTAAATAATGCTAGTGTAGTCTCGACTACATGATTGTAAAATACTAAAAGAGTTTAAAATGCACAAAATAATATATTATGATATATGATGCTATCCTATGCTACAAAATATAATATTTATTTTCAACATAAAATCTTACTTTTTAGACTATAAGTGGTGTAGCACATCTTTGGTACTACAACCTAATTCCCACTTAGAATTTAGCAAATTTCATCATCTGATTTATTAAATCAATATTTTTATGATTTATATTAATGCATACTATAGTGCACAATACCATAATATACTTAAGCATCTCAAAACATCTTATAACATCCAAAAATACATCACTACATGCTCAAATATATGAGGCTATATTATACCATAATATATTGTATTATAATATGATTTAGGGTTAAGGTTTAGAATATTCAAATCTCTAATAGCCAAGGGAAAGTCTCTTGAAGACATTTTCTTTGGCTAACATAACTATGTTAGATTAGGTCATTCTTCGTGATCTACCCTAATGACATCTTTATTCAAGTTGTGGTTTAGTTAATTTTAGGGTTAGGATTAGGTTATTTAGCATAATTTATATTTTAGTAGTTTATAGTTTTAGGTTTAGTGATTAGGGTTTGAGGGTTTAGGATTTAGAGGGTTTATGATTTAGGTTTAGGGTTTGGTCAGTGGAGTTTAGCCCAGGGTTATTGGGTCAGTGTCAGTTAGTAAGTATAAGTAGCTCAGGGCCCAGTGGAGAGCCTGGGTGGCCTGTGGCCCAGGGCCCAGGTGAGAGTTTAGCCCAGTGGGCCTCAGTATAGTTTAGGCCTGGGGTGGTAGCCTGGGGGTTTTTAGGTTTAGGGAAGAGGAGGGAGGGTTTAGGGGTTTAGTTTAGTTTAGGTGGAGGGTCTGATCAGGCCTGGGTTAGGAGGGTTTAGAGTTAGTCAGGGTAGGTTTAGAGTTTGGGGTAGGTGTTTAGCTTTAGATTTACTGTTAGGTTTAGGTTAGTTTTTTTTAAAGTTTAGGGTTTAGGGTTTTAAAAAAAAAATGAAGTAAATCGGTAGGTTTAGATTTATTTAGTTTATTTAGTCTATTTTTTATTTATTTTACTTTATTTTATCTTTTTAGGTTTATTTTTTATTTTTATTTTGTTTAATTTATTTATTTTTAGTTTTAACTTTATTATATTAATTTATTTTTTAGGTTTAGGTTTATGTTTATGTTTTTTTATTTTTAATTTTAGTTTATTTTTATTTTATTTTAGGTTTAGGTTTAATTTTATATTTTATATTAGGTTTAGGTTTTTATTTATTTTTTTTTAGGTTTAGGTTTTAGATTTTTTATTTTAGGTTTAGGATTATTTTACTTAATTTTATTTTATTAGTTTAGGGTTTAGGTTTATTTATTTTAGGTTTAGGTTTAGCTTTTATTTCATTTTATTTTTTTTTAACCTTTTAGGTTTATTTTTTTTAGGTTTTATTTAGTTTTATTTTATTTTAAGTTTATTTTATTTTAATTCACATTTAGATTTTTATTTGATTTAGGTTTATTTTATTTTTTTGGTTTAATTTAAGTTTTTATTTATTTATTTTTAGTTTAGTTGTTATTTGATAATTTATTTAATTTTTAGGTTTAGGTTTAGGATTAAGTTTAGGTTAAGTTTTAGTTTAAGTTTTTATTTTATTTTATTTAAGTTTAGTTTTTTTTTAAAGGATTCATTTAATTTATATTAAGGTATTTATGGGTTTAGGTTTACAGTTTTTTTTAGTTTAGGGTTTATGAGGGTCAGTTTTAAGTGTGTAGGTCCATGGTCTGGTTAGGAAGTTTTAGGGTTTAGGGCTTATTATTTATTTTTTATTTTTAGGTTTAGGTTTAGGTTTTTATTTTATTTTTTAGGTTTAGGTTTTAATTTTTTATATTAGGTTTATTTTATTTTTATTTTATGTTTACTTTTTATTTTATTTAAGTTTTTTATTTTTAGGTTTATTTTATTTTTTTAGTTTAGTTTAGGTTTCTATATATTTTATTTTAGTTTAGATTTTATTTTATTTATTTTTAGGTTTAGGTTTAGGTTTATGTTTAGATTTTAGTTTAGGTTTTTATTTTATTTTATTTTATTTTTTATTTTATTTAGGTTTAGGTTTTAGTTATTAGTTTTTTAGAGTTTAGGGTTTAGGGTTTAGGGTTTAGGGTTTAGGTTTTTAGGGTTTGGGTTTGTTTAGGGTTTAGTGGGTTTAGGGTTTAGGGTTCAAAGTCAGGGTTTAGGGTTTAGGTTTGTGGTTAGGGTTTTAGTATTTAGGGTTTGTGGTTTTAGGGTTTAGGGTTTAGGGTTTAGGGTTTAGTTTAGGGTTTAGGGTTATAAGGTTTAGAGGGTTAGTTTTAGGGTTTAGGATTTAGGGTTAGAGATTTGTTTTTTTTTTAAAAAAATTAAGGAAAGTAATATGTTTTGGTTTATTTAGTTTAGTTTTTATTTATTTTAGATTATTTTATTTTTTATTTAAGTTTATTTTTATTATTATTTAGTTTAGTTTGTTTATTTTAATTTAGGTTTTTTATTTCATTTTATTTTTTTTGGTTTAGGTTTAGGTTTATGTTTATTTTTTAGTTTAGTTTTATTTTTATTTAACTTTTTAGGATTCGATTTAGGTTTATTTTAAGTTTTGTTTTATTTTTATTTTATTTTTTAGGTTTAGGTTTTATTTGATATTTTAGGATTAGGATTATTTTATTTTTTATTTTTTTAGGTTTGGTTTTTTTTATTTTTTTAGGTTTTAGTTTTTAATTTAGTTTAGTTTATTTTATATTTTATTTTATTTATTTTAGGTTCAAGTTTAGTTTAATTTATTTTATTTAGTTTAGGTTTTATTTATTTTAGTTTAGGTTTAGGCTTATTTTATTTTTTATTTTATGGTTTATGTTTTTTTTAATTTAGGGATTGTTTTATTTTTATTTATTTTAGATTTATTTTTTTTAGGTTTAGGTTTTTATTTAGTCTTTATTTAATTTTATTTTAGGTTTATTTTACTTTTTATTTTACATTTAGTTTTTATTTTATTTAGGTTTCTTATTTTTAGGTTTTTTTAATTGAGATTTTATTTTATTTTATTTTATTTTAGTTTTTATTTTTTATTTTATTTTATTTTTAGGTTTAGGTTTAGGTTTAGGTTTTTATTTTATTTTATTCAGGTTTAAGTTTTGTTACTTATTTTATTTTTAGTTTTTAATTAGTTTAGGTTTAGGTTTTTAGGTTTTTATGGTTTAAGGTTTTTTGGTTTAGGAGGATTTAGGGTTTAGGTTTGGGATTGGGTTTTAGGGTTTAAGGTTTAGGGTTTAAGGGTTTGGGTTTAGGGTTTTTGGGTGGGTGAGTTTTAGGGTTTAAGGTTTAGGGTTTTATTTATTTATTTTATTTCCTTATTTTTTATTTTTAAAATTAAGCCAACAAGTAAGTTAGTTTAGGTTTTGTTAGTTTAGGGTATATGTTTTATTTTATTTATTTTAAGTGTTATTTTAGGTTTATTTTTAGGTTTAGGTTTATTTAGTTTTAAATTTATTTTATTTTAAGTTATTATTATTATTATTATTATTATTATATTATATTATTATTATTATTATATTATTATTATTATTATATTATTATTATATATATATATTATTATAGTTTTTTATTTTATTTAGGTTTCTTATTTTTTAGTTTAGTTTAAGTTTTTATTTATGTTATTTTAGTTTAGTTTTTCTTTTTATTTTAATTTACTTTTAGGTTTAGGTTTAGGTTTAGGTTTTAGTTTAATTTTGTTTTATTTATTTTATTTTTCATTCAAGTTTTTTGTTTATTTTATTTTTAGGTTTTATTTAGTTTAGGTTTAGGTTTTTAGCTTTTCAGGGTTTTGTGTTTAGGGTTTAGGTTTTAAGATTTAAGATTTAGAGTTTGGTGTTTAGGGTTTAGGAATTAGGGTTTAGGGTTTAAGGTTTAGGGTTTTAGGGTTTAGGGTTTAGGGTTTTTAGGGTTTAGGGTTTAGAGTGTAGGGTTTAGGTTTTGGGTTTTCGGTTCAGATTTTAGTTTAGAGTTTTATTTAACAGAGAATAAATTCAGATTCAATATTTCTTCTTTTCTATTTCATCAACCAAGTAATACACCATATTTTCTAAGACACAAGAAACTATATAGATAAAAAATGAGCACACATAGAGAAAGTCAAAAACCCTAGATAATTAGAACTATCTCTACTGTAAAGACACAGTTCCATAAGCAATAAATCAGATCGACCTTCTTGCTTTCTCCGTTCCCATCAAAACCACTCCAGTAGCGGATCACCACCATCATATCTCGATCTCCATCCTCAATAGCCACGGCTATAACCTCCGTCGCTCCTCCCGCCTCCATAACCACAACTGCTCTGACCACCACCTCCACATCCACCAGCACCTCCAATTCCCCCACCACGGCTATGAAAACCCCTGCCTTCACCTTCGCCTCCTTTTCCAGATCTAGACTGAGCCTGGTTGATGGTGATGTTTCTTTCATCAAGGTTCTGCCCATTCTTAGGGGTTATGTTTAGGTTTCAATTTATTAGGTTTTAGGTTTTAAGTTTATTTTTTAATTTATTTAGTTACTTTATGTGTTTAGCCTATAGGGTTAGGGTTTAGGGCTTAGGGTTTTAAGTTTTATGCTTTTAGAGTTTTGGGTTTAGGGTTAGTGTTTAGGATTAGGGTTTAGTGTTTAGGCTTTAGGGTTTAGGGGTTTTAGGGTTTAGGGTTATTTTAGGGTTTAGGGTTTAGTATTTAGAGTTTAGGGCTTTAGGGTTTAGGGTTTAGAGTTTAAAATTTAGGGTTTATGATTTAGGGTTTAGGGTTTGGGTTTAGGGATTAGGATTTTAGGGTTTAGGGTTGTTTAGGGTTTTGGGTTTATGGTTTTGGGTTTTGGGTTTAGGGATTTATTTCGGGAAAGTTAAAATTTTATTACCATAAAAAGAAAAACATACAATCTCCTTAAAAGGGGTAAAGCTCTAAAATTCTACTAATCTTAGAGCTATAAGAAACCTAAAGAGCTAAACTTCCATCTAAGTACATTAGAAAAAGAAAAGAAAATAAAAGAGAAAATAGAGTAGCTAAAAAGCATAATAGAAAAAGACACAGAGTAAGACTAAAATAAATCCTTAAAATAGTAAAAGATGAGTCAGCAGCAGTTCATGATATCTTTGAGAAACCAAGATAAGCAAGATCCATAGTAACAACACTTGGGTTGACTGAGTAAAGACCATTCCCTCTATAAAGTTCCAACCATTAAAAGAAACTTGTAAAACACTACAAAAGCAAAAGTCATAGCAAAAAAGGATAAGGAAAATGAGAGGAAAATGAGAGAGCTGAGAAAGAGAATGATCAAGCTCAGTTAAGATCATCTCAAGGGGAAATAATACATATGAGCATCCAAACTTCATATAGAAGGGTTACAGTCATATGTAATGCTACCAACCAGAGATAAGAGGTAAGTAACATCAAAGCCATCATAGCCATCATATCTGATACAAGCAAACATCCAAGGCCAGTAGTTCATAGAGTTCTAGATCCTGCACCATTAAACAAAGATCAATCGGCCGGCATCCAGCTAGCATCCAAACCACCAAACAAAAGCTACAATAGACTAATCACAAGGTTAGAAGAAAGTCAGAACACTAACAATAGCCATTATCAAGATACCCATTCAACCCCCAAACTAGGGAAAACCAAAACCAGCCATCAGCATGCACTTGGCCAATGCCAATTAACAAACAAACAATCAACAAAACCAAGATAAGAGCACTAAAGCCAAAGTCCCAACAAATAGCAGTCACCAAGCCAAACTAGGGTGAGCAACCAGAAATGATTAAATAGCTCAGAAATGAAACCATCAACCAGCAAAAAGTAATTCAAGTTTAAGAGGAGAGCTAACAAACCAACCAATGTAGAAAATAGAATAAAGATATAGTTGAAACCATCTCATCCACCAGCAACTATAGTAATAAGGTAGAGAAGACAATGGCCACAAGGCTGACAAAACCAAGCCAACATAAGCTGGAAAGATAGGAACCACCAAGTTGCAACCACCAGGCCAACCCAAAAGCAAGAGGTCAAAAACATAACCCAAAGAAAAAAGTAAAAAATAAGTTTAGGGTTTAGGGTTTAAGGGTTTAATTTTATTTAGGTTTAGGGTTTAGGTCTAAGGGTTTAGTATTTAGGCTTTAGGATTAAAGTTTTGAGGGTTTTAGGGTTGGGGTTATAGGGTTTTGGGTTTTGGGTTTAGGGTTTAGGGTTAAGGTTTAAGGTTTAGGTTTGGTAGGGTTTTAGGGTTTAGGGTTTATTTTAGGTTTAGGTTTTTAAATTAAGTAAACTGGTAGGTTTAGGATTATTTAGTTTATTTATTTATTTTAGTTTATTTTATTTTTTATTTATTTATTTATCTTTTATTTTTTATTTAGTTTAGTTTAGGTTGGGTTTAAGTTTATTTTTTTTAGGTTTATTTTATTTTATTTTATTTTATTTTTAGGTTTTTATTTTTATTTTTTTTAGGTTTTATTTTATTTTTAAGTTTAGTGTTTATTTAGGTTTATTTTTTTATTTTTTTTAGTTTAGGTTTAGGTTTTTTTTATTTTATTTAGGTTTAGGTTTTTAGTTTAGGGTTTATTTTATTTATCTTTAGGTTAATTTTTAAGTTTAGGTTTTTTATTTATTTTTATTTTATTTTATTTTATTTTATGTTTTTTTATTTTATTTATTTTTTTAGTTTATTTTATTTTTTTAATTTAATTTAGTTTTATATATTTTAATTTAGTTTAGTTTTTATTTTTATTTTATTTTATTTTAGGATTAGGTTCAAGTTTAAGTTTTAGTTTAGGTTTTAATATATTTTATTATTATTTTTTATTTAGGTTTTCGTTTTTCTATTTATTTTATTTTTAGGTTTTATTTAGTTTAGGTTAAGATTTGTAGGTTTTTAGGGTTTAGGGTTTAGGGTTGAGGGTTTAGGGTTGAGGGTTTTAGAGTCTATGGTTTAGGGTTTAGGGTTAGGGTTTTTTTATTTTTATTTTTATTATTTTTATTTGTTAAGATTAAGTAAACTCGTTGGTTTAGGTTTATTTAGTTTACTTATTTATTTTTATTTGTTTTGTTTATTTTATATTTTATTTTTATTTAGGTTTATTTTTATTTTTATTTAGTTTAGTTTATTTATTTTACTTTAGGCCTTTTATTTTAGTTTATTTTGTAGGTTTTGGTTTTAGTTTTAGTTCATTTTTTGGTTAGTTTTATTTTTATTTTATTTTTTAGGTTTAGGTAATATTTTTTTTATTTAGGTTTAGGTTAAGGTTTTTTTTTTCTTAGGTTAAGGTTATATTTATTTACAAATTTTATATTTTTTTTAGTTTAGGTTTAGGTTTAGTTTATTTTCTTTTAGGTTTAGGTTTTATTTATTTTATTTTAGTTTATATTAGTTTAGCTTTAGGTTTATTTTTTATATATTTTAAGTTTAGGGTTTTTTTAGTTTATGGTTTAAGTTTTATTTTTAATTTATTTTTAATTTATTTTTAATTTATTTTTAGGTTTTATTTTTAGGATTATTTTTTGGGTTTAGAATTTTTATTTTTTATTTTAATTTATTTTTATTTTAGGTTTAGTTTTTATTTTGTTTAGGTCTTTTATTATTTAATTTAGTTTAGGTTTTATTTATTTTATTTTAGTTTAGTTTTTATTTTTTATTTTATTTTCTTTATAGGTTTAGGTTTAGGTAGGTTTTGGTTTAAGTTTTAGTTTAGGTTTTTAATTTAATTTATTTTTTATTTTATTTTGGTTTAGGTTTTTTTATTTATTTTATTTTTAGGTTTTATTTAGTTTACGTTTAGATTTTTAACTTTGTAGGATTTAGGGTTTAGGGTTTAGGCAATGTTAGAATTTGTTACCATAAAAGGAAAATATACAATGTTCTTAAAATGGTTAAAGCTCTAAAATTCTACTCCTCTGAGAGCTATAAGAAACCTAAAGAGCTAAACTCCCATCTAAGTACATTAGAAAAAGAAAACAAAACAAAAGAGCAAATAAAATAGCTAAAAATTATAAGAGAAAAGATAAAGAGTAAGACTAAAACAAATCTTGAAAATAGTAAGAGAATAAGTCAACAGCAGTGGAAGATTTTTTTGAGAAAGCAAGATAAGCAAGATCCATAGTAACAGCACTTGGGTTGACTGAGTAACGACCATTCCCTCTATAAAGTTCCAACCTATAAAAGAAATCAGTAACACACTACAAAGGCAAAAGTCATAGCTAAAAAGGATAAAGATAAATAGATGAAAAGGAGAGTGCTGAGAAAGAGAATGCTGCTCAGGATCATCTCAAGGGCAATAATACATATGAGCATCCAAAATCATAAAGAAGGGTTATAATCATATGTAATGCTACCAACCAGAGAGAAGAGGTGAGTAACATCAAAGCCATCATAGCCAGTATACCTGATATAAGAAAACATCTAAGGCCAGCAATCAATAGTGTTCTAGATCCTGCACCATTAAATAAAGAGAAACTAACCAACAACTAGTTAGCAGCCAAACCACCAAACAAAAACCACAACAAACTAATCAAAATAACTCAGAGAGAGGCTAGAACAAAGTCAGAACACCAATAATAGCCATTATCCAAATACCAATCCAAGCTCCCCACTAGGGAAAACTAGATCTAGCAATCAGCAAGCATTAGACCCATGCCAATTAATGGAGAAACAACAAACAAAACCAAGATAGAAGTCCTCCAACCAAAGTCCCAACAAGTAGCAATCACCAACCCAAACTAGGGTGAGCAACGAAATTACTACTGTCAAAAATAAAACCATCAATCAAGGAAACATAAGTACCAATGCAAATCAACAGAAGATAAAATAGCCACACAAAAGGGGGCCAAACGCAGCCACCAACCACTAGAAACCAAAAAGTCCAATATAAAAGGATCAACAAAGGTTTAGCCAACACAACAAAAGGCTCCAGCAAATTGTCCAAGAAGAAGGAAAAGACCAACAAGGAAAAAAATCAACCAACCAGATCACAATGACAACTAAAAGTCCTCCAACCAAACTAGCTATGTAAAACAGCTATAAAGAAACCACTAGAGAATCACCCATAATAAGTAACCAATTAAGGAAGCATCCTACCAAGGAAAAGTAGAAAGTCAATAAAGTACCATATAATAGAGGTCCAAAAGAAGCACAACAACCATAGAAAGGACGCAAGTAGCAGACCTACCAAAACTAAACTTCCCCAGCAACAAAGACTAACCCAACATGAAGCATAATAACAACACAAAATGTGCTTCAAACAATGCACTCAATAGAGGCTATCTTAGGAGAATAACCAAATGCAAAACCAAGGCAAAAGAAGGATCCATCAATAAATAATAAGGGACTAAGAGGCACAAAAAGTAGCAATGAAATTCTCCAAAAGAACGTTCAGAAAGGCAACAACCGCAAAAGTTCCCATAAGAAAGGCCACCCATCCAACCATAAAAAATAAGAAAAAAGTAATTCAAGTTCAAGAGTAAAGCCAACAAACCAACCAGTGCAAAAAATAGAATAAAGCTAGAGTAGAAACCATCTCATCCACCAACAACCGTGAGTAATAAGTGAAAAGATGAGCCACCAGGCTGAGAAAATCAAACCAACCAAGGCTGGAAAGACAGGAACCACTAAGTAGGAACCAATAGGCCAACCTAAAAGCTAGAGGTCAAAACTAAAACCCAGCTCAGGCCAAAAAGTGAAAATAAGTTTAGGGTTTAGGGTTTAGGACATAGGGTTAGGATTTAGGATTTAAGGTTTAGTGTTTAGGCTTTAAGGTTTAGGGTTTTGGGGGTTTAGGCTTTAGGATTTAAGGTTTAGGGTTTAGGGTTTAGTTTACATTTTAAGGTTAGGGTTAGTTTAGAGTTTAGGGTTTAAGGTTTATGGTGTATGGTTTTTTTGTGTTTATGGTTTAGGGTTTAAGATTTTAGGGTTTAGGGTTTAAGGTATAGGGTTTTTTAGGGTTTTGGGTTTAGGGTAGTTTAGGGTTTATTTTAGGTTTAGGTTTCTTTAAAAAAAATTAAAACCAGTGTTTAGATTTATTTAGTTTATTATATTTTTATTTTATTTAGGTTTATTTTTTATTTTATTTAGTTTATTTATTTTTTAGTTTAGGTTTTTATTTTAATTTATTTTTAGGTTTAGGTTTAGGTTTATGTTTATTTTTTAGTTTAGTTTTATTTTTATTTTATTTTTTTACGTTTAAGTTTTACTTTATATTTTTAGGTTTAGGTTTAGGTTTTTATTTTATTTTTTTAGGTTTAGGTTTTGGGTTTTTATTTTAGGTTTATTTTCATATTTAAGTTTATTTATAGTTTATTTTATTTTATTTAGTTTATTTGAGGTTTAGCTTTATTTTTTATTTATTGTAGTTTAGTTTATTTTAGTTTAGGTTTAGGATTATTTTATTTTGTTTATTTTAGGTTTAGGTTTTTTTAGTTTAGGGTTTAATTTTTATTTTTTTATATACTTTTAGGTTTATTTTTTGGTTTAGGTTATTTAGTTTTTTTATTTTACTTTATTTAAGTTTATTTTATTTATATTTTGCATTTAGTTTTATTTATTTAGTTTTTATTTTCAAGGTTTTTTGTTTTTTTAGTTTGTTTAAGTTCTTATTTATTTTATTTTAGTTTAGTTTTTATTTTTATTTTTTTTATTTTATTTTTAGGTTTACATTTAGGTTTAGGTTTAGATTTAGGTTTTTATTTTATTTTATTTTATTATTTTATTTAGGTTTAGGTTTTTTATTTATTTTATTTTTAGGTTTATTAGAGTCTCATTTTTGGTTTATGATTTAGGGTTTAGGTTTAGGTGGTAGTTTAGGGTAGGAGTGGGAGGGGGTTTAGGGTGGGGTTTAGAAGTAGGAGAGGTCAAAGGTTTAAGTATTTTAGGTTTAGTTTTAAAACAAGATAGGTTTAGGTTTATTTAGTTTATTTAGTTTTATTTATCCATCTAGTTTATTTTATTTTAATTTTTTTAGGTTTATTTTATTTATTTTAGTTTATTTATTTTTTAGGTTGGGTGTGGGTTTTGGTCAGGGTCAGGTTTAGAGGGTTTAGGGTAGGAGTTTTAGGACTAGAGTTTAGTTTAGGGTCAGGGTCAGTTAGTTGATTTATGACTAGGGGTTTTAGGAGTCAGGCCAGTTTAGTTTATGGTTTAGGTTTCAGATTTTAAGGTTTATGGATCTGGGTTAGTTTAGGGTTTAGGAGTGAGGTCAGGGTTTTGGGATTTAAGTGGGTCAGATTAGAGTTGATAATTAGATGTGTGGTTTGGTAGGGTTTAGGGCTTTAGGGTTTAGAGTTTAGGGTAGGTTAGTTTTTAAAGTTTAGGTTTATGGTTTTAGGGCAGTTTATGGATTTTATTTGTTTAGGGTTTAAGATTTTTAGGTTTAGGCCTGGGGTCAGGTTTAGGGTTTAGGCAGTTTAGGGTTTAAGTTTAGAGGATTTGGTTTAGGGTTTTAGGGTTTAGGTTTGGAGTTTTAGGTTTTTTTTATTAGGTTTACTTTTCTGGTTTAAGTTTCTATTTATTATTATTTTATTTTATTTTAGGTTAATTTTTATTTATTTTTGGTTTATTTTATTTTGTTTTTGCTTTATATTATTTTATCTTTTATTTCATTCTGATTGGGTGTTTTAGTTATTTTATTTTTTTTAGGTTTTATTTAGTTTTTAGGTTTTAGCTTTTAGGATTTAATAGGTTTAGGGTTTGGGGGCTTTAGGGTTTGGGGGGTTTAGGGTTTAGGGTTTAGGTTTGGTTAGGGTTTAGGTTTGAGTTTTAAGGTTTAGGGTTTTAGGCTTTATGTTTTTTGGGAAGGTTTAGGGTTTTAGGGTTTAGGGTTTTTGGGTTTAGAGTATTTTGGGTTTAGGGTTTAGGTTTAGTGTTCATGTTTTAGCTTAGGATTTAGGGGTTTTGGTTTTTTTTTAACAGAGAACAAATTAAGATTCAACATTTCTTCTTTTTGATTTCATCAACCAAGTATCACACCAAGCTTTCTATGAGACAAATTATAATGTAGATAAAAAATGAGAAGGAATGGAGCAAATAAAAAAGCATAAATAACTAGAATTGTCTCTATTATAAAGCCATAGTTCCATAAGCAGTAGATCGGATTAGCCATTCTTTAGTTTCTCTAGTTCCCATCAGAACCACCCTGGCCTCTCGAGTAGTAGGATCCACCATCATATCCCCGATCTCTCCCTCTTCCACCACCATGGTTGTAACAACCATCGCTCATCCTGCCTCCATAACCACCACTTCTCTTACCACCACCTCCATGTCTAACAGCACCTCTAGATCCCCTCCACCACTGTGATAATAGCCACCTCTACCTTCGCCTCCACAGCCAAAACTAAACTGAGCATGGTTGATGGTGATGTTCCTATCGTCAAGGTTCTGCCCATTATTCGGGTTTAAGTTTAGGTTTAGGTTGATTAGATTTTAAGGTTTAGGTTTATCTTTTTTAATTTATTTTGTTACTTTAGGTCTAGGTTTAGGGTTTTTGGTTTAGGGTTTAAGTTTTAGGTTTTAGGGTTTATGGTTTAGGGTTTAGCATTTAGGGTTTTAGGGTTGATGCATTTAGGGTTTAGGGTTTAGGGTTTTTTAGGGTTTGGGTTTAAAATTATTTTAGTTTATTATTTTCAATTAGGCTCACTTTTTATTTTTATTTAATTTAGTTTATTTATTTTAGGTTTATTTATTTTAATTTTATTTTATTTTATTTTTTAAGTTTGGTTTAAATTATTATTTTATTTTATTTTTTATTTTATTTAGGTTTAATTTTATTTATTTTATTTTAGGTTATATTTAGTTTAGGCCCAGGTTGGTTTCAGTGGTCTGGCTTGGTGGCCCAGGGTTTAGGTCTGGGCCTAGGCTTTATGCAGCTCATGGTGTAGAGTTTTAGGGCCGGGGTCCCAGGTTTGTCTGTGGCTCAGGGAGGCTCAAAGTTTTAGGCTCAACATTTAGGCCTTTAGAGCCCATTTGGCCCAGATCTGGGAGGTGTTTGTGGTTTAGGGGCTCAGGTGTTAGTGGCCAGGGCCTTGGCTCTCAGGTCAGGCCTGTTTCTGGCCTGGTTTAGGCCTAGTGGCCTTGTGGGGCTCTTTTGGAGGTTTAGGGTTTTGTTTAGACATTTGGTTTTCAGTTTCGGCCTAGGTCTTGTTTATTCTTTATTAAACCAGGCCTAGGTTTAAGTTTATTTTTTTTTTATTTATTTATTTTATTTATTTTTTTATTTTTATTTAATATTTTTTATTTAGTCATTTATTTATCTGAGTTTATTTACTTTTAAACTGGGCATTCTATTTATTTTTTTTAGGTTTAGGTTTAGGTTTATGTTTATCTTTAGTTTAGTTTTATTTTAATTTTATTTTAGGTTTAGGTTTTATTTTTTTTTAAGTTTAAGTTTAGTTTATTTTATTTTATTTTATGTCTTTTAGGTCTATTTTAGGTTTATTTTAGTTTTATTTTTTAGTTTAGGTTTAGTTATTTTACTTTATTTATTTAGGGTTTGGTTTATTTTATTTATTTTAATTTATAGGTTTATTTTATTTTTTATTTTAAGTTTAATTTTATTTTATTTAGGTTTTCATTTTAGTTTAGTTTAGGTTTTAAATTATTTTATTTTAGTTTTATTTTATTTTATTTTCTTTTAAGCCTTTAGCCTTTGCTTTAAGTTTTTTTTATCTTATTGATGAGGTCAGTTTTATCTTTTTAAGCCTTTATTTACTTTAGCCTAGCCTTTTTTTTTTCTTTGTGGCCTGGGCTCCCAGGGTAGGGTTTAGGGCCTGGGGCTCAGGGTCAGGGTATGGAGGTCAGATCAGATCGTGTCTGGGTCAGGGCCTGGGGCCTGGCTAGGTTAGATCAGGGTCCATGTAGGGCCCAGGACCTAGGGCCCAGTGATCAGGGTGAGGCCCCAGTGGCAGGGCCTTAGGAGGTCCCAGGGCCTAGGGCTCAGTGCCCAGGAGGCCCAGGCCTGGGCCTAGCTAAGGCCCAGCCCATCTCTTTATGGCTCAGTGGTCCATGGCCTCTTTCATGGCTAGGCTCAGTAGGCTAGAGCCTGGCCCATGATCCAAGATCTTTGCGCTAGGCTCAGGGTTTATGGTGGTCAGTGGCCTCAGGGCCCAGGCTGCAGTCAGCCCAGTGGCTCAGGTGCAGGCCTGCAGCCTGGGGCCCAGGGCCTTGGGCCAGGACGCAGGCTGCCATGGTCAGAGGCCTAGGGCCCAGTTTAGGGCCCAGGGTCCTGATCTTTACGCCTAGAGGCCTAGGGTCTAAGGTCTTAAAAAAAAGCAAACCCCAGGTTTGTATATTATTTAGTTTATTTTATTTTTTTATCTAGGTTTCATTTTTTTTTATTATGTTAGTTTATTTATCTTATTTTATCTTATTTAGGCTCTCATCTTAGTTTATCTTTAGGTGGGTTTAGGTTTAGTTTAGTTTATTTATTTTATTATTTTAGGCCTAAGTTTGTATTTTTTAAGTTTTAGGTTTTAATATATCTATTTCATTTTATCTTTAGTTTTAGTTTATTTTACTTAGGTCTTATTTAAGTTTATTTTAATCTTTTGTTTAGTTTAGGTGGTATTATTTATTTATTCTGTTTAGTTTTTATTTTATTTTATCTAAGTCCATTTAGCCTTTTGTGCTTTATTTTATTTTATCTTTATAAGTTATTTATTTATCTTTTTTTAGGTCTTTACTAGGGTTTAGGTTTTATCTTAGGGTTTAGTGTTTAGGATTTAAGATCAATTTAGGGCCCAAAGCCTGGGGAAGTTTAGGCTTTAGGGTTTATGGTGCAGGTTTTAAGATTTAGGGTTTAAGGTTTAGTTTGTGGTTTTAGGGTTTAGGGTTTAAGGTTTATGGCTTTAGGGTTTGGGTCAGGATTAAAGGTTTAGGGTTTTAGGGGGTTTAGGGTTTAGGGTTGTAAGGTGGTTTAGGGTTTAAGGTTTAGGATTTAGGGTTAGTATAAGGTTTATGGTTTAGGTTTTAGTTTATGTTCTTATTTTATTTTATTTTATTTTATTTTTTATTTAGGTTTAGGTTTTATGTTTTAGGGTTTACGATTTATGGTTTAGGGTTTTAGGATTTAGAGTTTAGTATTTAAGGTTTAGGGTTTAGTGTTTAGGGTTTAGGGTTTACTTTTAGTTTAGGGTTTAGGGTTTAGGTTTTAGGGTTTAAGGTTTAGGGTTTAAGGTTTTTTTAATTGAAAACAAATTCAGATTCAACCTTTCTTCTTGTCAATTTCATTAACTAAGGAACACACAAACTTTTCTAAGACACAAGCGACCACATAGATCAAAAATGAGCATGGATAGAACAAATCAAAAACCTTTGATAACTAAAAGCATCTCTAGTATAAGGACATAGTTCCATAAGCAGCAGATCAGATTGGCCGTTCTTCAGTTTCTCTAGTTCCCATTAGAACCACCCCCGCCTCTCGAGTAGCGAGATCTTCCGTCAAATCTACAATCTCTCCCTCCGCCACCACCACGGTTGTATCCTTTGTCACGCCGCCCGCCTCCATAACCACCACTGGTCTGAACACCACTTGCATTTCCTCTAGCACCTCCAAATCCCCCACCATAACTGTGATAACGGTCACCTCCACCTTCACATCCACCACCAGATCTATAATAAGCCTGGTTGATGGTGATGTTTTACCATCAAGGTTCTGCCCATTCTTAGGGTTTAAGTTTATTTTTTTATTTATTTAGTTACTTTAGGTTTAGGTTTAGGTTTAGGGTTTAGGGTTTAGAGTTCAAGGTTTAGGGTTTAGGGTTTTAGGGTTTAGACTTTTAGGGTTTAGGGTTTAGGGTTAGGGTTTAGGGTTTAACATTTATGGTTTAGGGTTTAGTGTTTAGGCTTGGGTTTAGAATTTTTATGATTTAGGGGGTTTTAGGGTGAGTTTAGGATCTTGTAAGTTTAGGTTTAGAGAGGTTTAGGGTTTGGGTGGTATGGTTGTATAGGGTTTAGGGTTATAGGTTGTAGGTTATGGTTTAGGGTTATAAGTTTAGGGTTTAGGTTTTTTTTTTAATTTTTAAATTAAGTAAACAAGTTGGTTTAGGTTTATTTAGTTTATTCTGTATTTATTTGTGTTTATTTTATTTTATTTATTTTATTTAGGTTTATTTATATTTTATTTAGTTTACTTTATTTATTTTAGGTTTATTTATTTGAGTTTAAATTTTTTATTTAAATTTATTTTAGGTTTAGGTTAGTCTTAACTTTAGTTTAGTTTTATTTTTATTTTATTTTTAAGTTTAGATTTTATTTTAATTTTAGGTTTCAATTTTATTTTAGGTTTATTTAATTTAGTTTAGTTGGTTTTTATTTATTATTTAGTTTATTTTTTTTATTAGTTAATCATTTATTTTTAGGTTTAGGGGTTTTTTTTTATTTATTTATTTTATTTAGTAAGTTTATTTATTTATTTTATTTATTTAGTTTAGGTAGCTCAGTTGGGTCAGGGTTTAGGGTATGGTTAGGGTGGGTCCTGGTCAGGGGTGAGGGGCCCAGGGTCAGTATAGGGTTTAGTGGCCCAGTGGCTCAGTGGTTAGGACTCAGTTTAGGGCCTGGACAGCTCAGACTCAGGTCAACCCAGGGCCCAGGGCCCAGGGTTTAGGGCCCAGGGCCTAGGGCCCAGGGCCTAGCAGTGGCTCAAGATCTCATAGGCCTCAGGGCTCAGTGTCATTTGTGGCCAGGCTCAGGCAGGATCTTAGGGCCAGGGCCCAGGGTCATGGCTCAGTGTCAGGCTGGGGCCCAGGGTAGGAGTAGGTTTAGGGTCCAGGGTTTAAAGCCTAGGTTAATTTAGGGTAGGTTGGGTCAGTGCCTAACTCAGGTTTAAGTTTAATAGTTTTAGGGCCTTTTCTTTAAATTTAGCAAACCAGTTGGTTTAGCCATTTCATTTTATTTATTTTTTCTTTATTTTACTGATCTTATTGTTATTTTTATTTAGGTTATTATTTTTATTTAGTTTATTTTATAGTGTATTTATTTTATTTTAGGTTTTATTTTAGTTTATTTTTAGGTTTAGGTTTATGTTTATTTTTAATTTAGTTTATTTTAATTTATTTAGGCATAGGTTTTTCTTTTGTATTTTAGGTTTAATTAGTTTTTATTTTATTTTTAGGTTTAGCTTCAGGTTTCATTTTTAGGTTTATTTTTGGTTTTATTTTTTAGTTTAGGTTTAAGATTATTTATAGTTTATCCATTTTATTTAGTTGAGGGTTTATGTTTAGTTAGTTTAGATTAGTTTTAGGTTTATTTATTTAGTTTTATTAGCCTAGTTTATTATTTTTATTTTATTTAGTTTTATTTATGGTCTTAATTATTTATTTTAGTTTATTTATTTATCTTTTTATAGGCAGGTTTATTTTATTTTATCTATAGGTTTATCTTTATTTATCTTATTTTATGTTATTTAGCCTTTTAGCATATTTAGGCCCAGGGCTCAGGATCAGGCCTAGGTTTATGGCCCAGGATCACAGGTGGATTAGGGGTAGGCCAGGGTCAGGCCTGTCAGCAGGGCCCAGGGTTTGGGTCTGGGCCTGGGCCCTGGGTATAGGTAGCCCAGGTTTAGGGCAAGGGCCTGTGGGTCAGGTCATCAGTTTAAAGTTTAGGAGGTTTGTGGGTTTATTAGGGTTAATGGTTTAGGGTTTAGGGTTGTAGGGGGATTTAAGTTTTAAGGTTTAGGATTTAGGCTTTATTTAAGGTTTAGGGTTTAGGTTTTAGTTTATGTTGTTATTTTATTTTATTTATCTAGTTTTTGGTTTCATGGTTTAGGGTTTAGGATTTATGGTTTAGGCTTTTAGGGTTTAGGGTTTAGATTTAGGGTTTAGTGTGGGGTTTTGGTTTAGGGTTTGGGTTTTAGTTTTAGTTTATGGTTTGTGGTTTAGGGTTTAAGGTTTAAGGTTTAAGGGTTTTTTTAATAGAAAATATATTCAAATTCAACATTTCTTCTTTTTGATTTCATCAACCAAGTAACACATAAAGTTTTCTAAGACACAAGTGATCACATAGATCAAAAATCAGCATGCATAGAGCAAATCAAAAACCCTAGATAATTAAAAACCATCTCTATTATAAAGAAATAGTTTCATAAAGTAGATTGGATTAGCCATTCTTCAGTTTTTCCAGTTCCCATCAGAACCACCCCCGCCTCTTGAGTAGCAGGATCTGCCATTAAATCTGTGATCTCTCCCTCCACCACCACCATGGCTGTAACCTTCGTCGCTCCTCCCGGCACCAAAACCACCACTGCTCGGACCACCACCTCCCTATCTACCAGCACCTCCAGATCCCCCACCATAACTGTAATAACTGTCCTTCGCCTCCACAGCTAGATCTAGACTGAGCCTAGTTGAAGGTGATGTCACCGTTTCTCCATATTTAGGTTTAGGTTTATTTTTTTATTTATTTAGTTACTTTTATGTTTGGGTTTGTGGGGTTTAGGTTTTAGGTTTAGGGTTTAGTGTTTAGGGTTTTGTGGGTTTAGGGTTTAGGGTTTAGGGTTTAGGAGTTTAGGTTAAATTATGATAGGGTGTTTAAGGTTTATGATTAGTTTAGGCTCTAAGGTTTAGGTTTTAGTGTTTTGGGTTTATGGTTTATTAAGGTTTAAGGTTTAGGGTTGAGGGTTTTGGGTTTTATAGTTTAGGGTTTAGGGTTGTAGGTTTAGGGTTTAGGGTTTAGGGTTTTGGATTTAGGGCTTAGGGTTTTGGGTTTATAGTTTAGGTTTTTTTTAAAATTAAGTTAACCGATAGGTTTAAGTTTATTTAGTTTATTTTTTATTTATTTGAGTTTATTTTACTTTATTTATTTTTATTTAGTTTACTTTACTTAATTTAGGTTTATTTATTTTAGTTTAGATTTTTTATTTTAGTTTATTTTTTAGGTTTAGGTTTATGTTTAGGTTCAGGTTTATTTTTAGTTTAGTTTTATTTTTATTTTATTTTTTTTGGTTTAGGTTTTATTTTTTATTTTTAGGTTTAGGTTTTGGCTTTTATTTTATTTCTTATGTTTATTTTATTTTTATTTTAGGTTTTGTTTTTATTTTATTTAGGTTTTTTTATTTTTAGGTTTATTTTATTTTTTAGTTTAGTTTACATTGTTATTTAATTTATTTTAGCTTATTTTTATTAGTTAATTTTATTTTATTTTTAGGTTTAAGCTTAGGTTTTAGTTTAGGTTTTTATTTTTTATTTTTATTATTTTTATTTTATTTAAGTTTAGTATTTTTTATTTATTTTATTTTTAGGTGTTATTTAGTTTAGCTTTAGGTTTTAGGTTTTTAGGGTTTATGATTTAAGGTTTAGGGTTTAGGGTTTTTGAGTTTAGGGTTTTAGGGTTTAAGGTTTAGGGTTACAGTTTAGGGCTTAGAATTTTGGCTTTAGGGTCTAGGATTTTTAGGGTTTAGGGTTAGCTTAGGTTTAAGGGTTAGTTTAGGGTTTAAGGTTTAGCCTTTAGGGTTTAAGGTTTAGCCTTTAGGGTTTAAGGTTTAGGTTGTAAGGTTTGGTGTTTTGGGTTTAGGGTTTAGGCTGCAGGGTTTAGGGTTTTTAGGGTAAAGGGTTTACAATTTAGGGTTATTTTAGGGTTTATGGTTTAGGGTTTTAGTTTAGGGTTTAGGGTTTAGGGTATAAGGTTAGTTCAGGATTAGGGTTGTAGGTTTAGGGTTTAGGGTTAGTTTTATGGTTTAGATTTTAGGGTTTAGTGTTTAGAATTTAGGCTTTAAGGTTTACGATATATGATTTAGGACTTTTTTCCTTTTTAAATTTAGTAAACTTGTAGGTTTAGGTTTATTTTGTTTATTTAGTTTATTTCTTTATTTATTTTAGTTTGCTTTAGTTTTTATTTTTATTTAGGTTTATTTTTTATTTTTATTTAGGTTTATTTTTTATTTTAATTTAGTTTAGTTTATTTAGTTTTGGTTTTACTATTTTAGTTTATGTTTTTTATTATAGTTTATTTTTTCGTTTTAGCTTTAGGTTTATGTTTATTTTTTTAGTTTAGTTTTATTTTAATTTTATTTTTTAGGCTTAGATTTTATTTTTTATTTTTAAGTTTAAGTTTAGGTTTTTATTTTATTTTTTTCGGTTTAAGTTTTAGGTTTCTATTTTAAGTTTATTTTTTGGTTTTATTTTTTCAACTTAGGTTTAAATTTATTTTTAGTTTATTTTATTTTATTTAGTTTAGAGTTTAGGTTTAGTTTATTTTAGGTTTACTTTAAGGTTTTATTTATTTTAGTTTAGTTTATTTTACTTTAAGTTTAGGTCTATTTTATTTTTATTTTAGGTTTAACTTTTATTTTATTTAGGTTTTAAATTTTTTTTCATTTATTTGAGGTTTTTATTTATTTTATTTTAGTTTAGTTTTTTATTTTTTATTTTATTTTCTTTTTAGGTTTAGGTTTCAGTTTAGGTTTTAATTTAGGCTTTAATTTTGTTTTATTATTTTTATTTTATTTAAGTTTATATTTTATTTTATTTTAAGTTTTACAATTATATTTAGGATTTTAGATTTAGAATTTAAGGTTTAGGTTTAGGGTTTAGTTTAGGGTTTATAGTTTAGGTTGTAGGTTTTAGATTTAAGTTTAGGTTAGGGTTAGGGTTAGGAGTTTAGGTTTAGTTTAGTTTAGGTTTAGGTTTAGGTTTAGGAGTTTAGGTTTGGGTTTAGGTTTTAGGTTTTTTTGGGTTATAGTTTTAGGTTTAGGTTTATAGTTAGGAGTTAGGAGTTTAGGTTTAGGGTTTAGGGTTTAGGAGTTTTAGGTTTAAGGTTTAGGGTTTTAGGGTTGGTTTAGTTTAGGGTTTATGGTATTTTATGGTTTAGGGTTTAGGGTTTATGGTTTAGGGTTTTAGGGTTTAGAGTTGTAGGTTGTAGGTTTCGGGTTTAGGGTTTAGGCTTTAGAATTTAGGGTTTAGGATTTTTATGGTTTAGGGTTTAAGGTTTTTTATGAAAATTAAGTAAATGATTAAATTTAAGTTTATTTAAATTATTTTATTTTATTATTTAGGTTTATTTTTATTTTTATTTTTATTAAGTTTAGTTTATTTATTTTAAGTTTATTTATTTTAGTTTAGGTTTTTTAATTTAGTTTATTTTTTAGGTTTAGGTTTATTTTTTAGTTTAGTTTTATTTTATTTTTTAGGTTTAAGTTATATTTTATATTTTTAGGTTTATGTTTAGGTTTTTATTTTATTTAGGTTTTATATTTTTAGGTTTATTTTAATTTTTTTTAGTTTAGTTTAGGTTGTTATTTATTTTATTTTGGTTTAGTTTTATTATTTATTTTATTTTATTTTATTTTTTAGGTTTAGGTTTGGGTTTAAGTTATATGTTTTTATTTTATTTTATTTTATTTTTATATTTAGGTTTAGGTTTATTTATTTATTTTATTTTTAGGTTTTATTTAGTTTAGGTTTAGGTTTTAGTTTTAGGGTTTAGTGTTTAGGGTTTAGGGTTAGTTTAGGGTTTAGGGATTAGGGTTTAGGGATTGGAGTTTAAGGTTTAGGGTTTAGGGTTGTACATTTTAGGATTTAAGGTTTAGGATTTACGGTTTAGGATTTTAGGGTTTAGGGTTTAGGGTTTAGGCTTTTTAGTTTAGGGTTTAGGGTTGTACGGGGGTTTATGGTTTAAGGTTTAGGATTTAGGGTTAGTTTAGGGTTTAGGGTTTAGGTTTTAGTTTATAATTTTATTTTATTTTATTTTATTTTATTTTATTTTAAGTTAAAATTTTATGATTTAGGGTTTAGGGTTTTCAGTTTAGGGTTTTAGGGTTTAGGGTTTTGGGTTTAAGGTTTACGATTTAATATTTTTAAGGTTTAAGGTTTAGGGTTTAAGGTTTAGAGTTTAGGGTTTAGGGTTTAAGATTTTTTTAATTGAAAACAAATTCAAATTTAACATTTCTTCTTTTCAATTTCATCAACCAAATAACTCACCAAGTTTTCTGAGATACAAGTGACGACATAGAACAAAAATGAGTATGCATTGAGCAAATCAAGAAACCTTAAAAACTAGAACTATCTCTACTATAAAGACACAGTTCCATAAGCAGCAGGTCAGATTGATCGTTCTTTAGTTTCTCCAGTTCCCATCAAAACCACCCCAGCCTCTCGAGTTGTGGGATCCTCCATCAAATCTGCAATCTCTCCCTCAGCCCATGCTGTAACCTCCATGCTCCTCCGCCTCCATAACCTGCTTGACCACCACCTCATCCACCCTCTAGATCCCCACCCCACTATGTTGCGTAGCCTCACCTTCATCTCAGCTAGATCTAGAGCGAGCTTGGTTGACGGTGATGTTCCCACTATCAAGGTTATGCCCATTCTTAGGGTTTAGGTTTATTTATTTATTTATTTAGTTATTTAGGTTTAGGTTTAGGGTTTAGGGTTTAGGGTTTATTGTTCAGGGTTTAGTGTTTAGGGTTTAAGGTTTAGGGTTTTTAAGGTTCAGGGTCAGTTTAGGGTTTATGGTTTTGGGTTAGTTTAGGGTTTAGGGTTTATGGTTTTATAGGGTTTAGGGTTTATGGTTCTGTATGGTTTAAGATTTAGGGTCTACTGTTTAGGGTTTAGGGTTTTAGGGTTTAGGGTTGAGGGTTTTAGGTTGTAGGTTTAGGGTTTAGGGTTGTAGGTTTAGCGTTTAGGGTATAGGGTTTAGGATTTAGGGTTTAGGCTTTAGAGTTTAGGGTTTAGTTTTTTTTAAATTAAGTGAACTATAGCTTTAGGTTTATTTAGTTTATTTTTTATTTATTGGAGTTTGTTTTATTTTTTATTTGTATTTAGGTTTATTTTTATTTATTTTACTTTATTTATTTTAGGTTTATTCATTTTAGTTTATGTTTTTTATTTTAGTTTATTTTTTTAGGTTTAAGTTCAAGTTTATTTTTATTTTAATTTTTTTTCGATTTAGGTTTTCTATTTTATTTTTAGGTTTAGGTTTTGGTTTTTATTTTATTTTTTCGTTTATTTTATTTTTCTTTAGGTTTAGTTTTTATTTTATTTAGGTTTTTTCATTTTTAGGTTTATCTTTTTTTATTTAGTTTAGGTTTATATTTATATTATTTTATTTTAGTTTTTAATAGTTTTAGTTTCATGTTATTATTTTATTTTATTTAGGTTTTGGTTTTCTTATTTATTTTTTTTAGTTTTATTTAGTTTAAGTTTAGATTTTTAGTTTTTTAGCATTTAGGGTTTAGGGTTTAGGCTTTAGCGTTTGGAGTTTAGGGTTTAAGGTTTAGGGTTTAGGTATTTTAGTGTTTAGGTTTTAGGATTTAAGGTTTAGGGTTTAGGTTTTAGGTTTAGGGTTTAGGTTTTTGTTTAGGTTTTTATTTTATTTTCTTTGATTTTTTTTTAGGTTTAGGTTTGAGGGTTTAAGGTTTAGGTTAATAGTTTAGGGTTTTATAGTTTAGGGTTTAAGGTTTAGGGTGTAGGGTTTAGTGTTTAGCGTTTAGGGTTTCTGGTTTAGGTTTTAGTTTAGGGTTTAGGGTTTAGGGTTTAAGGTTTAACGTTTTTCTTTTTTTTTTAAGAGAGAACAAATTCAGATTCAACATTTCTTCTTTTCGATTTCATCAACCAAGTAACACACCAAGTTTTCTAAGACACAAGTGATAACGTTAATAAAAAATGAGCATGCACATAGCAAATCATAATCCCTAGATAACTAGAAACATCTCTACTGTAATAACACAGTTCTATAAGCAGTATATCGGATCGACGTTTCTTTAGTATTCCCAGTTCCCATCAGAACCACTCCCGCCTCTCGAGTAGCGCGATCTGCCAAAATATTTACAATCTCTCCCTCTACCACCACCACGGTTGTAACCTCCGTCGCTCTTCTCGCCTCCATAACCACCATTGCTCAGACCACCACCTCTATATCCACTAGCACATCTAGATCCCCCACCGCGACTGTGGTAACAAATGCCTCCTCCTTCACCTCCATTTGAGTCTGGGCCGAACTTTGGTTCAGTGATGTTTATTGTCAAGGTTCTATCCATTTTTAGGGTTTAGGTTTTTTTTTTATATATTTAGTTACTTTAGGTTTAGGTTTAGGGTTTAGGGTTTAGGTTTAGGGTTAGGGTTTAGGGTTTAGTGTTTAGGGTGTTAGGGTTTAGGGTTTTAGGGTTTAGGGTTTAGGGTTAGAGTTTAGTGTTTAGCATTTAGGGTTTAGGATTTAGTGTTTAGCCTTTAGGGTTTAGGGTTTTTAAGGTTCAAGGTTTAGGGTTTAGGGTTTTTAGGGTTAGTTTAGGGTTAGTTTAGGGTTTAGGATTTATGGTTTTGTAGGGTTTATGCTTTAGGTTTTATAGTTTAGGGTTTAGGGTTTAAAGTTGTAAGTTTAGTGTTTAGGGTTTGAGGTTTAGGGTTTACAGTTTAGGGTTTAGGATTTAGGGTTTAAGGTTTTTTAGGTTTTAAGGTTCAGTTTTTTAAAATAAAGTAAACGTGTAGGTTTAGGTTTATTTAATTTATTATTTATTTATTTGAGTTTATTTTATTTTTTATTTAGTTTAGTTTATTTATTTTAGGATTATTTATTTTAGTTTAGGTTTTTTATTTTAGTTTATTTTTAGGTTTAAGTTTAGGCTTAGGTTTATTTTTTATTTTAGTTTTTTTTTATGTTTTAGGTTTAGGTTTTTTTTTGTTTTGGTTTTTATTTTATTTTTTTAGGTTTAATTTATTTTTATTTTAGGTTTAGTTTTTATTTTATTTATGTTTTTTTATTTTTAGGTTTATTTTAATTTTTTTAGTTTAGTTTAGGTTTTCATTTATTTTATTTTAATTTAGTTCGCATTATATATTTTATTTTATTTTATTTTTAGGTTTGGGTTTTGGTTTAGGTTTTAGTTTAGGCTTTTATTTTATTTTATTTAGGTTCAGGTTTTTTATTTATTTTATTTTCAAGTTTTATTTAGTTTAGGTTTAGGTTTTTAAGTTTTTAGGGTTTAGGGTTTAGGGTTTAGGGTTTATGGTTTAGGGTTTGGAGTTTAGGGTTTAGGTTTAGGGTTGTAGGTTTTAGGATTTAAGATTTAGGATTTAGGGTTTAGGGTTTAAGGTTTAGAGTTTAGGGTTTAGGTTTTAGGGTTTTTAGGGTTTAGGGTTTTGGATTTTGGGTTTAGGGTTGTAGGGGGGTTTATGGAGTACAAAGTCCTTAGCGGGGATAAATCTCTAAACTAATCCTCAAAGAGATATAATAAAATCAAAAGAAGTAAATCCCCAAACTATTACAATATTAAATAAAGAAAAGCAAAAAAAAACAAAAAATAAAAAAATCAAATGATAACATCCATATGAGCAATCACTTGATTTCTTTGATAATAAAATCCACCGGTAGCCTACCTATAAAAGAAATCATTCTAAGGAAAGGATGAGTACAATTAAGTAGGCATAGAAAGAGAGAGTAAGAGCAAAGTAGAAAAGGCTCAGAACCCCGTCTGCAATCATCTCGGGCAACATTATAAACATCCCAAACTTGAAGAAGGGTTGCAATTACATATAATGCTACCAAAACAGAAATAGAAACATCAAGGCCATCATTGCCAGAATACCTCATGTAAGCAGTCATCCAGAGATCATCATCTAACAATGCTGCAAAGTCTTCTAACTAGCAAAAATAACATCTAAGCACCACAAAACATCAAGCCCAATAAATAATAGCCATCCATCGGGGACAATGCAATACATTAGGAAAACCATAAAGCCAACACCAAAGGAGGAGAAATACCAAAAGAGCAAGCATCATTAACAAGGATAACAATATCTAGAAAAGATAGCCCAAAGCCAAGAACCATCCCAAGATTGTCCCAAAGCAACGCAAACTAATACCCAAATAGAGGGACTAACCAACAAGTAGCCATAAATCCAGTCTAGGCAGAGGATAACCCAAGCAGACAAGTAAAAGATAAAATGGGGAGCCACACCTCTACCAAGATAGATAAACAAAATGACCAAAGGAGCATCCAGCAAGGCTACCACCAAGAATAGCCAGTGTAACAACAAAACCACCTCCACAAACCAAAGAGGCAAGTATTAGGAAACAAGGAGAGAAAAATACACCAGAAAGAAGTAATACCCATAACAAAAATAAAATCCAAGACACCAAACCAAGTCACCAGCACTCAAGGAAAAACAATAGCCACTAAATAGCCTTCAACCAACCAACCCAAAATGACAACAAACCAAAAACCAAGACAAAAAAAACCACAAGAGCTCACCAGCAACAAAACAGAAGCAAACAACCAATAAAGCCACCTAGCCCACCAACAAACAACATTTATGCTAGGAGAAAATAGACCCAAGCCACCCAAATAGAAAAAAAAAATGATAAGTAGTTAGAGAGGAAGATCATTATAGGAGGAGGTTGAAAACATAACCAAAAGAACCAAACCAAAACCAACAAAATTGATCACCAAGCCCTAACCAATAAAATAAAAAAATAATAATTGCCGACAAACAGCCTCCATTATACCAAATCCAAACCAAAGATAAACCACCAACAACCCCCCAGATCTGCCACCAACAGAGGAGATAAAACCAGCTAACACCCAAATCAAACAACCAATCAACCAAGCCAATCAACCACCAACAAGACCCAACCAACCACCATAATAGAAGATTCAACTTAGATAAGAAGCAACCAGCCCAGATATGAGCAAACCTCATTCGAGGGAAAGATTGATAGCATAACCATAACCCAATAGGAGGCCACCAAAAACAACCAAGTAAATAACCAAGGAAAGGCAAGCCAAGGAGGACCACTAGCCCACTAGCAGCAAACTAGAGAGGAAAGGAACCTGACCCAAGCAAAATAAGGTCCATTCTAGACCCCAGAGAACAAACAACCAACACCAAAGAGAAAATAGGAAGGAAATAACCACAAAACATCAAGCTTCAAGCCACAAGTCAGAGGGAACAACCAACAATCAATAGCCATCGAGCCAAAATAGGAAAAAAGCAACCAAAAAATCAACACTAAGAAAGAAATGAAAAGACTAACAACATTCAAACAACAGCAGATAATAAGGAAACAAATAGCAGCATACACCAAACAAGGTAGCACTTATAGAAAATGAGGTTAGCCAAGACCCTAAAGAAGAACAATAAGGAGCAATCCCAATATAGGAGAACATAAAAATAGCAATCAATAAAAAGGCTCAAAGAAAACACCATAGCCAAAGACCAACAAAAAAAACCACAAGTTAATGTCAGAAGTATGGCAGTCCGGAGTTATGCAGATTAACCAAGCCTCTAAGCAACATAGGTAAGTTTTGATTATCTGATATAGTGAGCTCATTTAATTCAACACCCAATTTGACTAGGAAATCCACAAGCATTACCTACATGAATATGAGAAATTTTGTACAAACTTGAGAGGAGGGTTTTAGTGTGATTAAGAAGATAAAATAAGTCAATATTATTCATTTTATTAGAAGTTAGTATATCAAGTAAAAGAAGAGTGTCAACTTCAATACAAATATTAAAGATTCCTTTATTCAAAAAAATATCAATAGTTTTATTAATAGCCATAAGCTCAGCATAAATAACAAAACATGCTTTGAGGGGATAAGCAAAAGCACAAATGACAGTACCTTTGGAATCCCTAATAATACCACCACAACCATATTTATTAGGTGAAACTGAGCCATCAGTATTGATTTTAATAAAGTTCTCATTAGGTTTGGTCCAATGGATAATCCGAACAGCCTTATTGAAATAAACATTAAGCAAAATGAGACTTAATTTTTTAGCCACAAATTTGTAACCTCTAAAATGGATGTTGCTATCTAAATTAGCATTGAACAAAGAATGAATTTTTTTTCTTTACTTTTAGAGAGGATCTTTTTAGGATTCATAGGAATACCATGATATTTAGCATCATTTCCATCCATCCAAATGAACCAAATAAAGGTAATGGCAATTAATATTTTGATATGACCTTTCACAATTTTTTGGAAATAAGCTTCAAGAAGTTGATACAAAGAAAGGAAACCATGAAAATAGTTAGTGTTAAATAAATCATCATACCATATCCATAATTTGGAAGCAATGGCACCATTGAGAAAAACATGATTAACATTTTCAATATGGAAGCAACAATAGCACTTAGAAGGTAAATAAAACCCTTTATTCTATTCAAGAAATCTACAAGAATAAAGTTATTCAAAATCCTCCAAGCTAAATCGAATAGAAAATGGGAATGATATTGTTCAAAAGTTTAATGAAAACATTAGAGAAGTTCTGCTTATCTCTAATAAAATTCTGAACCTCTTTAACAACAAATTCACCACTGTAAGAGAGCTTAAAAAGAATTTGATCATGTTTGTTAGAAAAAATAAGGATGTTTCTAAAGTTATCAAAAAGAGAAATAGAGATATAATTTTCAAGTTTGTTTTCATTCCAATTGTTATTAAGCCAAAAAGAGTTAACTTTGATAGTAGCAGTAAAAGGTGTAGATAAAAGGGAGTCAATATATCCATTGTCAATCCAATTGTCTTGCCAAAAGAAGAATGAACCCAAATGAATACCCCAAAATATTAAGGATTCAACAACCCATTTAATGGAGCAAAGCTGTTTCCAAACTGGAGAGTCACCAACTTTATAAGCATAGATAAGAGGGTGTTTACATTGGTAGTATTTTCCATCATAAAATTAGCCCAAAGGCTATCATTCTTTCTAAAATACCAGAGCTTATGAGAATGATAATAGCTTCATAGGTTTAGCAACCAAGACCACCTTCACCAAAGGACCACAACATTTATGCGATGTCCAATGCATTCTTTTAATAGAATTATTGATCTGAAAAAAATTTATTAAGCAAGTGATCAATTTGAGTAGAATTAGTAGGAATAATAGTTTGAATCAAATATAGAGGCATTGAATTGAGAGTGCTTTTTGAATGAATAGTGAGCCTTCCACCAAAAGAGTAAATGAGATTCCCAAATAGAAATTTTATTTAAAATTTTTTGAATTAACTCATCAAAAGATGAGATTATTTGGACCTTCAAAAGGGCAAAAAAGTACTTAAGAGGTAAATGTTGATGTTTAAAATTAGGATGTGATTGATTTATTATTGGAGATATCTGGAAGAAGTAAAAATAGCTTTTGTTATCATTAATAGTAAGATCACTTTCTCTACAAAATGTATTTACAGGATTTTTAAGATTCTTGATATGATGAATAGAAGCATTGCAAAAAATAATGAAATCATCCACAAAGTTTAAATATGAAATAGGAAAACCACCAAGAGTTATGTAATATATATTAGGATTATTTAAGAATAAATCATTGTTCCTTCTAAATAAGTATTCAACAACAATGATAAATAAAGTAGAAGATAAAGGATCCCCTTGTCTTAAGCCATGAGAGGAAGGAAAGAAACGCTTCCCCATTAAGAAAAATAGAAAACTAGGCATTAATTTTAATAGGAAAAATAAATTTATCGAAAAAAATAAATTTAGAATATGAAAAGAAATCCTAAGAGATATTATCAAAAGCTTTGGTAATATCTAATTTGAAAAGAATGTTTCCTAGTCTTAGCATCTAAATCATAAATTAATTCTTGGGAAAGTAAAATATTATAAGAAATAGATTTACCTATAGCAAAACTAGTTTGGTTGAGAGAGATATATGAAGAGGAGGACTAACCCTATTGACAATAATTTTGGAAATTAGCTTATTAAAGAAGGTGCAAAGACTAATAGGTCTAAACTCACTCCAATAGTCTGGATTATCTTTCTTAGGTATGAGAATAATAGAAGTGCTAGAAAAATATCTAGGAAAAGAATTTCCATTAAAGAAATCAACCAAAACATTAATAAATCATTTTGAATAATAAACCAACATTTTTGAAAAAATTGAGTAATGAAACCCTCCAATCCAGCAACAGAATATATCTTCATGCTATTTAGAACTTTAAAATTTTCATCTTCATTAGGAAAAATAGTAAGCAAAGCATTGTCATCATTAGTAATAATAGAAGGAATCAAGTGCTATTTAGAAATAGCTTCATAAGAGAAACTCTATTAAGAATATTTTTTAAAATAATTAATAAACAATCCTTAATATCATTATTCTTAATCCATTCTCCATTGTTTTAATTTTTTTGAATATTATTTAAAGCTCTCTTTTTATTAACCATCTAAATACCTAGTATTCCTGTCACCATCTGCTATATGTTTACTAAAAACTTTTCAACAATAAGTTTCTTTCATATTTTAAGAATTAACAAATTTATCCTTTGCCTCATTCAAGTCCATAATCTTGGAAGGTTTCGTCATAATAGAAACTTCAAGATCACAACCAAATTTTCCATATCCTTCATATTACTAAAATGATTTTTAAAATAATGCTTGTTCCACCAAACCAAATTTTTTTAAAAGTCATTTTAGTTTAAACCATAGTCTATTCATCCCCCTAATCGAATAATCAAGAAGCAAAGGAGTTTTCTAATTATTAGCCACAACATTAAAAAAATTAATTGTGGTGTTTATTTTTGAGATGTGGGACACCACGCAGATCTTAGGGGGTACTTATTGAAGTGATCAAGTATGTCATTAAAGAATGATGCACTATCTCGAAAGATAGAAATCATCACCCTATAATAGACTTAATCACCAAATAAGGACTCCTAAGGCATGATGGGTCTTCGAATATATCAAAAATCTTTCCCCAACTTTACATAGAAAAGTAAAGTAGGATTTATTTTAAGCCAGGTTCATTAAGTTCCCTATGGAGGAAAGCCCCCATAGTTAATTACATTCTAAGGAATGTGAATTCTTTAGGAATACTCTCAATTAAAGTAGAAATTAAGATCTCTAAAGATTTCAAGGTTTGACTATCAAAGGATTATTTGTATTGGAAAATTAAATGGGATTATTCAAGGAGAAGACTTATTATTGAAGCCAAAGGGAATGAGTAAGAAATGCTCATGATACTAGGAAGCCTAGTAAGAATTTCAATCTATCCTATGGTTGGGCTTTATATATTTGAAGTTGAAGAGACTAATTTTATTGTAGTTGACATTTTATTAAAAGCCAGGATTTATAATCCAATAACACAAGGTTGTGGAAATGCCTAGGAGTTGAGGATTTATACTAGTAGCTTGAAGGACATTGCAACCTTAGACCCTATATCTAGGGAGCTTTGGCATAAACCAAAGCATGACCTATGTTTAAGTGAAATTGGGCATAAATTTTACCTCCACAAGAGAGAATAAATCACCCAATTGTTAGGCTTATAACCCCTTGGAGTTGCCACCAGCTAACTCCTCCTATGATTTTAAAACCATGTAGGTAAGTCTTATGCATTTGCAAGATAATTGGGCAGTTATTAATTTATAAAGAGACAAAAATCCTTAAACCCACTCTCTAAGAGACTAGAGCATGAGTGGTATGAGTAATGACTCAATCTACAAATGCAAATCTTTTCAAATTTTATTTGATTTTGGACACTTCATTTTGACAAAGGTTTTGGGATTTTGTATGCATATATGCATGAAGAAGTTAGATTATTGGCTAAATCAATAGGAAAGAGGTGTTTTCCACCACAGAGGAGGCCCTCAAAGGTCAAGCCTTCCCCTATCGTGTAAGGATGGAAGCCCTCTCTTTACAAGAGTGAAGCAATATGCATGCATGATGTGAGACATACAACATTCAGCTAAGGGGTTGCTAACTCTTTTAATTATCTTGAATTAATGTCTAAGCTTTATGTGAGGTTATGAATTATTTAAAACTTTAGTTATGAGTTGTAGTTGGATAAAAGATTTATTTTTCCCTAAGAGCCTAATTGCATCCATGCCACACATGCAAACATCAATCATTTAAGAAACTAAGAAAAGCATTGCATTTTTAGTACACATCCTAAACAAATCATCAACCAAATTTTATAACTATCGTGAAAGAATAAAAAGTCAATGTGGTTGGGTACCACCTTACAACTCGAAAAGAAAAGATGGGTAGCTGAGCTCTACCCTTATACAACCCAAAATTATAAAATAATAATTACAATTTATAATGAATGAATGCTATGGGGGGTCTTCATTCTTCATTCTTCATGTCTTTGTTTCTTTCATTTGATTTAATTTGCTCCACTTCAAAGGCATCACATGACCTCCCAAGACAAAGCCTTTTATCCAATGCTCATCATTATCCCCCATAGCACTAATCCTAATTCTTAATTGCAAAATTACATTAAGAATAGAAAAAGTTAATCTAACTACACCTGCAAAATAGAGGTTGCTTAAACATACATACAATTACAAGTAGTTATATCATAATTTAGACTTAGCACCCTACACATGGGTAACCAAGCCCACCTGCCCTAACTTGAATTATGCTTAGGGGCTTAAGCAACCTACAAAGAGAGCATTTATATTTATTTTTAAGTGACCCCTTAAACTTAATCCCCTATAGAAAACATGATTAGGCTAATCATGGCCTACCATCTAGTCTATGAGGCATACACCCTAACATCTAGTCTACAATAATACATCACAAACCAAAATATACATCATACTAAGCACCGCCCTAACATAAAGATAGAAAAAGTGACTTAATTCTAATGTGTGTGTTAAGGCATGTGTGGTATGTCTTGCTAGGCATTAGAGTTGTAGTTCTCTATGTTTAGAATGATTTAATTTAACATGAAGGGTTGGTTTCACTTGAAGTTATTTAATTGATTTGAGAATTTTAATTTGTGTTTTCTTTTATTTCATTTGATTACCCTTAGCAACTAAGTGTTATAAAGAGAAGAAAAGAGGATTTCCCTCTTTCATCCCTACTTTAAGCCACTTTCTAAAGCATGTAAATTTGATTTAGTTCTCTAGTGAATGGCTTATTACAAATTTTAACTTAATTCTAAGTTTAGGCTCACTTTAAATAATCTTATTTAATATGAAAGGCATCTTAAGATTAATTCAATTGAATTACTATCACATGATATATGTTCAATCATTCCTTTCCATCATATGTAATATGCATATGATATTAATCTTAAATATACCTATAGATACAATATGTTTTAGCACACTTAGATGATGAATGTAGATGTGTATATTTGTAGAAAAAATATATTAATTCATTAGCTAAATGCACATACAAGCATATCAAAGTTTTAAGCTGATACTTTGCCAATATTAAACTAGGGGAATGAGGTAAAGACCTCCTTGAGGCTACTTAAAGCCTCACATCCCTGGAATGTTTAGATTATATATACCCACTATTCTTGAATACACATGAATGTACAAACAACTACAGGAATGGAAAATCATGCAAAAGTTGTATTTTTTCAATTGAAATATTTATACATTTGAGCTAAAGTTGAAAAGGAGATTTTCATTCATTAGCTAAATGCACATACAAGTGTATAACAATTTTAAGTGGATATTTTACCATTGTTAAACTACATGAGAGAGGTAAAGACCACCTTGGGGCTACTTAAAGCCTTGCGTCCCCGAAATGTCCAGACTAGATATACCCACTATTCTTGAATACACATGAATGTGCAAGTAACTACAAGAATGTAAAATCATGCAAAAGTTGTATTTCATTCAATTGAATTATTTATAGATGTGAGCTAAAGTTGAAAAGAAGATTTTCATTCATTAGCTAAATGCACATACAAGTGTATAAAAGTTTTAAGTAGATACTTCACCATTGTTAAACCAAGGGAGTGAGGTAAAGACCTCCTTGGGGCTACTTAAAGCCTTGCATCCATGAAATTTCCAGACTAGATATACCCACTATTCTTGAATACACGTGAATCTATAAGTGACTACAAGAATAGAAATCATGCAAAAGTTATATTTCTTTCAATTGAATTATTTATATATGTGAGCTAAAGTTATATCTAAATTCTAACATAGAAATACATTAGAATGAATTCAAACAAATGTTGTGTCCTTTTCAAATGGACTATACACTTGTTAACATTCAAACTTTATGTAAATCCATATAAACTAAAGAAAGGGAACTCCATATCACATGTTCTAAGCCATAGACACATGCAAGCTTATAAATATCTATAACTATTATCACTCCAAATGTTATAGTTGGCTTATAAACTTTTCAAAATAACTTTGATTTAATAGTGATAATAGCCACACTTATATTAAATTAAATCAACACATGCAAGCTTGACATAAAGGGAAGCATTTGATTTAGTTAATTTTGCAAAAGATGAATGCATGAATCAAATAACATACAACATTTAATATGATTAGAGAGGAATAACTAAACATAAACACATGATTTTGTTCAATTAAATTGATTCCTAAGGACAATCATATCAAATAAAAACATTTCAAGCAAACCAAATTTTGTTCAAACAACTTTTTTATATTTGATTATAATATTTATAATGTCATTGGTTTAGTTAATTTTTTTTACAAAGTTTTACTTAAATTTTATGATAATTTAATTTGTACATTTTTTTTGGATTTTATTTGATCACATGTTATTTCTTTCTTTTTTTATTCTAAAGATTGATTAACTCCTTTTTTTAGATCCGATTAAATTTAATAATAAATTAAATATTGGATTAATTGTGATCATTTGATCAAATATCAAATGGTGCACAAGTTAATCATGGTTTTATAGGTGGAGTCAAATCACTACACCATTCGGCCTAATAAAAACTAATCACTTCAAACACATAAAATGTATAGTCTTACTTTTGTCTCTATACTGTCATCAAAAGGATTAAAAAGTAAAGTGCACGGGCTCTAAAGGTTGGATCCTAATGACGCTCGCATTCAACACATCAAACATGAGATCCCTAAGGCTTTCTAAGCATTTAAGAATTATACCTCACCAGAGCTAATGTCCGATGGATTCTAACCAAGAGGTGGCTTCATTTGGAAGAAATAAAGTCCTATTAAGGTTCTTATTAGGTCGGATCAATACTTCAGCTAGCATTCCTTTTCTTTGCTCATAGACACTGGCTTTGGGCATTCTACTGGAAGAGGCAAATCCAAATTCTCAACTTTTTTTAATGTTCTTGGAATAATCTTATCCACATATATAGTCCCATTCAGATGATCAAACTCATGCTATAATATGCGAGCCATCCATCCAAAAGTAGTAATTTGATAGGTTGACCAAAATGATCGTGACATGTGACATCCACCTGCAGATGCCACCTTACCATAGCTCTAAATCCATCAACGCTCAAACATCATTCAAAGAACAAAGCTATTTTCTTCCCTTCTTTCAAAGCTTTGGATTAATTATTACCAGCAGATCAAAAGGATGATGGTCTTGTGCATCTGTTTCACTCTTAGGAGCATAGCTAATGTATTCCTTTATGACTTCAAGAATAATAATCTCCACCCATATTATATATATGATGTGTTAGAGCATTAAGAACAATAGGTTCAAAAGCCTCTAGAAGTAGAGCATATCATTATGAATCATTAAAGAACCCTCCAAGCACTACCAGTAGTGCCTTTGATTTGGAATTTTTGTACAGATCATTGAGGATGGCTTTCAGGGAAATTAAATATTTGGCATACTATTCTACATCAATACTTGCACTTATTCCATTTCCACTCAGCTCATTTCCCTCAAAGCAATACCAATCTATGGAGTAGCAAGGGGCCTTGAGACTTTTGACCACAATCATGTCATCTATGATCTTCTAGATCTTCTTCGATCTGATATCCTCCAAGGAGACCTCAACAATGAGCTCATGGAGGACCGGATCACTAGCCTTCATAATTTCAGGTAAGGATTCTTTCTTCACGCTGAATCTAGAGAACCATCCACCGGAGACCTTCAAAGGGGTTCTTCTACGACTAGCGATCCAATGTGAGAAGTGATGAAGAATAGGACTGATGCTTGGGACTAGAAAGTCGTGGTCTTTATGAAAGAAGATGGAGGCATATAGGGAGAGTTTGTTGGTGACTAGGCTATTTGAGTGGCATGGTTGGACCGATCAATAAAAAATTCATGGGATGTCTCATGTGCTTTCTGCAGGTAGCCAGATTTATTAGGGCTAGCTGGAATCAAGGATGTCTCAATCAGCTACCTGCTGCATGCTACCATGTGTCTCAATTTTAGATAAAGTGAGGGAAGAGAGGTCACCTGCTGGAGGAAGAGGGAGGCATGGATGGTGCTTGGGTCAGCTAGGCTTCGCTTGGTTGAGAGGAAGAGATGGACATGAGAGAAGTTCACTTTTGGCTTTACATCAAGCAAAGGAGAGGTGCTCAGAGAGATTTTTTATTTTTTATTTTTTTAGGGCCGGTTGGGATGGAAGAGCCACTCTCAAGTGATGTAGAAATGAGAGGGCTTCGACTTCTCTTGCTTGAAGGGAGATGAGAAAAAAGATGGGGCTCAAATTTTTTTTTTTTTTTTGTTTTTTTTAGTGTGTCGTGTGCCAACTTTGTCCTACATGCCTCAACTTCTCCCACATTCCCTCTTTTTATTTCTATCTTTTTTTGCATTTTTTATGTGTTGTCATGATCAAATAAATTAGCAAAGAGTAGGTCATTTAATAGTTTTGTCTTTTTCACTTTTTTTTAAAAAAATTTGGTGAAACCTAATTTTTAAAAAAAAAATGATTTTAAAACCTATACATAATTTTAATAACTTTAGTAAATAATTGAATGAAAATTTATAAGTTATGTGTATAAAATAAGATAATTTTAATTATGATTAATAATTGTTGATAATATGGATTCATTATTTGATAAATTAATTCTTTTGATCTAATGGTTAATATATTATATATATATAACATTTATTTTTAGTATTTTTTTATTTAATTCTGAATAAATTTTGTTTGATGTTTAGAATTAGAATTGGTTTAATCTCTCTCTCTCTCTCTCTCTCTCTCTCTCTCTCTCTCTCTCTCTAGTTCATTTTAGATTTCAAATGGATTGTGTATGTTAAATTAAAATTTATTTTTTGTTATTATCATTTTATTTTTAAATATATTAGTGAGTTAACATTCAAATCATGATTCGATTAATTTAGTCTTAAACTTGACTAAAATTGCATTTGATTTTGAATTCTAATATGAATGATTTACTTGATGGTTTTGATTATGATTTTAGGTAGAACTTGGAATGATGATTTAAGGATTCATGGATTTTAGGTAGAACTTGGCTAAGTCCATGAAATTGGCTTAAGGGTTTGGACTTGGATTTGATTTAATTTGGATTTAGGTTTGGATCATGATTTGAAGTTGAGTTTGAATTTGAATTTGATAAATTGATTGAAGGGTTGAATTTATCTTTGAAAAAATCAATTGAATTTGGATTGATTTGGTTTTGGCTAAGGCTAGTCCGTAAGATAAATCATAGGGCTTAGGAAGGATTTTGATTTTGGATTCGATCATGGGCTTTAATCATTTGAATTGGATTTGAATTTGGATTTTTATATTTGAATTGAATTTGAGGTTTGGTTTGAGAAGGTGAACACAGGTAGAATTTAGGCTATGGAGTAGGTGAGTCTCTTTAACCCCTAAGGCATAGCCTAATCCTATGATTAACCCTTCTAAGTCTCCAAGTTTAGCTTAAGTGTTCACCTAATAACTAGAAGTGTCTTATGACTAAGGAAGTCTTAGTGTCTAGAAGATCCCTAGGTCTAAGAAGAGGAGGTTGACAACTCACTCCAAAAGTGAGGTCAAGATTAATATGCTGAATCCACATGTTCTGAAATCTAAAAAGAGAGAAATTCTTTAATTTATTAGAATTATTTTAAATAAAAACCAGAAGAGGAGCATGATCAGACAAGGTTATGCTTAAATGATCTATAGAAGTAATAGGCGATTGAGTAATCCAATGAGTATTAAAAAGAATCGGTCCAACCTTTATCAAAGTCTAGAGTTTTGCCTAGTATAATTAGAACCCTTAAAACCAGTATTATTCAAATTATAAGCAAGGATCATATTGGAAAATTCTTTCATGGAATGAATATTAGGAGAGAAAACACCACTTCATTCAGAAGAGAACAAAATAGTGTTGAAATCACCACCAACAAACCAAGGTTTGTTGACAGAGGTGGCAAAATTAGACATGTTATCCAAAAGAAGATTTTCTAAATCAAACAAAATGCCTAAGACACAATAATCACCATAAGAGATTTGAGCATTGATTGATGAAAATCATCAAGAATAGAAATGTCTACAAAGTTATTCCAAAAAAACCAAATTTTATTACTAACATTAGAGAAAAATTTATTAAAACTGATCATTCTATCAACATGATTAATTTTATTAGCATGAATAAGTGGATCAAGAATAATAAGCAAGGAAATATTATGGATACGACAAATATTTCTAATACAATTACGAATAGAGAGGGTAACAACTCCTCTAATATTCCAAACTAAAAAAATTAAATTTAACGAAAAGGAAGGGAGAAGGAGGGGTGTGCAGGGGAGTAAAAGTTAATTGAAAGAAGAGAGGGAGGCTGTAGTAGCTCTAGTGTTTCTTAGCAAATTAGGAGGAAAATTTTTAACAATTTTTTCTTTTTTGAATAGAAAGTCTGGAAGCAATTTTCTGTGCCTTTTAAATCATCATTCGAAAAGGATTTAGCAACATTAGTCATAGATTTAGTAGAAATCTTCTGATGAGAAGTGAGTTATCCTTCTTCCAAGACACTAGAATTTATTAAAGATAAATGAGCTTCAGGAATATAAAGGGAGGAAGCAGAAACTTATTTATTAAAGAGGAAAGTGGGAACACCAAACCCTTCCTCATTATTAGCTAAATTAGTTGATAAAAGCAAATCTTTTTGAGAAGGTAAATCATCCTAAATTTGGAATATGGAATCATGTTTATCAACCTGATTATCATGAGGCATTCAAGCCATATTCTCCATTGAATTAGAATGATGCATAGTATTGAATTCCTCATTGATGTTCTCTATTAAAGCTTCATTTTTATTTATCAAAGCTAGCAAGGATGCAAGGATCAAATCGGAGGAAACAAAATCTTCATTCAAAAGTTTAGAAAAGCTATTATTATTCACATTAGAAGCCTTCAATTGCTTGAAAGAAGTGAAAGTTAAATCAGCCTTATTAGGAACATTAAAAGAATCCTTTTTTTCAAAGTAGTTTTTGGATATTTAACAGTGGTCAGCATAAGGTTAGGAATAGAAGTTTCCTTAACATGGATTTTCTTTTTCAGATGAGGCTGAAGAATGAAACATTCAGAATTATCATGCCTGTGGATTTTATAGTGAGAACAAAAGATAGGGAAATTTTTTTTAATTCAATTCTTTGCATGTAACGATAATTTTAGATCCCAACTACATTTTATTTGGGTGCATCTTGCTAATGTCCAATTCAACAAGGATTCTAGCCACTTAAGGATGAGATTTTATAGCAGTTTCCTCATCAATTTGTAATGATCGACCAATAAAGCATCCACATCAAAAATAAATTCATGATTAACAAAATAAATTTGCATATTGGGGAGAGAAATCCAAACCAGAATGATTGGGAATTGGGGTTTAGGGTTTAGGGATTAGGGTTTGGGTTTAAGGTTTATGGTTAGGGATTAAGGCTTAGGGTTTAGGGTTTAGGCCTCAGGGTTTTCAATTTTTAGGGTTTAGGGTTTAGGATTAGTTTAAGGTTTAGGGTTAGTTTAGGGTTTAGGGTTTAGGGTTTAGGGTTTTAGGGTTTAGTGTTTACTGTTTAGGTCTTAAGGTTTAGGGTTTAGGGTTTGGGTTTACATTTTAAGGTTTAGGGTTTAGGGTTTAAGGTTTTAAGGTTAACAGTTTAGGGTTTAGGGTTGTATGTTTAGGGCTTAGTTAAGGGTTTATGGTTTAGGGCTTAGGATTTATGGTTTAGGGTTTAGGGTTTAGAGTTTAGGGTTCAAGGTTTTTCCATATTTTTTTATTTTTTAAATTAAGTAAATTGGTAGGTTAAGGTTTATTTAGTTTATTTAGTTTATTTTTTATTTATTTAAGTTTAGTTTATTTTTTATTTTTATTTAGGCTTATTTTTATTTTAATTTAGTATAGCTTATTTATTTCAGGTTTGTTTATTTTTGCTTAGGTTTTTTTACTTTAATTTATTTTTTAGATTTAGGTTTAGGTTTAGGTTTATTTTTCTTCTAGTTTTATTATTATTTTATTTTTTAGATATTTATTTGTATTTTTAGATTTTGGTTTGGGTTTTTATTTTATTTTTTAAGTTTATTTTATTTTTATTTTAGATTTAGTTTTTATTTTATTTTGGTTTTTTCTTTTCAAGTTTATTTTATTTTTTTAATTTAGTTTAGGTTTTTATTTATTTTTATTTTAGTTTAGTTTTTATTTTTTATTTTATTTTATTTTTAAGTATAAGTTTAGGTTTAGGTTTTGGTTTAGGTTTAGGTTTTAGTTTAGGTTTTTGTTTTATTTTATTTTATTTATTTTATTTATTTAATTATTTAGTTTTGTTTAGTTTTTATTTAGGTTTTTAGGTTTTTAGTATTTAGGGTTAGTTTAGGGTTTAGGGTTTAGGGTATAGGGTTGTAGGTTTTAGGATTTAGGGATTAAGGTTTAGGGTTTATGGTTTTAGGGTTTAGGGTTTAGGGTTTAGGGTTTAGGGTTTTTATTTATTTATTTTTGTTTAAGGTTTAGGGTTTAGGGTTTAGGTTTTTTAGGGTTTAGGGTTTATGGTTTAGGGTTTATGGCTTTTTTAACAAAGAATAAATTCAAATTTAATATTTCTTCTTTTTGATTTCATCAACCAAGTAGCACACCAAGTTTTCTAAGACACAAGTGATGACATAGATCAAAAATGAGCATGCATAGAGTAAATAAAAAACATTGGATAACTAGAACCTTGTCTAATGTAAATACATAGTTTCATAAGCATCAGATTTGATTGGCGATTCTTTAGTTTCTCTAATTCCCATCAGAACCACCGGTGCCTCTCGAGTAGTGGGATCCACCATAATATCCCTGTTCTCTCCCTCCACCTCCACCATGGTTGTAACCTTCATCGCTCCTTGCCTCCATAACCTCCATCTCTATATCCACCAGTACCTCTGAATCCCCCACCACCACTGCGATAACCACCACCACCGCCTTTGCCACAAATGTCAAATCTGGGACCGAGCTTGTACGGATTCTGCCAGGTTACGCCCATTCTCAAGGTTTAGGTTTCGATTTAGGTTTATTAGCTTTTAAGTTTTAGGTTTATTTTTTATTTATTTAGTTACTTTAGGTTTAGGTTTAGGGTTTAGTGTTAGGTTTTAGGGATTAGGGTTTAGGGTTTAATGTTTTCTATTTTAGGATTCAGGCTTTTAGGGCTTAGGGTTTAGAGTTAGCATTTAGGGTTTAGGGTTTAAGGTTTAATGTTTAGGATTTAGGGTTTAGGGTTTTTGGTTAGCTTAGGGTTTAGGGTTAGTTTAATGTTTAGGGTTTAATATTTAGGGTTTTAGGGTTTAGTATTTAGGGTTTAGGGTTTAGAGTTTAGGGTTTGGAGAGGATAGGTTTAGGTTTAGGTATTTAGTTTAAAGAGATTTAGGTTTAGGAGGTTTAAGGAGTTTAGGTGGGTTAGGTTTAGAAAGCAGTATTAGAGTTTTAGGTCAGTTTAGATTTAGTTTTTAGAGTTTAGGTTTAGTTGGAGGTTTGGGTTAGTGGGGTTAGTTATTTTAAACATAGGTGATTGTGATTTGGTAGAAGGTTTTTAGGGAGGGTAGGGAGAGGGTTAGTAGGTTATTTTGGTAGGTTGTGGTATAGGGACATTTAAGTGGTAAGTTTAGGGTTAGAGTTAGGCTTTGGGTTTATGTTTGGTAGGATTTAGGTTTGGGTTTTAAGTTTAGGGATTACAATTAGGGTGAGGGTTTTATTTTTATTGATTTTTTCTTAAATTAAGTAGGCTGATAGGATTAGGTTTATTTACTTTATTTAGTTTATTTAGTTTATTTATTTTAGTTTTTTTATTTTTAATTTATATTTAGTTTAGTTTATTTATATTAAGTTTATTTATTTTAGTTTAGTTTTATTTTTATTTTATATTTTAGGTTTAGGTTTTATTTTTTATTTTTAGGTTTAGGATTTTGAGGTTTATTTATTTTTTTATGTTTAGGTTTTACGTTTATTTTTAGGTTTTATTTTTTTAGTTTAGGTTTCAGTTTAGGTTTAGTTTATTTTTAGTTTTTTATTCTTAGGTTTGTTTTATTTTTTAATTTAATTTAGGTTTTTATTTATTTTATTTAGTTTATTTTTATTAGTTTATTTTATATTATTTTTGGGTTTAGGTTTAGGTTTTTATTTTACTTTATTTTTTTAATTTCATTTAGGTTTAAGTTTTTTATTTTTAGGTTTAGGATTTTGAGGTTTATTTATTTTTTTATGTTTAGGTTTTACGTTTATTTTTAGGTTTTATTTTTTTAGTTTAGGTTTCAGTTTAGGTTTAGTTTATTTTTAGTTTTATTCTTAGGTTTGTTTATTTTTTAATTTAATTTAGGTTTTATTTATTTTATTTAGTTTATTTTTATTAGTTTATTTTATATTATTTTTAGGTTTAGGTTTAGGTTTTTATTTTACTTTATTTTTTTATTTCATTTAGGTTTAAGTTTTTTTATTTATTTTATTTTTGGGTTTTATTTAGTTTAGGTTTAGGTTTTAGGTTTTAGGGATTAGGGTTTGGGTTTAGGGTTTTAGGGTTTAGGGTTTAGGGTTTAGGGTTAGGGTTTAGGGTTTATGTTTAGGGTTTAGTGTTTAGGCTTTAGGGTTTAGAGTTTGGGGTTAGCTTAGGGTATAACATTAGTTTAGGGTTTAAGGTTTAAGGTTTAGGGTTTAGGCTTTAGGGTTTAGGGTTTTATGGTTTAGGGTTTAGGGTTTAGGGTTAGTTTTGGGATTAGGGTTTAGGGTTTTAGGGTTTGGGGTTAGAGATAAGGTTTAGGATTTAAGGTTTTTTTTAGAATAAGTAAATGGTAGGTTTAGGTTTATTTAGTTTATTTTTTGTTTATTTTAGTTTATTTTATTTTTTTATTTTATTTAGGTTTATTTTTTATTTTTATTTAGTTTAGTTTATTTATTTTAGGTTTATTTATTTTAGTTTATTTTTTAGATTTAGGTTTAGTTTTATGTTTAGTTTTTAGTTTAGTTTTATTTTTATTTTATTTTTTAGGATTAGGTTTTATTTTTTATCTTTAGGTATATGTTTTGGTTTTTATTTTATTTTTTTTAGGTTTATGTTTTAGGATTTTATTTTAGGTTTATTTTTAGGTTTTTTTTAGTTTAGATTTAGGTTTATTTTTAGTTTAGAGTTTAGGTTTAGTTTATTTTAGGTTTAGGTTTATGTTTTATTTATTTTAGTTTATTTTATTTTAGTTTAGCTTTATGTTTATTTTATTTTGTTGATTTTAGGTATAGCTTTTTTTTTTTAGTTTATGGTTTAGGTTTTATTTTTTATTTATTTTTTAGGTTTTATTTTTAGATTTATTTTTTAGATTTAGGTTTTTATTTAGTTTTTCTTTTATTTAGGGTTTTGTGCCACCGTCCTTCATGATCTTTGATGGCAGTGAGAGCCCACGATACCACATTGCACACTTAAGAGTCGGTTGTTGTGACACCGGTGACAACAACACACTCCTCTTTCACCTTTTTTTCTACTGCTCGGTGTTGCATTTGATTATGTCGAGCGCCTTGAGGTTTGGTGAAGACTTTGTTGAGTTAGAGCACCTCTTCATCAAGAGGTTCACGGCTCAAGAGGGTGACTATATCGACCTCATTATAGAAACAAAACTCATGAGTCTTTGTTGATTACATTCTTAGGTGGCGCAACCTGAGCATGAAATGTGAATCACAGTTGTCCGAATAACATGCCATTGAGATTCTTCTCAAGAATATCCATGGTCTAGTTGCCTTCATGCTTAAGTGCTTTACCATTAAAACATTTGAGAAATTAATCAACAAGGCGACTTGCCTACAATAGGAAGCCAAACAGTTTCCCTTTCCCAAATAAATCATCTAGGCCCAAGCCACAAAAGGTGTTTGAGAAGAAGTTAGGGACAATTGTGTCAATGGACAGGCAGAGTTCAGTATGTGAGACTATGAGCTTAGCAACCTCCTTTGCCACCTCTTCCACTACCTTAGCCATCATACCAGCCACCGCAGCTGCCATAATGACCATTTCCATCACCTCAATAGCCTATCTAGCAACAGTATTCATATCCATCACCAGGTAGCTACTTTTCACCTACGCTTGTCGATAGATTGAATAAGTCATATTCATTCAAGAGGGAGGTAGTTAGGAAAATCTTTAAGAATCTCTTAAAGAAATTGGACTTTCAGTTACCAAAGCCTAAGAGGCCGGAGGAAGTGTGCAAGAGCGATGATCCTAGCTATTGCCCCAACCACTGCATGTTAGGCCATGTCTTGGAGGACTGTCTCACTTTTATGGACTAGCTTGAGCGCAACTACAAGTTGAGAGCCATATTTATCCCTAAGGAATACTTATTAGAACAACCATCCAGTTCTGTTAGAGTAATCCTTGGGCATACTTGTGAACCTCTTAAGACCAAAGAAGGTTAGTATATCTTCTTATCTGGAAAATCTAAGAAGATCATTTATAAGATCAAGAAGCTTTCCTTACAGGTTCCTAAAGTAGCTCAAACCTCCAACACCAAGGAAGGTTTGCTAGTTGCAAAGGATAACTCGGGGAAAGTGATAGTCCAATAGTAGCAACAGCTCACCATACTTGCTCGGGATAGTCCAGTAGCGTAGCCACCATCCGAGTCTTGTACTCCCTCCACCGTTGCAGCTACCACCTCTTCTACTAGCTCCTCTTATATTGGCAGGAGCATTGTATATGTGAATAAGAGCACTAAATCTCTTACTCTACTTACTTTACTTGATTTCTATTATGTACCTCCACCCGAAAAGAGATTAATGATGAAAGCCAATTCTACTTCTATATTGTCTACTTCTGATGCTCTTGATTTTATTTCTATTGAAAGCTGTCCAAGTCTAAATAAAAATAATAGCTCTAGTAGTTTGGATCCTTTCCTTTTTGAGTTATAGTCAGACTATCCTTCTCTGAATCAATTAGGTTCACCTCTTGAGATTGACTTGGAGACAACTAACTCTGAGGATCTCATAGGAGAAGCTATAGGTATGCCCGATGAGAAGGTAGAACTTTCCATAAGCTCATCATTCCAAGAAGTCACTAAAGTCAACCTAGTAGTGGCAAAGTTCTACCTCATAGGGTAGCACCTCAGGATAAGGGTAAGCAAGTCATTTCTTTCTATGAGCAGATAACCCCTCCATAGGATGCTCCACCCATGGATATGCTTGTGTAGAACCAAGCCAAAGTTGACTACAATGTCCTAGCTCACCTTAGAAAGTTTCTAGCTAAGTTAATCATATACAATGCTCTTGCCTTATCCAAAGAGAGGAGGGAATCTCTAATCAAGACCTTACTTGATCTAGAGATATGCTTAGCTCAGCTGACTACTACTAAAGAGGAGGCATGCCACTCGAAGGACATCTTAGGAGTTATATTCAATGATGAATACTTACTCATAAGGACGATCGAGCATAACCACCTCTTTACATTACAGCGAATGTTGGCAGATACAGGCTATCCAGAGTTCTAGTTGACCTAAGTGTATTAATCAACATTATGAGTTTAAGAACCCTTGCCTACTTGAGGATAAACTCCAAAAAGAAAGGATGATGTTGAGATTATTTGTGGTGTTTATTTTTGGTATGGGGTACTTTTGATCATATAACATTGAGATAATGATATAATAATCTAATAAGGACAAAGGCAGGATGGTATGAATTTAAAAGTTCTTTCTATGGCAAGTAATACAAAAATTACTCTAAGGAAGTAGACAATTATCATCTACAAAGATTTCAAGGTTAGACTATCAAAGGATTCGTTGTATTTTAAAAATCAATTAGAAAAATTCAATGAGAAGACATATTTTTGAAATCCAAATGAAATTAGTAGGAAATGCTCATGATACTAGCAAGCCTAGGGAGCATTCCAATCTATCCTATGGTTGGGCTTTATAATTTTGAAGTTAAAGAGATTTATATGTTTTGAATTGAAATTTACTTAGATTACTAGTGCTTATAATTCAACAACACAAGGTTGTGGGAATGCATAAGAGGTGAGGATTTATGCTCGTAGCCTGAAAGAAATAGCTACCTCGGATCCTAAATCTAAGGAGATTTAGTAGAGCTAAAGCACGACCAAAATCTGAGCGACGGGTGGACATAATGGTTTACCTCCACAAGATAAAAAATTATCTGACTTCTCGACTTATAACTACCTGGAGTAGCAGCCAGCTAACTCCTCCTATGATTTAAAAACCATGTAGTTCTATCTTATGAATTACAAGATAGCTAGGGTAGTTATTTAATTAGAAAGATTCTAAAGTCCCGAGTGGTATGAGCATATGACTTAATCTATAGATGCAAATTTTTTTCAAATTTTATTTCATTTTAGACACATCATTTTGACAGAAGCTTTAGGATTTCTTATGCTTAAATGCATGATGAAATAGGTTATAGGTCAAATCAGCTAGAAAAAGGTGTACTACACCACAAGAGAGGCCCTCATAGGTCAAGCATTCCTTTATCATGCAGGGATGGAGATCCTTCATGTTCAAGTGAAAAATAATATGCATGCATGATGTGAAACATATAACCATACATCTAAGCAGTTGCTAAATATTTTGATTTTCTTATTTATGTCTTAGGCTTTATGATGAGGTTATGAGTTGTTTAAAATTTAGTTATGAGTGATTAGTTGGGTAGAAAAGTTATTTTTATCTTAAGAGATTAATCATAAACAAGCCACACATTAAAGCATCAATCATTTAAGAAACTATGAAAAGCATGTCGTCCTAATGCACAATGTAAACATAACATCAAACAATTATATGAACTATCATAAAATAATAAAAGGCTGATGCGATCAGGTATTGCCGTACAACCTGAAAGGAGATAAGATGGGTAGCCAAGCTCTACCCTTATACAACCTACAATATGAAAAAATAATTATAATTGTATTAAATTCTATGGGGGTCTTCTTTCTTCATATCTCCATTTTTGATTTGGTTCCTTCTTTGATTTGGATGGTGCTTGCTTCAAAGGCATCACAGGGCACCCCAGGACAAAGGCTTCTGGCCACTTCTCTTTAGTGAATGACTTATTAAATGAATTAATTAATCCTAAGTTTATGTTCACTTTAAATAATCCTTTTCAAAATGAAAGGTATCTTAAGATTAATTTAATTGAATTACTAGCACATGACATATACTAAATCATTCCTTTCCACCACATGTAACATGCATATGATTTAATCCTAAGTGTATCTATACATGCAACATATTTTAGCACACTAAATGATGAATGTATGTGTATATTTAGAATTTATATTTTATTTGATTGAATTATTTGAACATATTAATTTAAAACCTTATCCAAATTCTTATACAAAAAATACATAAAAATATAATTAAATAGGCATGTGTTGTTGTTAAACCAGGGAAGTGAGGTAATCAAATGATCTCCTTGGTGCTCGCTAAAGCATCGTGTTCTCAGGATGTCCAGACTATATACCCATTTGAATTCAAACATATGTAAATTCGTATACATGAACATAAGAAGTAAGCTCCAAATCATATGGCTAATTAGTTCAACCACTTAGTCAATTATGAATGCATGCAATTTTAATGTAAAATGGGATTTCCATTCACTACTCACATATACATATACATGCACAAAGATATAGGCAAGTACGTGTCATTTTCAAACCAGGAAAGTGAGGTAATCAAATGATCGGCTTGGGGCTAACTATGGCCTCATATTCTCGGGATGTCCTGACTATAAACTTACTTTTCTTGGACACGCATGGAAGTATACATAAATGAGGGAAAGAAAACCATGCAAAGATTGTATATTTTTTTATTGAATAATTTATATATATGAATTAAACATCTATCCAGATTTTAATGTTGAAATACATAAGAATGAAATGAAATGGGTATGTGCCATTGTTAAACCATGGAAGTGAGGTAATCAAATGGCCTCCATGAGGCTAGCTAAAGCCTCGTGTTCCCTGGATGTCCTATATACCCATTACAATTCAATCTTATATAAATCAACAATTGAATAGAGGAAAGAAAACTCAACATTCATACACTTAAGCTATAAGCACATGGTTTTTTATGTATTTATAACTAGCTTCATAACACATATTATTATTCATTTATAAGCTTTTGAAAATACATTTGGATTTAATAGTGATTATATCCATGCAAATATTAAATCAACACATGCAAGCTTACATAAAGGAAATCCATTTTATTTTACTTGATTTTGAAAAGATGGATGCATGAATTTAAATGACATACCAAATTTAACATGATTGGAAAGAGGACAATCAAATATAAGCATGTGATTCATTCAACCAAACTATTTCTTAAGGACAAATAAATCAAATAAGATTATTTAAACCAAACCAAAGCTTCTTTATTAATTAAGTTTTGGATTTGATTAGATTTAAAGACGAGAAGAGAAATCATCACTTGTTATTTTAAACCCATTCCCACATTAGTGATTTGATATAATTTAAGAAAATGTAATTAATTTGATTTTATGAGTTAATTAAGTTGAACCCTTAATTAGATGAATTAATTTCTCACCTTAAAGTAGTTAACTAAATAATTATGAGCCAACATGATATGCATGGAAAATAAACTTGAAATGATCCTAGGAAATAAAAGGGGCCTAATGCAATTAGCTCATGATTAATAGTTAATTAGATTAAGGGACTTAATTAATTCCTCTTATGGTTTTCCCACACATGTGGACTAAACATAATTTCATTAAACTCCTTTAGATTATTAAACACCTAAAGATCTACCCCATGATTTAATTAATTAAGGTATGAAAATATGATTTGAATTTCATTAAGTGATTTAATTAATTAGTTAAATCTCAATTAATTTCATTTAAAAATAAGGTGAAATGAACTTAGTGAAAGGGATCCCAACCCTATTCCTTAGTTCACTTACCAATGAACATTGATTAATAAACTTAATTAACCAATTTATTACTATTCATGGGATTAATTAATTATTAATTAACTTAAAAGAGTAGTTAAAGTTTAATTAGTCAATCTTCCTAATTAATTGAGCAATAAATTCCAAGAAAATTATGTGAGGCAGAACCCATTAAATTATCCCACAAAATTTGGGACTAATTTCTTATATAATTAAGCTAATAAATTTTGTAATTAAACCTTAATTAAATCTTAATTACTATTCAAAATTAGTTAAGATCATTTTTAATTAATTCTCCCCTGAAGTACCTTTAAAATGAGTATTTATTTGCATTTTTCTTATTTCGCTATGATTTTTTATGATTTTTAGAAGTTTCAACCATTAAAAAAATTAATTAAGCCTAATTAAAGCTTAATCCTATTGGCACATGGCACGATGACACGACACGCTTTCCACATGGTGCTGCAGGATTAGTTACTTAAAACTTCTTCGACTTAGTGCCTATGTGGCGGCAGTGGATGCGCTTTCTTGTCCGCTATCTGATCTAAGATTGGACAGCTATGATTAATCCCATAGCTTAATAGGATTAAATCAGATCGATCTAGCATATCTAATCATGATTGTACGTTCCAATCAAGCGGAATGAATGGTGCGTGATCTAACATCACATGAGTGAGGGAGAATGGAGTCTGCCTGCCATTGTCCACTTGATCTGAGCTTACCCAAACTCAGATCACCTCCAAAAGGATCCTACACCTTCACGACATCAATTGGAGGGGATCCAATGGTCAAGATCACATGAGATGCAAGTTTTCTTCAGAAAGCTCCAACCCATGTTTTCCAAAGGATCAGTTTTTGGATCAAACAATTGAGGAAGCTTCATCTAGTGGAGATAAATCTCTGTTGACCAACAATTGGATCAATTCCTTGATGTTCGCTCAAAAGGCCATGAACCGATGATTTAGAGCTTGGGAGTGTCATAGGAAATCCCACCTTCGGTGCTCAGGAAGCTTAGGATATGATTCATTCTTGCTCGACGAGGCCTAAGGAAGGTGCGTATAAAGTTAATTTGAGTTTGATCGAGAAATGGGGAAGTTAGGTCAGAAATGGGAGTGTCATATTTTGAGATGGACGGGAATGGCATTTTTTGATCGAGGAACAAGCTTGGGAGCTTAGGGAATGGCTCTAGCAACTCTTCTTGGGTAGCTAAGGCTCTAAGGGATGCTTTTTGTGTGTGTTTGAGTGGAAGTGAGGGGGTGTATAGCCCCCTTCACTTTGATTGAATGGTGAGATTAGGTTTGGCTTCTAGTGGCTGTCTGGCCATCTTAGGGAGTCATGGCTGGCAGGGAAGAGGTGAGTTGGCTCGGCTTGGTTGGTTGAAGGTGCAGAGGTGGCTCCCAAGGAGGAAACATGGGTGTCCTATTGGTTTTAAATGCTCCAATTGGGAGGGTGAGGTAATTTTACTTCTTATGGGTCATGGATGACCCAACCACCCCTTGGGTCAGGTTGGTTAGTATCCTAGGTGCCTAGGTGGATCATTGGAAAGTACAAAGTGGCTAAGGAATGGGAATGACAACTTACATGGGTGATTTGTCTCATGTGATGCTCTTGACCCAAGGGTAGAATGATCATTTAGCATTAGATTTGATTTGGGTAGATTTGAAATGAGCCAAAAGTGGGTTAGCCCAAATTTCAGGTCAATTGGAGTTACTTTGGTTAGGTTATTTGATTCATTTATGTCAAATTGGGTTAGGTTGGGTCAAGTTTACCAATTGGTGAAATTAGGTCAAACCAAGGGTTGGGTCAAGTTCATATGATCATTTGGGATGTTTTGGTTCAATTGATTTAGTTTATTTTATCTTAGTTTTGATTTTGACTCATTTGAATTCATTTGGGTCAAATGGGTTAAGTTGACCAATCTAACCAAATTGGCCAAATTGGCTTAGGTTGGGTGTTGGCTTGGGTTTAGTTTACTAATTGAAGATGATTGTAGGCTTTAATTTCAATTAATTTGGATTTGGTTTTGATTTTGGCCAACTTAAACCATTAGGTCAATTTGGGCCAAGTAGGTCAATTGGGTTTAATTGGGTCTAATCATGGCTTTGGTCAAGTTTAACAATCAATTTCGAATGAACATGAGCCATTAGTTGCAATCAATTTGGCTTATATTTTGATTTGACCAAATTTGATCTTTTAGGCCAATTTGGGTCAACTTGGGTTAAGAGGGCCAATTGGATTTGGCTTGACTCAATTGAAGGTCAAGTCATATTCAAATATTGATTTTGATTTGGTATAAATCATTGGTATCAAGGGATTTGGCTTAGGTTCCAATATAACTAGTTTTGGTTCATATGGGTTAAGGGGTTGACCTGGTCAAATGACCAAGTTGACTTGGTTTGACCCAATTTATGACAATTGATCAATCTAGGGTGATCAACAATCATGATGGGAGGTGTTGATGGGCTTGGTTATATCCAATTTGAGTAGGATTAGAACCTGACTCAAATAGGTCAAATTGGCCACTTTGCGTCAAGTTGACCAATTAGGTTTAGTTGGTTTGATTTTGGGCTGAATTTCAATTAGTTGAGTTTATATATGGATTTGGGATTGATATATAAATTCAATTGCAATTGGCTTGGGTTCAAATCTATTTTGGTTCATTTGAACATTTCAAGTCAAAAGGGTTAAGTTGGGTTTGACTTGGGTTGATTTTGGTTTGGCTTGATGATTGTAGATTTTATTTATATTTGTGAATATGATTGAAGGTATGATTGATTCATGAGAAAATAAATTGAATTTGGGTTTTGAATGAAGGAATTTGGCTAAGTCCATGGAGTTGGGTCATGGCTTAGCTTTGGATTTTATTTAGTTTGATTTAGTTTTGATGATTTAAAAGTATATTTCATTTAAATTTGTGAAGGTGATTGAAAATATGGTTGATTTATGAGAAAATCAATTGAGTTTGAATTGATTTGGATTAAGATTTGGCTAAGTCCATGGGATAGGTCATCTAGCTTAGGATGGGTTTTGATTTAATTTGATTTAGTTTGATTTAGTTTTGATCATTTGAATGTAGATTGATTTACATTTAGGAATATGATTGAAGATATAAATTGATTATGAGAAAATCAATTAATTTTGGATTTATTTGGAATAAGATTTGGTTAAGACCATGGGATAGGTCATATGGCTTCGGAAGGGTTTCAAGTTTGGATTTGATCATGGGCTTCAATCATTTGGTTTTAGAAATTGGTCTTGGATTTGGATTTGAATTTGATGTTTGAATTGAACTTAAGGTTTTGTTTGAGAAGGTGAATTGGATTTTGGGTTGTAGTGTAGGTGGATTATCCTAATCCTGGCATAACCTAATCCTATGGCTAACCTTTTTAAGTCTTTAGGCTTAGGTTAAGTGTTTACCTAATTGTTAGAAGTGTCTTATAATTAGTAAAGTCTTAGTGTATAGAAGACACCAAAGTCTAAGATGAGAAGATTGAATCCGCATTCCAAACATGAGGTCAACAGGCACCGCCAGAATTTGAAGAGACGATTAAGTTAACCATTGACGAGCTCAAAGAAATCAACTTAGTAACCAAAGAGGATCCATGCTTGACATACATCAGTTCTTTATTGAATGAAATTGAAACCAATGACTTAGTTAGGCTATTGACTGAGTTTAAGGACTATTTTGCATGAAGTTATGAAGAGATTCCTGGATTGTCTCCTGACATAAAGGTCCATAAACTTGCAATAGAGCCTACTGCTAACCATATCAAGCAAGGTCCTAGATGTTAAATCATCAATCATTTAAGAAACTATGAAAAGCATGCCATCTTAATGCACAATGTAAACAAAACATCAAATAATTATATAAACTATCATAAAAGAATAAAAGGCCGGTGCGGTCTGGTATTGTCATACAACCCAAAGAGAAAAAAGATGGGTAGTCGAGCTCTACCCTTATACAACCTGGAATATGAAAGAATACTTATAATTGTATTAAATGCTATGGGGGTCTTCTGTCATCATATCTCCATTTTTGATTTGGTTCTTTCATTGATTTGGATGGTGCTTGCTTCAAAGGCATCACAGGGCACCTCAGGAAAAAGCCTTCTGGCCACTGCTCATCTTAATCCCTCATTGCACTCATCCTAGTTCCTATTGCAAAAATTATACTTATGTGGGAAAATATACTTATGTGGGAAAATTAAATCTAACTACACTTACAAAATAGAGGTTAGCTAAATATATAAATAATCCCAAGCAGTTGTATTTATAATTTAGACTTAGCACCCTACACATGGGTAACTAGCCCACCTGTCCTAACTTGGATTGTGCTTATGGATTTAAGCAACCTGCAAAAAGAGCATTCACATTTATTTTTAAGCTTTCTTTAAGCATAATCCCCTATAAAGAACATGATTAAGCTAATATTGGCTTGTCATCCAGTCTACGAAGCATACACCCTAACATCTAATCTAAAATAATACATCATAAAAAAACATACATCACATCATCCACCATCTAGAATGGAAGTGGTGACTTAATTCTAATGTGTATTAAGGATTATTAAGTCTTGTTAGGCATTAGTGTTGTATTTTCTAAGTGTAGAAGGATTCAGTTTAACATGAAAGGTTGATTTTATTTGAAGTAGTTTAATTGATTTGAGAATTGTAATTTGTGTTTTATTTCGTTTCATTTGATTACACTTAACAACTAAGTGTTATAAAGATAGGAAAAGAGGATTGCCCACTTTCATCCCTACCTTAAGTCACTTTCTAAAGTATATTAATTTGATTTAGTTCTCTTTAGTGAATGGCTTATTAAATGATTTAATTAATCCTAAGTTTAGGTTCACTTTAAATAATCTTGTTCAAAATGAAAGGCTTCTTAAGATTAATTTATTTGAATTACTACCACATGACATGTATTAAATCAATCATTTCCATCACATGTAACATGCATATGATTTAATCCAAAATGTATATATACATGCAACATATTTTAGCACACTTAAATAAAGAATGTATGTGTATGTTTAGAATTTATATTTTATTTGATTGAATTATTTAAACATATTAATTTAAAACTTTTTCCAATTTCTTATACAAAAAAGGAATAAGAATGAAATTAAATAGGCATGTGTTGTTAAACTAGGGAAGTGAGGTAATCAAATGACCTCCTTGGAGCTAGTTAAAGCCTCTTATTCTCAGGATATCCAGACTATATACCCATTTGCATTCAAACATATGTAAATTCGTATACATGAACATAGGAAGTAAGCTCCAAATCATATGGCTAATTAATTCAACCACTTAGTCAATTATGAATGCATGCAATTTTAATGTAAAATGGGATTTTCATTCACTAATCACATATACATATACATGTACAAAGATATAGGCAAGTACGTGTCATTGTTAAATGAAGGAAGAGAGATAATCAAATGACCTCCTTGGGGCTAACTAAAGCCTCATATTCCCTGGATGTATAGACTATATACTTGCTTTTCTTGGACACACATGGATGTATACGTAAATGAGGGAAAGAAAACCATGCAAAGATTGTATATATATATATATATATATATATATATATATATATATATATATATATATATATATATATATATATATATATATATATATATATATATATGATTGAATCATTTATATATATGAATTAAAACTCTATCCAAACTATAATGTTGGAACACATATGAATGAAATCAAATGGGTACATGCCATTATTAAAACAGGGAAGTGAGGTAATCAGATGACCTCCTTGGGGCTAACTAAAGCCTCATGTTCCCGAGATGTCCAGACTTTATACCCATTAAAATTCAATCTTATATAAATCAACACATGAATAGAGGAAAAAGAACTCAACATTCATGCACTTAAGCTATAAGCACATGCATTTCTTATGTATTTGTAACTAGCATCATAACACATATTATTATTCATTTATAAGCTTTTGAAAAATAAATTTTGATTTAATAGTAATAATAGCCATACATATATTAAATTAAATCAACACATGGAAGCTTACATAAAGGAAATCTATTTTATTTTATTTGATTTTAAAAAGATGGATGCATGAATTCAAATGACATACCAAATTTAACATGATTGGAAAGAGGAAAATCAAATATAAGCATGTGATTCATTCAACCAAACTAGTTCTTAAGGACAATCAAATCAAATAAGATTATTTAATGCAAACCAAGGATTCATTATGAATTAAGTTTTGGATTTGATTTGATCTAAAGAGGAGAAGATAAATAATCACTTGCTATTTTAAACCCATTCCCACATTAGTGACTTAATTTAATTTAAGAAAATGTAATTAAGTTGATTTTATGGGTTAATTAAGTTGAACCCTTAATTAGATGAATTAATTACCCTTACCTATGTCACCTTAAAGTAATTAACTAAATAATTATGAGCCAACATGATATGCATGGAAAATAAACTTGCAATGATCCTAGGAAATAAAAGGGGCCTAATGCTATCATCTCATGATTAATAGTTAATTAGATTAAAGGACTTAATTAATTACTCTTATGATTTAACCACACATATGGAGTAACCATAATTTCATTAAACTCCTTTAGGTTATTAAACACCTAAAGATCTACCCCATGATTTAATTAATTATGGTCTAAAATGATTATGATTTCTATTTGATTAAGTTATTTAATTAATTAGTTAAATCTTAATTAATTTCATTTTAAAAAAAGGGTGAAATGAACTTAGGGAAAGCGATCCCAACCCTATTCTTTAGTTCACTTACAGTTGAACAATGATTAATAAACTTAATTAACTAATTTATTATTGTTCATGGGATTAACTAATCTTTAATTAACTTAAAAGAGTAGTTAAGGTTTAATTAGTCAATTTTCCTAATTAAGTGAGCAATAAATCCCAAAAATCATGGGAGGTAGAGGTCATCCCATTAAATTAACCCACAAAATTTGGGATTAATTGCTCAAGTAATTAAGGAGTAATTAAAATAATAAAATTTTATAAATAAACTTTAATTACTATTCAAAATTAGTTAAGATCATTTTTAATTAATTCTCCTATGAAATACCTCTAAAATGATTATTTATTTGTATTTTTTTAATTTTATTATGATTTTTATAATTTTTAGAAGTTTCAGCCATTAAAAATGATTAATTAAGCCTAATTAAAGCCTAATCCTATTGGAGCCACATTGCGCACTGACGTGATGTGCTTTCCACATGGCACCATGGGATTGGAAACTTAAAACTTATCCCACTCAGATAGCTATGATTAATCACATAGATTAATAGAATTAAATCAGATCAATCTAATGGATCTAATCATGACCGTCCGTTCTGATCACATGAGTGAGAGAGAATGGAGTCTATCCACCATTACTCACTTGATCCGAGCTTACCCAAGCTCGGATCAACTCTAAAAAGAACCCATACCTTCATGACATTGATCAGAGGGGATCCAACGATCAAGATCAGCGAGATGCAAGTTTTCTTCAAAAAGTTCCAACCCATTTTTTCCTAAGTATAGGTTTTGGAAGCATAGCTCGCTGGAGCTCAAGACTAGTGATTGAATGATTGAGAAAGCTTCATCTAGTGGAGACGAAGCTCTATTGAGCAGCAATTGGATCAATTCCTTGATGTTCACTTGGAAGGCCACGAAACAATGATTTGGAGCTCAGCTTTGATCGATGTCCCACCTCCAGTGCTCCGGAAGCTTGGGAGATGATTCATTTTGGCTCGATGAGGCCTAGGGAAGGTGCATGCAAAGTTAATTTGAGTTTGATGGATAAATGGAGTTGTTATGTCAGAAATGGGAGGTTTGTGTTTGAGTGGAAATGAGGGGTTTTATACCCCTACTTCATCTTGATCGGACGATGGGATCGGGTTTGGCTTTTTATGGCCATTCGACCATCTCAAGGAGTCATGGGTGGTAGGGAGGAGGTTAGTTGGCTCGGCTTGGTTGGTTGAAGGTGTGGAGGTGGCTGCTAAGGAGGAATCATGGGTGTCATATGGGTTTTAAATGCTCCAATGGGGAGGGTGAGGTGATTTCACCTCACATGGGTCATGGCCAACCTAACCACCCCTTTGGTCAGGTTGGGTAGTGTCCTAGGTGCCTAGGTGGACCATTGGGAGAGTATCAATTGGCTAAGGAATGGAAATGACCACTTATATGGGTGATTTGTCTCATGTGATGCCCTTAACCCAAGGGTAGAATGATTATTTGGCATTAGATTTGATTTGAGTAGATTTGAAATGAGCTAAAAGTGGGTTAGCCCAAATTTTAAGTCAATTGGAGTTGGTTTGGTTAGGTTTGGCTCAATTTGACTATTAAGGTCAAGTTGATCATTTGGGATGTTCAATTGGTTGGTTTGGGTTTGGCTTAGATTTGATTTTAGCTCATTTGAATCCATTTGGGTCAAATGGGTTAAAAAATTGACCAAATTGGCCAAATTAGCTTGGGTTAGGTGTTTCTTTGGGTTTAGTGGACCAATTGAAGATTATTGTAGGTTTAGTTTTAATTAATTTGGATTTGGTTTTATTTAGGCCAACTTGAACCTTTGGGTCAATTTGGGATGAGTAAGTCAATTGGGTCCAATCATTTTGGTCAACAATCAATTTGGAATGAACTTGAGCCATTTGTTGCAATCAATTTGGTTTATATTTTGATTTGACCCAATTTATTTTTTAGGTCAATTTGGGTCAACTTGGGTCAAGAGGGCCAATTGGGTTTGGTTTCACTCAATTAAAGGTTAAGTCATATTCAAATATTGATTTTGATTTGGTATGAATCATTGGTTTTAAGTGATTTGGCTTAGGTTTCAATTTGGCTAGTTTGGGCTCATATGGGTTAAGGGATTGACCTGGTTTGACCCAATTTGTGACAATTGATCAACCTAGGGTGATCAACAATCATGATAGGAGGTTTTTATGGGCTTGGTTTAATCCAATTTAGGTAGGATTAGAACTTAGCTCAAATAAGTCAAATTGGCCACTTTGGGTCAAGTGGACCAATTGGGTTTAGTTGGCTTAATTTTGGGTTCAGTTTGATTTAGGTGAGTTTATATATGGATTTGGGTTTGATATATAAATTCAATTGTATTTGGCTTGGGTTCAAATGGGTTTTGGTTCATTTGAACATTTCAAGTCAAAAGGGTTAAGTTGGGTTTGATTTGGGTTGATTTTGGTTTGGCTTGATGATTGTAGATTTCATTTATATTTGTGAATATGATTGAAGGTATGATTGATTCATGAGAAAATCAATTGAATTTGGGTTTTGGAATGAAGGAATTTGGCTAAGTCCATGGAGTTGAGTCTTATGGCTTAAGTTAGATTTTGATTTGGTTTGATTTAGTTTTAATGATTTAATTATATATCTCATTTAAATTTATGAAGATGTTTGAAAAAATGATTGATTTGCGAGAAAATCAATTGAGTTTAACTTGATTTGGATTAAGATTTGGCTTAAGACCATGAGATAGATCATAATTTAATTTGATTTAGTTTCATTTAGTTTTGATCATTTGAATGTAGATTTTATTTATGTTTAGGAATATGATTGAAGATATTAATTGATTATGAGAAAATCAATTGATTTTGGATTAATTTAGATTAAGATTTGGCTAAGTCCATGGGATAGGTCATAAGGCTTAGGAAGGGTATCAAGTTTTGATTTGATCATGGGCTTCGATCATTTGGTTTTTGAATTTGGATTTAGATTTGGATTTGAATTTGATGTTTAAATTGAACTTGAGGTTTAGTTTGAGAAGGTGAACATGGATTGGATTTGGGTTGTAGGGTAGGTGGATTATCATAATCCCTAAGGAATAACCTAATGTTATGGTTAACCCTTCTAAGTCTTTAGGCTTAGGTTTAGTGTTTACCTAATTAGAAGTGTCTTATGACTAGGGAAGTCTTAGTATCTTGAAGACTCCTAAGTCTAAGATGGGAAGATTAAATCCACACTCCAAAAGTGAGGTCAATAGGCCTTAGGCACCATAGTGTTGTCCTTAGAGATACATGATTGGAAGATCAAATCCAAGTTTCACATTATAGACTCGGATACATCTTTCAATGCTTTTCTTGGGAGACCGCATACATGAGAACAACATAGCTCCAATCTCTCTACATTAGTGTATGAAGTTTGTGAGAGGTGGTATCGTTTATTGTGTCAAAGGATATCCCAAGTCATTTACAGTTCATGAGGTGGGCATATATGAGGATGCGGCTTTTTACCTCCCTCAAAATTAAAAAGTCTATTCTCGTAAACTTGGCCAAAGTTTAAAAATAAAAGAGAAAGAAAAAGAAAAAGAAAGAGGAAAAGAAAAAGAAAAAGATAAGATAAGAGAAAATGAAAAAAAAATAAAAGTGAGCAGAAATAGATTTGGAGGAGGAAGTCTAGCCTGACATTAGATTACACTCACAGTTCGTTACTCCATTCGAACATATGTCGTAGGATGACCTGTCCTCCACCAGGCAGAGGAAGAGGCGAGTTCAGAGGTAGTCCCAAGGGTGGAAAACCTTCTAATTGGTCACCTAATAGAAGATATGTCCCAACTACCAGGAGTACATCTATTATCCATATAGACTTAGAATCTAGTTCATAGGATGAGTATTATATGATTACCACACTAGCCAGCTCCTCTCAGCAATAGGTTCCCTTGAAGGTGACACTTGAGTTAGATAGCAAGGAAGACCAAGCTCCAAAGCAAAGCATAAGTTTATCCAAGTATATATATGAAACAGTTAGGCATTAGTTGGAACCTTAGCTCTAACCCTACTTTCCTCTCAAAAGCTGAGGGTTTGGTAGTTAAGGAAGCCCCTAAGTCATCCATGGGTGTGAAGACTTGGAGATTCTTTCTGGGAGCATCATCCTCAAGTCAAGAAGTTGATGTAGAACTTAAGGATGATTCATATAAAGATTTAATAGAATTACCTTTTGAGTGGTACTTGCCTTGTGTTCATAATTTCACAAAGAAATAGTTAATCCCACATGCTTGTTCAAAGCACAGGTTAGACTACTTCAAAAGAATATGGAAGAACATATGCAAAAGCTCTCAATCAAGATTGAGACTAAGATTCAGTACAGTGGGTCTAGTCGATGATGATTATTACTGCTTAGTCATCACCAATAATTTGGAATCTGATAGGTTATTTTCAAATCACATTAACTCATATGAGGAGCTATGCTTAGAAACTTTAGATGTTCTAGATGATTTTGAACTCAAAGATGCACCACTAGAGTTAAAAGAAGAGATAAAGTCAACCATCGACAAGCTCAAGGAAATCAACTTAGGAACTGAAGAAGATCCATGCCTGAGATACAATAGTTCTTTGTTGAATGAATTGAAACTAATGGCGTAGTTAGGCTATTCATGGAGTTTAAGGACTCCTTTGCATAGAGTTATGAAGAGATGCTTAGATTGGCTCCTGACATAGTAGTCCATATACTAGAAATAGAGCCTACTACTAACCCTATCAAGCAAGCTCTGAGATGCATGCGATTAGACATAGAACAACAGGTCATTTATGAAGTCAAGAAACTGATCGATGTTGGCTTCATCCAAGAAGAAAAATACCATACCTAGTTAGCCAGCATCATCCTAGTTAAGAAAATGAATGGCAAAATTCACATATGCATTGATTTTAGGTATTTAAATAAGGCATATCCAAAAGATGAATTTCCACTATGAATCCTAGAGCTGATAGTAGTCATTGCCTCATCTCATGCAGTCTTCTCTTTCATGGATGGCTCATCTAGATATAAAAAAATCATGAACTTAGTGGATACTAGCATTCACCACTAGGGGATGTACTTTGATGGTGCGGCTTCCTCTCAAAGAGGAGAAGAACCACATTCTACTATTCCAAGAAAGGTAGGGGAAGGAATAGTTCTCTTAACTCCAGACCGTGATGTGATCAGATTCTCATATAATGCCCAATCAACAATCGAATATGAGGCTCTGATTGCAAGTCTGGAGGTAGCCATTACTCAAAGCATCTAGAACATCAACATCTTTGGGGATTCTCAGCTAGTTATCAACCAAATCATTGGGTCCTATAAGGTTATAAAGCCTAAGCTCCAACACTACCACAAGTACACCATGGAGTTGTTGGCCATTATTTATAAGATTCCTAGAGGAGGGAACGTCGTAGCGTATGCTTTAACCAAGCTTGCTAAGGAGTTGGCATGTCTAGAGGATTAGTTCATATCAATAATGTGCAAAGGTGATTCTGCTTAGAGAGATCACAGCTCAGCATGTGCTCCAGTTTTTTAAGAACCATATCATATATTGGTTCAGAGTGCCTTAATGAATTATATCTTATAATGGTGTTGTATTCAAAAGCACAGGGATCAACAACTTTGTCCGGAGACATAGCATAGATTGGAGATATTCTACCATAAACTACTTGAGGGCAAACGGCTTAGCAGAAGCCTTCAACAAAACTCTTATCCAAATATAAAAGAAGACACTCGACAATAACAAGCGATAGTGGCATGAGAAGTTAGTTGAATCCTTATGGGCCTACTGTACCACATATAGAACTCCAACTCAGTCTACTCCTTTCTCCTTAGTGTATGGGTCCAAAGCTATTCTACCATTAAAAGTCCAACTCCCATCACTTAGGATAGATGTGGGTAGCAAGATCACAACAGAGCAAAATGCCATGTTGCACTTAGAAGGGCTCTTAGGTTTGGAGGAGACACACCTTCGGGCATGCCAAAACCTTGAATTGTACAAAGCTAAAATGATTCAAGCTCAGAATAAGTTGGTCTATCCTAAAGCTTTTCAAGTAGGATAGCTTATTTTAGTTCTAAGGAGATTAATTGTTGCCCGTCATAAGATGGGAGGCAAGTTTGAACCCACTTGGGAAGGCCCTTTTTCCATAAAGAAGGCTTACCAAGGAGGATCTTATCAGCTTATTGATCATAAGGGAGAGCACTAAATGCTTCCATTCATTAGGCTCTAATTAAAGAAATATTATAAATCATGTTTGAAAATAATTATCATCAATGAAAATTCTATTTTGAATTAAATCTCTTCCATGTTGAAAGTAATCTTGTTTATGAATCTACCACGATGTGTTTAGGGTAGGTGTAAGGAACCCGAGTGGCATCCTATCCTTCATTGACACAATACAAACACAAACTACACACAAACATATAAAATAAACACATTTCTTTTATCTCGGGCTCCTTTGAGTTGATATAATGCCCCTAGCGACACTCACTCATTAGCTTCTCTATGTCGGGCTGATGTGCTACCCTGCTATTGTGTCACCTAGTCATCTTCTTTCTTTGGAGGATGTAACTTTGCTATGCTTTCCTTCTTTACTTTTCCACTACACACCAACGAGTGTCTTGTTAGTTTGGTAGGCCTTACTACATGGCCAGTAAGCTACCTTATGTTGGCTTCATTTAAGAGGATGTGAGTTTGCTACATTTTTTCTTGGAAGCCTATTCTGCACTAATACTAGGGATCCTATTGTTTTAGTCCTTAGTCAGAGATTTGTCCCACTGATGATAGACTATCCTGATGATCATTTCGCTTGGAAAGATATAAGCTCACATGTTTTATTTCCATTGCACACTGATGGGCACCTTAAGTTGGTTAGTTCTCACTATGCTGATGGATACACCACTCATTCTGACAGATACACCTTAGGTTGGTTGGTTCTCACACCTTAGGATAGACCACTTATGGCAAATAATAGTCTATTATGCATTCTCCTTGATTTGGCCACCATACACCTATATGCTTACTTTTCTAAGGCTTAGGATAACGCTCATAGCAACACCTCCCATGTGGGCACTATATTTGGATCATGTCCTTTGTGACACTATTTAGACACTACCTGGGCTACTATCAGATTGGACAGTTCCATTTTCCTAGTAACCACCCCTGTGGTTGGAGAATCCGTCCTGTGGATGTGCAGATTCTCCCTTAGTTTGGTATATTTGAGATAGGTCAAGGCTGACATAGCCCTTTCTCAGTGTGGTCCCTCACACACCAATAGGGTCCATGCAAATGTATAAATAAAATATATATTCACTTCTGGATTAGGAGGACACCCCTAGGGATACCTTTTTCCAAGCAAGCATCCTATCTTTAGGGCATTGTCAGAAAAACTCCCTATAGGAATAACTGACTACTCTTGAGTTGATATAAGTCCCCAATAGCATTCACTCAGTAGTCGCCCCTAAGTCGAGTTCGATTTGTTGTGCTACCAACAGGTCACCCCAATGGTTTTTTCCTGCTTTAGAAAATGTAAGTCTGCTATGCCTTCTTCCTAACATAACTATTGCACATCGAAGGCAACCCCTTAGGTTTGCTAGCTCTACCCCACCGAGACTATCCCATGGATTTATAAATGAGATAGACAAGTCCAATATACTTCTCCTGGGTCCATCACACACATGGTCCATAAATTAAATCTATCAAATTTGATCGAGCTCACATCCCCAGTGGATATGCCCTCAATTAAAAATCAAACTAAAATAAACAAACCATATCAAATCACATGAAATTAAGATAAAATTAATCTTGACTACTTTTGAGTTGACATAAGTCCCTAGCAGCATTCACTCAATAGTCTCCCTAGATTAGATTCAATTTGTTGTGCTTTCAATAAGCCACCCCAACGGTTGTTCCTCGCTTTAGAAGATGTAAGTCTGCTAGGCCTTCTTCCTAGCATCATTGTTGTACACCAAAAGGCAACCCCTTAGGTTTGCTAGCACTACCCCATAGCCGGTAGACTATCCCTTTGGATTTGTAAACCTGAGATAAGTCAAAGCTGATATAGCCCCTTCTCAGTGGGCCCATCATACATCGAAAGGGTCCATACATTAACTTGAATTAAATTAAACCCAATCTATTGATCCTTAGTGGTGCCCCAAATCATATATAAATAACTCAAGCAAACAAATCAAATTCAAAAACCAACCTCCCCAATGGAGCCAAATTAAATTCATAAGGGATTGCTTAAGATAAAAAATCATAAAATTATTCTAGATAATAAAAAATTATATATTTTAGTCATATCACATACATAGTTTAAATTGAAACAATATATTATGATGTAAAGCTCTACCTATTATAAATTTGGCAAAATTACACCATTTTAAAGTCTAAATCAACATTTTTATAAATAATTCTAGTGTAGACTCGACTGCATGATTGTATAATACTAAAAGAATTTAAAATGCGTAGGATAATATATTATGATATATGATGCTATACTATGCTACAACATATAATATTTATTTTGAACATAAAATCTTACTTTTTAGACTACTAGTGTCATAGCACACCTTTGGTACTACAACCTAATTCCCACTTCAAATTCAATAATTTTCATCATCTGATTTATTAAATTAATATTTTTTATGATTTATATTAATATAGACTATAGGGCACAATACCATCACATATTAAAACATTTGAAAACATCTTATAACATCCAAAAAGACATCACTACATGCTCAAATATATGATGCTACATTATACTATAATATATGGTATTATAATATTATAGTTTAGGGTTTTAGGTTTAGGGTTTAGAGTTTAGTGTTTAGAGTTTAGGGTTTAGGGTTTGGGGTTTATGGTTTATGGTTTAGGGTTGTAGGTTTTAAGGTTTAGGGCTTATGGTTTTAGGGTTTAGGATTTAGGGTTTAGGGTTTAGGGTTTAGGATTTTAAGGTTTAGGGTTTAGGGTTTGTGGTTTAGGGTTTAGGGTTTAGGGTTTAAGTTTTAGTGTTTAGGGTTTATGGTTCAGGATTTAGGGTTTAGAGTTTAGTGTTTATAATTTTAGGGTTTAGGGTTTAGAGTTTAGGGTTTATGGTTTAGTCTTAAGGGTTTAGGGTTTTTAAGGTGTAGGGTTTAGCACTTAGGGTTTAGAGTTTAGGGTTTAGTTTTTAGGTTTAAGGTTTAAGGGTTTTTTTTGGAAATAGAAAACAAATTCAAATTCAACATTTCTACTTTTCAATTTCATCAACCAAGTAGCACCCCAAGTTTTCTAAGACACAAGCGATGACATAGATAAAAAATTAGCACCCATTGACCAAATAAAAAAACCTAGGTAAGTAGAACGGTCTTTATTGTAAAGACATAGTTCCATAAGCAACAGTCGAATCAGTCATTCTTCAGTTTCTTGAGTTCTCATCAGAACCACCCCCGCCTCTCGAGTAGTGGGATCTGCAATCATATCCCCGATCTCACCCTCTGCCACCACCACGGTTGTAACCTTCATCGCTCCGCCTGTCTCCATAACCACCACTGCTCGAACCACCACCTCCATATCCACCAGCACCTCCAGATCCCCCACCACCGCTGCAATAACTGCTACCTCCGCCTTCGCCTCCACCACCAGATGTACACTAAGCCTAGTAAATGGTGATGTTCCTGCCATCAAGGTTCTTCCCATTCTTAAGGTTTAGGGTTTAGGGTTAGTTTAGGGTTTAGGGTTTAGGGTTGTAGGGTTTAGGGTTTAGGGTTTATATTTAGGGTTTTAGGGTTTAGGGCATTGGGTTTAGGGTTTAGGATTTCAGGGTTTAAGGTTTATGGTTTATGGTTTAGGGTTTAAGATTTAGGATTTAGGGTTTATTATTTAAAGTTTTAGGGTTTAGGGTTTAGGGTTTAATGTTGTAGGTTTAGGGTTTAGGGTTTACGATTTAGGGTTGAGGGTTTTTTTAAAATTAAGTAAACTGATTGGTTGAAGTTTATTTAGTTTATTTAGTTTATTTTTTATTTATTTGAGTTTATTTAATTTTTTATTTTTATTTATGTTTATTTTTTATTTTTATTTACGTTAATTTTTTATTTTTATTTATTTTAGTTTACTTATTTTAGGTTTATTTATCTTAGTTTAGGTTTTTTATTTAAGTTTATCTTTTAGGTTTAGGCTTATTTTTTAGTTGAGTTTTATCTTTACTTTATTTTTTAGGTTTAGGTTTAAGTTTCAATTTTATTTTTTTAGGTTTAGGTTTTAGGCTTTTATCTTAAGTTTATTTTTAAGTTTAGGTTTATTTTTAGTTTATTTTATTTTATTTAGTTTAGGTTCTAGTTTAAGTTTAGTTTATTTTAGGTTTAGTTTTAGATTTTATTTATTTTAGTTTAGTTTATTTTAATTTAGGTTTAGGTTTATTTTATTTTGTTTTTTTATTTTGATTTTAGGTTTAGGGTTTAGGTTTTATTTTCTATTTATTTTTGGGTTTTTTTTAGGTTTATTTTTTAGGTTTAGGTTTTTATTTAGTTTAAATTTTAGTTTATTTTAGGTTTATTTTATTTTTATTTTACATTTAGCTTTTATTTTATTTAGATTTTTTTCTTAAGTTTATTTTATTTTTTAGTTTAGTTTATGTTTTTATTTATTTTAATATAGTTTATTCTAATGTTTTATTTTATTTTATTTTTAGGTTTAGGTTTAAGTTTTAGTTTAGGTTTTTATTTTATTTTATTTATTTATTTATTTTATTATTTGGTTTTATTAGTTTAGTTTCAAGTTTTTAGGTTTTTGCAGTTTAGGGTTTCGGGTTTAGGGTTTAAGGTTTTGGGTTTTAGGGTTTAGGATTTTAGGGTTTAGGATTTAGGGATTAGGGTTAGGGTTTAGTGTTTAGGGTTTAGAGTTTAGTGTTTAGGCTTTGGAGGAGGAGGGCGAGGTTTAAGGTTACTTATAGTTTAGGGTTGGTTTAGTTTATAGTTTAGGGTTTAGTTAGTAGATTTAGTTTAGGGTTAGTGTTAGGTTTAGATTTAGGTTTTATGGTTTTAGTGGTTTAGGTTTATAGTTTAGGGTTAGTTGGTTTAGGTTTTAGGGTGATTTAGGTTAAGTTAGGGTTTTGGATTTAAGGTTTAGGGATTTGTATTTAGGGTTTAGGGTTTAGGGTGTTTTTTTAAATTAAGTAAACTGGTAAGTTTAGGTTTATTTAGTTTATTTTTTTAATTTATTTTATTTTTTATTTTTACTTAGGTTTATTTTTATTTTTATTGAGTTTAGTTTATTTATTTTATTTTTATTTATTTTAGTTTTGGATTTTTATTTTAGTTTATTTTTTAGGTTTAGGTTTTGATTAAGGTTTACTTTTTAGTTTAGTTTTATTTTTATTATATTTTTTAGGTTTAGGTTTAGGCTTTATTTTTTTTATTTTTTTTAGGTTTAGGTTTAGGTTTATATTTAAATTTTTTAGGTTTAGGTTTTAGATTTTTATATTAGGTTTATTTTTAGGTTTTATTTCTTATTTATTTATAGTTTTTATTTTTAGGTTTAGGTTTTTGCTTTATTTTATTTTAAGTTTATTTTATTTTTCTTTTAAATTTAATTTTTATTTAATTTAGGATTTATATTCTTAGGTTTATTTTATTTTTTAGTTTAGTTTAACTTTTTATTTATTTTATTTTAGTTTATTTATATTTTTATTTTATTTTATTTTTATGTTTACGTTTAAGTTTAGGTTTTGGTTTATAATTTAGTTTAGGTTTTTATTTTATTTTATTTTATTATTTTATTTAGATTTAGGCTTTTCTATTTATTTTATTTATAGATTTTATTTAGTTTAGGTTTATCTTTTTAGGGTTTTAGGGTTTAGTGTTTAGGATTTGGGGTTTAGGGTTTAGGTTTTTATTTTATTTATTTATTTTATTTTATTTAGGTTTAAGTTTTTTATTTATTTTATTTTTAGGATTTATTTAGTTTAGGTTTAGGTTTTTTAGTTTTTAGGGTTTTGGGTTTTGGGTTTTGGGTTTTGGGTTTTGGGTTTAGGGTTTAGGGTTTTGGGTATAGGATTGTAGATTTTAGGGTTTAAGGTTTAGGGTTAGGGTTTAGGATTTAGGGATTTAGGGTTTAGGGTTTAAGGTTTAGGGTTTAGGGTTTAGAGTTTAGGGCTTAGGATTTTTTAGGTGGTTTAGATTTAGGGTTAGGGTTATTTAAGGTTTTAGTTTTTTTGTGTTTAGGGTTTTAGAGGTTTAGGTTTAGGTTAGCATGTTTAGTTATTAGGTTTAATTTAGGTTTAGGGTTTTAGGTTTTGGTTTTAGGTTTTGGTTTAGGGGTTGGGTTTAGGTTTTTAGGTTTAGGTTTAGGGTTATAGGCTTTAGGGTTTAGGTTTTGTATTTTAGTTTAGGGTAAAGGTTTTTGTTTAGGTTGTAAGTTTAGGGTAAGTTTTAGGGTTTAGGGTGTAGGTTTTAGGGTTTAGGATTTATTGTTTAGGATTTATGGTTTTCGGTTATTTTAAAAAAAAAAATTAAAGAAACGAGTAGGTTTAGGTTTATTTAGTTTATTTAGTTTATTTTATTTTTTTATTTAGATTTATTTTTTTATTTTCATTAACTTTAGTTTATATATTTTATGTTTATTTATATTAGTTTAGGTTTTTTATTTTAGTTTATTTTTTAGATTTAAGTTTAGGTTTATCTTTATTATTTTTATTTTATTTTTATTATAATTTTTATGTTTATGTTTAGGTTTTTATTTTACTTTTTTTAGGTTTAGGTTTTAGGATTTTATTTTAAGTTTATTTTTATGTTTTTATTTTTTAGTTTAGGTTTAGGTTTATTTTTAGTTTATTTTATTTTATTTAGTTTAGGTTTAGGTTTAAGTTTAGTTTTTATTTTTATTTTTTAGTTTAGCTTTAGGTTTATTTTATTTTTATTTAAGTTTACTTTTTTTTTAATTTAGGGTTTAGGTTTTATTTTTTATTTATTTTTAGGTTTATTGTTTAGGTTTAAGTTTTTATTTGGTTTTCATTTTATTTTATTTTAGGTTGATTTTATTTTTATTTTACGTTTAGGTTTTATTTTTAGGTTTATTTTATTTTTTTAGTTTAGTTTAGGTTTTTATTTATTTTATTTTATTTTAGTTTTTATTTTTAATTTAATTTTATTTTTAGGTTTAGGTTTGGTTTTTAGTTTAGGTTTTTATTTATTTTTCTTTATTTTATTTTATTTAGCTTTAGGTTTTAGTTTAGTTTTTTTATTTATTATTTATTTTAGGTTTAGGTTTCTAGATTTTTAGGGTTTTGGGTTTTGGGTTTAGGGTTTATGGTTTTTCGGGGTTAGGGTTTCAAGTCTAGGGTTGTAGGTTTTAGGGTTGAGGATTTAGGGTTTAGGGTTTAGGGTTTATGGTTTAGGTTTTTAGGGTTTAGGGTTTAGGGTTTGGGCTTGTAGGTTTAGGGTTTAGGGTTTAGGCTTTATTTATTTTAGTTTAGTTTATTTTAGTTTAGGTTTATGTTTTTTTTTTTACTTTAGGTTTAGTGTTTTTTTTAGTTTAGGGTTTAGGTTTTATTTTTTATTTACTTTTAGGTTTTATTTTATGTTTTATTTTTTAGGTTTAGGATTTTGTTTAGTTATTATTTTTTTATTTTATTTTTATTTAGTTTTTATTTTATGTTTAGTTTTTATTTTATTGAAGTTTCTTTTATTTTTAGGTTTATTTTATTTTAGGTGTATTTCATTTTTTTAATTTAGTTTAGGTTTTTATTTATTTTATTTTGGTTTAATTTTACTTTTTTATTTTATTTTATTTTAAAGTTTAGGTTTAGGTTTAGGTTTTAGATTTAGGTTTATTTATTTATTTTATTTTTAGGTTTTACTTAGTTTAGGTTTAGGTTTTTAGGTTTTTAGGGTTTATAGTTTAGTGTTTATGGTTTAGGGTTTAGGGTTTAAGGTTAGGGGTTTAGGGTTTAGGGTTTAGGGTCTAGGGTTGTAGGTTTTAGGGTTAAGAATTTATGGTTTAGGGTTTATGGTTTTAGGGTTTAAGGTTTAGGATTTAAGGATTAGCATTTTATGGTTTTGGGTTTAGGGTTGAGGACTAGTTTTGGGGTTTATGGTTTAGGGTTAGGATTTAGGGTTTAGTGTTTACAGTGTAGGGTTTTCGAGTTTAGGGTTTTATGGTTTAGGGTTTAGGGTTGGGGTTTAGGGTTTTGGGTTTTGGGTTTAGGGTTTAGGGTTTAGTGTTTAGGCTTTAGGGTTTAGGGTTTTTGGGGTTTTGGGTTTAGGGTTAGCTTAGGGTTTAGGGTTATCTTAGGGTTTAGGGTTTGGTTTATTTAGGGTTTATGCTTTAGGCTTTAGGCTTTAGGGTACTTAGGGTTTAGGGTTAGTTTAGTGTTTAAGGTTTTGAGTTTTACAATTTAGGTTTAGGGTTTCAGGCTTAGGGTTTGGGTTAGGGTTTAGGGTTTTATTACCATAAAAGAAAAAGGATACAATGTCCTTAATAGGGGTAAAGCTCAAAGATTTACTACACTCAGAGCTACAAGGAACCAAAAGAGCTAAACTCCCATCAATGGAAAACAAATAAAGCAACAACAAAAAAGCAAAGAGAGGAGACATTACTAATATAAGAAAAATAATAGTCAAAAGACTTGTCTGACTCATGATCCCTTTTGGGAGGCAAGATAGATCCACTCAGACTTAGTTGTTGAGTAATAATGATTCCATCTGAAAAGTTCCAGCCTATAAAAGAAATTTGCAAAACACTACAAAGACAATAGTCGTATTTAACAAGAATAAGGATAAAGTAATCAATTAGAGAGAACTGAGAAAGAGAAGCCTCACGCTCAATTAAGATCATCTCAAGGGGCAATAATGCATATGAGCATCCAAACTTCCTAAGAAGGGTTACATTGAAATGCAATGCTACCAACCAAAGAGAAGATATAGGTAACATCAAGGACATCATAGCTATACATATACAAGGCAACATCAAAAAAGTGATAGAAGCGCATTAGCAAACAAAGAAAAAGTTAGCCAGCAACCAGCCAATAGCCTAAAAGCTAACCAAAACCATAACAAACTAGTCACAAATAGCCATCCACCCAGAAGATATAGCAAGGTTAGTGACAGAGCCACCACCAGCAAGGAAAAATTCAAAGGGACAAGCCAATTTAGAAGCATAGCAACAGCTAATACAATAGCCCAAAAAGAGACTAAAATAAAAATAAATAAATAACAACCATCATTCAAATAGACATCAAAGCTCCAAGAAATGGAGATCCACAACAAGCCATCGGTAAGCAGCAGACCAATCCAAGTAGAGAAAAGGATGCCATCAATCTAGCGGTGAAAAAAGCCAGTGTCGACCAATAAAATCAACCGGTCGAAGGAAAAACCACAAAGCTATCCTCATGCCAATCAAAAGAGAAAATAACTAACCAACAGGAATCGCCAACACAAACCAAGAGAAATTACTAAAAAGTATTGAAAAGACCAAAGCTAATCAAATCCTGAAGAAACCAACAATTGCCACTCAACAACCAACCATAGCAGCAGAGGATCCAATATCGGAAGGGGGGTGGCTAGCCAAAATAGAAGGCTAACCCAAAATAGAGCCCAAAATTGGTGGAAAAAATAACAGCAGGCATAGCCACAACCCTTCTAGGGATCATCAAAAAAATCAAAAAATTGAAATGGTAGTCACCTAGCCAGACAAACAACCAAGAGAGAAAAAACCAAGGAGGACCACCGTACCACCAACAGTAAATGAAGAAGGAGAGAAAATAGGCCTGAGGGAAGCAAAGTCCCCTCCAACCCCCATAGATCAAGCAGTCACCACAAAGGAGAAAATAAAATCAAGAAAACCAATGAGCTATAACTAATCTACTAATCGAGGAAAATGTTTTATTTAGTTTATTTATTTAATAGATTTATGTTTTAGTTTATTTAGGTTTGGGTTTTATTTTTAGTTTAGGCTTAGGGTTTAAGTTTTATTTATTTTAGTTTAGTTTATATTAGTTTAGGTTTATGTTTATTTTATTTTATTTATTTTAGCTTTAGTATTTTTTTTAGTTTAGCGTTTAGGTTTTATTTTTTATTTATTTTTAGGTTTTAATTTAAGGTTTATTTTTTAGGTTTAGGTTTTTATTTTTTTATTTTTTTAGTTTTATTTAATTTTTATTTTATGTTTAGTTTTTTTTATTTTTAGATTTTTTTTAGTTTAGTTTATGATTTTATTTATTTTATTTTATTTTTATTTTTGTTTATATTTCATTTTATTTTTAAGTTTAGGTTTAAGCTTAGGTTTAGGTTTAGGTTTAGGTTTTAGTTTAAGTTTTATTTTACTTAGATTTAGGTTTATTTATTTTATTTTATTTTAAGTTTATTTAGTTTAGGTTTTGGTTTTAGGTTTTAGGGAGGGTAGGGTTTAGTATTTATGGTTTAGGGTTTGGGAGTTTTGGTTTAGGTCCAAGGTTATGGGTTTAGGGTTTAGGGTTTAGGTAGGTTGTGGTTTTTTAGGGTTTAGCATTTTAGGGTTTAGGGTTTAGGGTTTAGGGAGGTTTAGGATTTAGGGTTTAGGGTTTAGTGTTAGCTTTAGGGTTTTAGCAATGGTTTAGAGTTAGGGCCAGGCCTGGATTGTGGTCAGCTTAAGGTTTTAGGGTATTTGTGGTAGGGTTTGGGTTTAAGTTTATGGTTTAAGGGTTTAGGATTTAGGGTTAGGGTTTGGGTGGGTGGGTTAGGTTTAGGGTTTAGGGTTTTTTTTTAATTTTAAGAAAAGTTTAGGATTTTATTACTGTAAAAGAAAAGGATATAATGTCATTAATAGGGGTAAAGCTCAAAGATCTACTGCTCTCAGAGATACAAGGAACCTGAAAAGCTAAACCCCCATCTATGTACAATGGAAAAATAAATAGAAAAAGCAATAGCTAAAAAAGCAAAAGAGGAAAAGAAACAGATTTAGATTAATACAATATAAGAAAAAAAAAAGTCAAAAGACTTGTTAGTAACAGCTCATGATCCCTTTTGGGAGGCAAGATAGAAAGATCCACATCAACATCACTTGAGTTGATTGAGTAATGATCATTCCATCTAAAAAGTTCCAACCTATAAAAGAAATATGCAAAACACTATAAATGCAATCATATTTAACAAGAATAGGATAAAGAAATCAATTATAGAGAGTTGAGAAAGAAAAGGCTCAGGCTCAGTTAAGGTCATCTCAAGGGCAACAATGCATATGAGCATCCAAACTTCCTAAATAGGGTTACATTCATATGCAATGCTACCAACCAAAGAGAAGATATGGGTAACATTAGAGCCATCATACCAGCATACCTGATACAAGCCAACATCGAAAGCAAGCTGCCCAAAGGATTCTAGAACCTACATTAGCAAACAAAGAAAAAGTGGGCCAGTAGCCAGCCAACACCCAAACAACCAACTAAAACCATACAGACCATCTGCATAAAAAATTAAGATATAGCAAGGTCAGTGATAGAGCCAACACCAGCATGGAAGAATTCAAAGGGACAAGCCAATTCAGAAGCATAGAAATAGCTAATACAATAGCCCAAAAAGAGACTAAAAATAATCAAAAATAACAACAACGATCATTCAAATAGACATCAAAGCTCCAAGAAAGGGAGAGCCACAACCAGCCATCAGTAAACACCATACTAATCCATATAGAGAAATGGATGCCATCAATCTAGCAGGCAGTGGCAAAAAGCCACCATGTATCAGCCACCAATAAAATCCACCATAACCAGGTCAAGAAGGATAAAACCACAAAGAAGCTGTCCTCATGCTAATCAAAAGAGAAAATAGCAAACCAACAGGATCACCAACACAAAGTAGGAGAAATAACCAAAAAGTATTGAAAAGACCAATGCTAATCAAATCTTGAAGAGACCAACAACTGCCACTCAACAACCAATCACAACACCAGAGGATCCAATATCGAATGGGGGGTGGCTAGCCAAAACAAAAGGCTAACCCAAAATAGAGTCCAAAATAGGTGGAAAAATAACAGCAGGCATAGCCACACCCCTCCTAGGGATCATCAAAAAAACCAAAAAATAGAAATGGTAGTCACCCAACCAGATAAACAACCAAGGGAGAAAAAACCAAGGAGGACAACCCAACCACCAACAGTAAATGAAGAACGAGCGAAAATAGGCTAGAGGCAAGCAAATCCCCCACAGATCAAGCAGTCACCACGAAGGAGAAAATAAAAAAATTAGCAAAAACTAAGGAGATATAACCAATTTACCAATCATAGGAAAAATGTTATATTTAGTTTATTTATTATTTTATTTTGGTTTCGGTGTTATTTTTAGTTTAGGTTTAGGTTTAGGTTTTTATTTTTAGGTTTAGGATTTTATTTTTAGGTTTAGGTCTAGGTTTAGGATTATTTACTGTTAGTTTATTTAGGTTTAGGTTTATTAATTTATTTTATCTTAGTTTAGGTTTATTTTTATTTCAGGTTTAGGTTTAGGTTTTCTTTTTTTAGTTTATTTAGTTTGATTTTTATTTAGGTTTAGGTTTATGTTAATTTTATTTAGTTTATTTATTTTAGTTTTAGGTTTTTATTTATTATTTATTTAGGATTAGGTTTAAGTTTTATTTTTAGTTTAGTTTATTTTAGTTTATTTTTGTTTATGTTTATTTAGGTTTATGTTTAGGTTTAGGTTTTAGTTTATTTTTTATTTTACGTTTATGTTTTATTTTTTGGTTTAGGTTTTTAGTTTAATTTAGGTTTATTTTTATTTGTTTAGTTTATTTTTAGGTTTAAGTTATAGGTTTATGTTTAGGCTTATTTAGTTTAGGTATTTTTAATTAGTTTTTATTTATTTAGGTTTATTTAGTTTAGTTTAGGTTTAGGTTTAGGTTTTTAAGTTTAGGTTTAGGGTTTTAGGTTTTAGGTTTGTTTTTATTTTATTTACTTTAGGTTTTATTTTTATTTATTTATTTTAGGTTTAGGTTTAAGGTTTTAGATTTAGGTTTAGGTTTAGGTTTAGGTTTAGGTTTAGGTTTCGATTTATGTTTTTTTTTAGGTTTAGGTTTTATTTAGTTTAGGTTTATTTTATTTATTTTCTAGTTTATTTAGTTTAGGTTTAGATTTAGATTAAGTCTTAGGTTTAGGTTTTGGTTTTGGTTTAGTTTTTAGTTTTATTTGTTTAAGTTTATGTTTAGGCTTTATTTATTTTATTTAGTTTAGTTAATTTTAGTTTAGGTTTAGGTTTCGGTTTAGGTTTATGTTTTATTTTTTAGTTTATTTTCGTTTTTACTTTTCTTTTTATTTTTTAGGTTTATTTTATTTATTTTATTTTAGGTTAAGGTTTAGGTTTATTTATTTAAGTTTTAGTTTAGGTTTAGGTTTTTTTAACTTTTTAGGCTTAGGCTTTTAGTTTAGATTTCTTTTATTAAGTTTAAGTTTATTCTATTTATTAATTTTAGTTTAGTTTAGGTTTAGGTTTTAGGTTTAGGCTTATTTAGGTTTAGGTTTAGGTTTAGGTTTTAGATTTAGGTTTAGTTTAGGTTTATTTTTTCTTTATTTTTTTATTTTTTTTATTTTTTTAATTTAGGTTTAGGTTTAGGCCTAGGTCCAGGTTTAGGTTTATTTAGGTTTATTTTTAGGTTTAGGATTTTAGTTTTAGTTTAGTTTAGGCTTAGGATTAGATTTATTTTAGGTTTAGGTTTAGGTTTTTAGGTATAGATTTAGGTTTAGGTTTAGATTTAGGTTTTAGGTTTAGGTTTATTTAGTTTAGTTTCAATTTAGTTTTATGTTTAGGTTTAGGTTTTATTTTATTTAGTTATTTATTTTAGGTTTGCTTATTTTATTTACTTTATTTATTTTGGTTTAGGTTTAGGTTTAGGTTTAGGTTTTTATTTTTATTTTATTTTATTTAGTTTAGTTTAGGTTTAGTTTTTTTTAGTTTTTAGGTTTAGGTTTTTATTTTAATTTTAATTTTAGGTTTATTTAGTTTATTTAGGTTTATTTTATAGTTTATTTAGGTTAACATTATAGTTTATTTATTTAGGATTATTTAGGTTTAGGTTTTGATTTTAGTTTACTTTTGTTTAAGTTTATGGTTTATTTAGTTTTAGGTTTTGGTTTAGGTTTTTTATTTTAAGTTTAGGTTTTTGTTTAGGGTTTAGGGATAATTTATGGTTTAGAGTTTAAAGTTTAGGGTTTATAATTTTTCTAGGCTTAGGGTTTAGGGTTTAAGGTTTAGGGTTGTAGGTTTAGGGATTAGGGTTTAGGGTTTAGGGTTCCATATTTAGGGTTTTGGGTTTAGGGTTTTTTTTTAAATAATTAACTAAACTAGAAGGTTTAGGTTTATATAAGTTTATTTAGTTTATTTTATATTTTTATTTATGTTTATTTTTTATTTTTATTTAGTTTAATTTATTTTTTTAGTTTAGGTTTTTTATTTTAGTTTATTTTTAAGGCTTATGTTTAGTTTTATTTCTATTTTATTTTTTTAGGCTTAGGTTTTATTTTTTATTTTTAGGTTCAGGTTAAGGTTTTTATTTTACTTTTTTAAGTTTAGGTTTTAGGATTTTATTTTAAGTTTATTTTTTGGTTTTATTTTTTATTTTAGGTTTATATCTATTTTTAGTATATTTTATTTTATTTAGTTTATGTTTTTTTTAGGTTTATTTTATTTTAAGTTTAGGTTTAGGTTTTGTTTATTTTATTTTAGTTTCTTTTAGTTAAGTTTTAGGTTTATTATATTTGTCTTTTAGGTTTATATTATTTTTTAGTTTAAGAATTAGGTTTTATTTTCTATTTATTTTTACATTTAATTTTTAGGTTTATCATTTTAGTTTAGGTTTTTATTTAGTGTTTATTTTATTTTATTTTAGGTTTATTATATTTTAATTTTAGGTATAGTTTTAATTTTATTTAGGTATTTAATTTTATGTTTATTTTAATTTTTTTAATTTAGTTTAAATTTTTATTTATTTTATTTTAGTTTAGTTTTTATTTGTTATTTTATTTTATTTTGTGGTTTAGGTTTAGGTTTAAATTTAAGTTTTAGTTTAGGTTTTTATCATATTACATATTTTTTATTTTTTTAGGTTTATGTTTTTTTATTTATTTTATTTTTAGGTTTTATCTAGTTTAGGTTTAGGTTTTTAGGTTTCAAGGGTTTAGAGTTTAGGGTTTAGGGTTTAGGGTTTGCGGTTTAGGGTTTATGGTTTAAGGTTGTAGGTTTTAGGTTTAGAGTGGGTTTAGGGTGGGTTTAGTGTTGGGTTGGTTTATGGTTTAAGGTTTAGGGTTTAAGTTGTAAGTGGGTCAGAGTTTAAGTTTAAGATTTAGGAGGTTTTGGGTTTAGGGTTTAGGGTATAGGGTTTAAAGGGTTATGGGAGGGTTGAGGTTTAGGTTTAGGTTTCATTTAGGTCAGTTTTAGGTTTAGTTTAAGGTTTAGTTTAGGTTTTGTTTAGTTTAGGTTTATTTTATTTATTTTAGTTTATTTCATTTAGGTTTAGGTTTAGTTAGTCATGTCCAGTCAGGTTTAGTTTGGGTTTAGGTTTAGTTTTTAGTTTTATTTATTTAAGTTTAGGTTTAGATTTTATTTTTATTTTAATTAGTTTAATTTATTTTATTTTAGGTTTAGGTTTAGGTTTTGGTTTAGGTTTCAATTTGTAGGTTTATGTTTTAATTTTTTAGTTTATTTTAATTTTTACTTTTATTTTTATTTTTTAGGTTATTTTTATTTATTTTACTTTAGGTTTATGTTTAGGTTTTATTTAAACTTTTAGGTTTAGATTTTTAGTTTAGTTTATTTTAGTTTAGATTTTTATTTTAATAGGTTTAGGTTTATTTTATTTATTTATTTTAATTTAGATTTAGGTTTAAGTTTTAGGTTTAGGTTTTTTGCTTTAGGTTTAGGTTAATTTAGGTTTTGGTTTAGGTTTAAGTTTAGGTTTAGGTTTATGTTTTGGTTTTAGGTTTAGGTTTATGTTCAGGTTTATTTTTTATTCATTTTTTATTTTATTTATTTAGTTTAGGTTTAGGTTTTAGGTTTATGTTTAGGTTTAGGTTTAGGTTTAGGTTTATTTAGTTTATTTTAGGTTTAGTTTTTTAGGTTTAGGATTTAGTTTTTAGTATTTTAGTTTAGGTTTAGGTTTGTATTAGGTTTAGGTTTTTAGGTTTAGATTTAGGTTTAGGTTTAGATTTAGGTTTTAGGTTTAGGTTTATTTAGTTTAGTTTAGTTTTAGGTTTAGGTTTAGGTTTAGGTTTTATTTTATTTATTTATTTATTTTAGTTTTGCTTATTTTATTTAGTTTATTTATTTAGGTTTAGCTTTTTATTTTTATTTTTATTTATTTAGTTAAATTTAGGTTTAAGTTTTTCTTAGCTTTTAGGTTTAGGTTTTTATTTTTATTTTAGGTTTAGGTTTATTTAGTTTAGGTTTAAGTTTAGCTTTATTTATTTAGTTTATTTATGTTTATTTTTTAGATTATTTATTTAGGTTAATGTAGGTTTAGGTTTTGAATTTAGTTTATTTAGGTTTAGGTTTTTAGTTTATTTAGTTTTTGGTTTCAGTTTTGGTTTTCTATTTTAGGTTTAGGTTTTAGTTTAGCATTTAGGGTTCAAGGTTTAGGGGTTTTTATGGTTTAGGGTTTAGGATTTAGGGTTGTAGATTTTGGGTTTAAGGTTTACGGTTTATGATTTAGTGTTTAGGGTTTAGGGTTTAGGGATTTTTTTTATAATTAAGTAAACTGGTATGTTTAGGTTTATTTAGTTTATTTTATATTTTTATTTAGGTTTATTTTTAATTTTAATTTAGTTTAGTTTATTTTTTTTAGTTTAGGTTTTTTATTTTAGTTTATTTTTAAGGCTTACGTTTAGTTTTGTTTCTATTTTATTTTTTAGGCTTAGGTTTTACTTTTTATTTTTAGGGTTAGGGTTAGGTTTTTATTTTATTTTTTTAGGTTTAGATTTTAGGTTTTTATTGTAGGTTTATTTTTAGGTTTTCTTTTTTATTTTAGGTTTATGTTTATTTTTAGTATATTTTATTTTATTTAGTTTTTTTAGGTTTATTTTATTTTAAGTTTAGGTTTAGGTTTTGTTTATTTTATTTTAGTTTCTTTTAGTTAAGGTTTAGGTTTATTTTATTTGTCTTTTAGGTTTATATTTTTTTAGTTTAAGGATTAGGTTTTATTTTTTTATTTATTTTTACATTTTATTTTTAAGTTTATTGTTTAGGTTTAGGTTTTTATTTAGTTTTTATTTTATTTTATTTTATTTTAGGTTTATTATATTTAAATTTTAGATTTATGTTTAATTTTATTTTGGTTTTTAATTTTATGTTTATTTTAATTTTTTAATTTAGTTTAAAATTTTATTTATTTTATTTTAGTTTAGTTTTTATTTTTTATTTTATTTTATTTTGTGGTTTAGGTTTAGGTTTAGGTTTAGATTTAAATTTAGGTTTTAGTTTAGGCTTTTATCATATTATACATTTTTTATTTTATTTATGTTTATGTTTTTTATTTATTTATGTTTTTTTAGGTTTTATTTAGTTTAGGTTTTGGTTTTTAGGTATTTAGGGTTTAGGGTTTAGAGTTTAGGGTTTAGGGTTTGGAGTTTTTTTTTTTGGGGGGGGGGGGGGAACCCCATATGGAGAGAATTTTATTGCCACAAAAATGGGTTACAAGGTCCTTAAAGGGGATAAACTATCGCTCAAAGAGGTACAATCGCCTTGGGAGTAAATCCTATCTAAGTACATCCAAAAGCAAAAGAAAGAAAAGAGCAAAAGATACAAATTTATTAACATATATAAGCAAATGAAGGATAAGGGTCAATGTTAGGATGTGAGAATGCATGACACAATGGAGTAACCCAAGAGAAAAAGGAAAAGCACCCCAAGATTGTAGACGAAAGAAGTTAGAGCAGTTAAGGAAATAGAGAAAGTGGTAAGCGAGAGAAATTCGAGAATGGTAATAATAAAGAGGTGTGATAAAGGTGGCTCAGGCTCAGTCACACTAACTTGGGGAAGATGCAAATATGAGCATCCAATCTTCAGCAGAAGGGTTACATCACAAGAGCTACTACCAAACCAAAAAGGAGTGAAATCATCACAACCATCATAGCCAACAAACATGTATAGCAGCCATTTGATGAAGATCTGTTGATCCATAATACCTGCAAACATAGGCAAAGCCGTATATAGAGTAGAAGAAAGAGTAGCAAAGAGCAAAGTGGGTAAGAGGATCACATGCCAATTATATGTCATCATATTAGGCTCCATGGCATGATAATCCCAACTCAAATGAAAGAGAGCCATCAATGTCAGGTCATCCAAATTTTTAACCGATTTAAAGGATTAATGAGACCAAACATGAAGAGTCACCGAGAGAAACAACAAATTGCTACAAACCGCCAGTAAAGACGAGCATGGAATTAACCCCATTCCAAGCCTAAAGGACAATAATAAATATACATTCTTGGTAAACAGTCTAGTAAGCAATTCAGGGTTATTTCCTAGAAAAGGATAACCAAAGAATGTAAGTAATGCAGCTCTTAACAACCTCCTTATTTTAGAATTAAGAAAGCAGCAATTATAAAGGGAAACAGCAAACCCCAATCCCAAATTACCACAGGAAATGGGAATATAGCAACAGATAAGAAGAGATAGGTAAAGGGTAGCTCCCCACCACAAACAGCTCCAATAAGAGACAATCATAGATAACACCATAGGATCGACCTTCATCATCATACTCAATAATCCACCAACATTAAAAGAATGTAAGTAATGACTCTTAACAACCTCCTTGATTGAAATTAAAAGCAAAGAAATATAAAGGGAAGCAGTATATCACAAGCCCAAATAGCCACAGGAAATGGGAGTACAGCAGCAGGTATAAAGAATCAGGTAAGGGGCTGATCCCCACCACAAACAAATCAAATAAGTGGCAATCAGAGATAACACAACAGAAGCATCTTGCTTATCATTAAACTCAATAATCCAAACAATAGTCATGATAGTAATATCCATTAGTTGGCCATAAATCCATCCATTGAGATTAAGCGGTAAAGATTAAAATCAAGAGAGGCAAAAGCATAATCACAATGATCCGCACAAATCTAGCATAACCAAGAGGGAAAAATAGCAGATGAAGTTAACGCAACCCTTATCATAAGCAAAACCCAAAAGCCAATAATGTAATGTGAAATAGCCAACAACCATAAAAACAACCTGCTGGATAAAGGACGCAAAAAATCCAAAGGCCAACAGAATAAGAAATAATACAATTATTACCACCACTATATAGAACTCTGTTAGAAGGAAGATAAGTAGAATGAAAACTGAAGGTGTTCAAAAGATGATCAGCAAAAAAGTCCTGCCAGGTAAAGATAATCAAGTTGGCAGCTAAACGCAGATCTTCAGTTAAAGCAAACTACATTAAGGAAGTCCAATCCTGCAAAGGGATAGTAAAATAAATAACATCAAAATGACCTTGTTGAAAAGGATGGACATCCCTAGAAGCAGGAAGCCAGATAAAAGATTGATCCGTGACGAACCCCAAGATATAAAATAGAAGAGTTAAAAAACCAACCCAATCAAAAAGAAAATACAAAAGTTAATTTCCAAATAGATAGGGAAAAGGCTTGGCCAAGACTAGCGAGTGGAAAAGATAAGAAGTGAAACCAACGGTTTGATGGAAACAAAGAAAAGCTAAAAAAATCAAAAGACCAGCAACAACCAACAATCACAAAGATAACCTGCTGGATAAAGGACCCAAAAATCCAAAAGCCAACAGTGGAGAAAATAGAACAGTTAAAGCACCCATCATATAAAACTCCAATAAAAAAACAAAGTAGAGAGATAGAGATAAAAGGGGTTCAGAAGATAACCAAGAAAAAAACCCTTCTAGAAAGGGGTGATCAGGCATGAAGCTAAACCCACAATCTCAGGGAAAGCATACTGAAAACCCAATAAGTAAGTCCAAACCTGCAATGAGATAACAAAAAACAAGAAAAAATAGCCTCTCACTAGGTAGGTAGGGGAAATGAGGATAGCCAAACCAATCAGCAAAACAACTCCAAAAGGACCCTACAGAACAGGAAAGACAACCCCAGAAGTAGCAAGTTGGGCAAAGGAATCAATGAGCCAGCAGAGCCAACATCCAAGAGAATAAATAATAGCAAGTTGGCCAAAAAACATGCATTGCAAATAGACAAAATGAAGGTAGCCAAAGCAAATAGCAAAGCAACTCCAAAAGAAAATAGCAAAGCACCCTGCTATATAAGCAAGACAACCCCAGTAATAGTTTGCTGAATAAGGGATTCAATGTTCCAAGTAATCCAACAACCAAGATAAAAAATAACAGCAAGTTGGCCATAAAACATCCCATTGCAAATAGACAATATAGAAGATAAGTCCCAGAAAGATAGGGAAATGATCAGGCCAAAGCTAGCTGAAAAGTGGTGATCAGCAGCAGACCAATTGCTAATAAAAGAAATAAGCAACAAATCAAAAGTCAGCATCCATTCAATAACCTCAAAAAAGTCCAGCTGAACAAGACAATCCAAAACCCTAGAAGCATATGCTAAATTCCAATTAGATAGTTGGATAATCATAGAGATGTGCCCAAATTTAACAGAGCCATAGGGGAAAGGACAACAAATGAGTTGATCTTGCGTAAGCAAAGAAAAGAAGTTCAGGAGAACAATAGTCAATAAACAACCAAAAACCATATGGTTAACCTTCAAAGAGATCTTAATAATAATAATAGAAATGATGTGTATTTCCTTACAGGTAGGAAAGAGGAGGTAAGCATACAGCAAACCAACCCAAAGAGCAATAATGAAAACATCAAAAGAGATATTTCATCCAACATAAGATACACCAGCAAGTAACATAGGTACAACATAGATTACTAAGTGGTTCAAAGCAAAGTCATCTTTGATATCTAGCCAAACACAAAATATTATGCCAGCAGCTAATCCCACAACATCAATATTGGAAGTCAGATAATTCCAATCTTGTAGAAGGAGTTATAAAAGCAAGGCTAGTGAGCTCTCCAGGATGTGGAGATAAGGATATGAAACATAGTAGAGGCAACAACCATAATAAGGAGATGAATATCGTTAAAATAGCTATAGAGGTATAACAGTTAAACATTGAGGCAAGGATCCCATAATATAATTCCGAAAGGGATAGAAATCTATCCTGTTGATCAAAGAGTATAGAAGAACAAATAAAGCATTAAATAATATATCTCTCCAAAGCAAGGAACACTTTATCAAGATTGACAAGAAACCCCAATCAAGGTTGGGGTAAGTAAACCGACAGCAGATGTCACACAGCTTAGCAAATGGCCAACAAGGAGTAAATGGATGATGCATCAGCAAATTCCAAAGGAACAACAACACCTTATTATTGAAAGTAGCAAAAATAGGAAGGCCCCAATTAGAATTAATGCAATTAAACTAATAGCACATGCCACAGAAATCAGTAGAAAAACACCAAGGGATATCTGGATGAAACATCAGCAAATACCAAAAAAAACAACAACACTGAATAGAAAGTGATCATGCAGTTAAACAGGAATTGAGATAGATCAAGCTAGAGGTTAGATTACTTTTTGAGATAAGGGAGCCCAGTATTGTCCAGATTAACCAAGCCACGTAAGTCTTTAGGAAGAGTTCGTTGATCAAAGAAGTTTATACCATCCAATCTAGCACCCAGATTGGCAAGGTAATCAGCACATGCATTACCCTCATGCCATACATGAGTGATTCCAAAATTAAGTTGGGTAAGGAGAGCTCTAATTTGCTTGAGAAGGTAGTACAATTTAGTGTTGCTCATTTTGGTAGAAGTCAAAAGATCAATCAGTAGGAGGGAATCCACCTCAATCCAAATATTGAGCCAACCATTTTGAAAGCAAATCTAGAGAGCTTTGTACACTGCCTTAAGCTCAGCAAAGGAACAGAGCAAGAAGCAAGGGGGAAGGCAAAAGCACATAGGATTTTACCATTAAGATTTCTGAAAATGCCACCATAGCCTGAACCTTTATGAGAGACAGAGCCATCAGTGTTAATTTTAATAGTATTATCAAGAGGTTTTACCCAATAGACAATCTTATCATTTTTATAATAGGGTTGATCCGACAAGTTAAAACCCAATTTATTTTCCACAAATTTACAACCTTTGAATTATTTGTAGTTAATGAGATTTGCATTGAACATGTCTCAAATTTTGTTTTTAATTCAAGCAATTATCCTCATGTGATTCATAGGGATCCCACGATGTTTTGCTTCATTTTTGTCCATCCATATGAACCAAATAAGAGTTATAGCAGTTATGACTTTAATGTGACCTTCAATAGTGTTGTTAAAATAAACTTCAAGAAGTTGATATAAAGTTAAGGAGCCATTAAAAATGACAATATTAAAGAGGTCATCATACCAAATCCAAAGCTTAGAAGCAATGGCCCCGTTAACAAAAACATGGTTCACATTCTCAATGTGAAAGAAGCATTGGCATTTTGAAGGTAATTGAAAGCCTTTACCCCACAACAAGGAATCAACAGGGATGAAGTTTTTCAAAATAAGCCAAGTAAGAATAGAATAGGAAGTAGGGATAGTGTTATTCCATAGTTTGAGAAACACATTGGAAGAATCATGAGTTTCTTTAATGTGAATCGAAACATTTTTAAAGTTGAAATCACCATTATGTGAAAGCTTAAAAAGGATCTAGTCTTGATTGGTAGGAATGATAGGAATAGTAGTAAGCTTGTTTAAGAGAAAGGAAGGAATATAATCAATAAGCTTACTAATGTTCCACATATTATTCTGCCAGAAAGATTTCACTTTAATAGCGACAGTGGAATGGGTGGAAAGTAAGTCATCAATAGACCCACATCCAGTCCAGTTATCTTGCCAAAAGAAGGAGGTGTCAAAGTTAATCCCCCAAAAAATTAAGGATTTTGCATCCCATTTGACGGAACAAAGTCTTTTCTAAATAGGAGAGTCTCCTACTTTATAGGGACAAATGAGGGGGTGCTTACCCTGGTAATATTTAACAGTCGTGAAATTATCCCAAAGACTATTGTTACTCCTAAAATTCCACCAAAGCTTATAGGAAAAAAGCAGTGATAGCTTCTTTGATTAGCTTACATCCAAGGCCACCTTCAGCTAGGGTGCCACAACTTTTAAACCAAGCGATCCAGTGCATTCTTTTAGAGGAGTTATTAGAGCCCCAGAAAAATTTGTTAATGAGGCGCTCAATTATGTTAATGATAGAAATGGTCGGCACAATATTTTGGAGGAGATATAAAGGCATGGAGTTAAGAGTGCTCTTAAACAAAGTGAGCCTACCACCGAAAGAGAGTAAATGGAATTCCCAAACAGAAATTTTATTAGAGATTTTTTGGATTAGATCATCAAAAAGATGAGATCTTTTCTCACCTTTAAAAAGTGGAGCCCCAAGATAATTAATGGGAAGTTGATGTTGTTGAAAATTAGTAATTCTCAAGATTTGATTGATCCTATTAGAAAGGATTTTAGAGGACTGAATGAAACAGCATTTTCCTTCATTGAGAAAGACAACACTTTCATTGCCAAATTTATTTAAAAGGATCTTAATAGTTTTAATGTGCCGAATAGAGGCATTGCAGAAGATTATAAAGTCATCAGCAAAACTAAGATGAGAGACAGGAAGACCACCTTTAGTTTTAAAAAACATGGAAGGATTTTTATAGAAAAGATCATTTAGGCTCATTGAAAGATATTCAATAGCAATAATAAAAAGAGAGGGTGAAAGTGGGTCTCCTTGTCTCAAGCCATGCCTCGAAGTAAAGAAACCAAGGGACTCACCATTCATGATAACAGAGAACCAAACATTGGTAATATAATTTTTGATGAGACGGATGAAATTATCAGAAAACCCAAACAAATGGAAATTTTGAAAGAGGAAATCCCAAGAGAGGTTATCAAAAGCTTTAGAGATGTCCAGTTTGAAGAGGATGTTGCCACCTCTGATAGGAACATCAAGGTCATGAACCAACTCTTGGGCTATAAGGATATTGTCGGATATTGCTCTACTTTTAACAAAGCTAGTTTGGTTAGGAGAAATAATTTTAGAGAGCAGCGAACTTATCCTATTATTAATTAATTTAGCAATGAGTTTTTGAAAGAAGGTGCAAAGGCTGATAGGTCTAAAATCTCCCCAAGTATCAAGATTATTAGTTTTGGGAATGAGAATAATGGAAGTGCTAGAAAAGTATCTAGGTAAAGAGTTGCCATCAAAGAAATCAACAATAGCATCAATAAGGTCAGACTTAATAATAGGCCAACAATGCTGAAAGAAATGAGTCGTGTAGCCATCAGGGCCAGCAATAGAGTCAGTGTTCATGCTATTAAGAGTACTACTAATCTCAGTTTCCATAGGACGTAAAGTGAGTAAATGGTTTTCATCATAAGTAATCATAGAAGAGATCAGGTGAGTGTTGGAGAGGGGTTCTAAGTTAGGATTGTTGTTTAATAAATTTTGAAAATGTTGAATGATAGAATCTTTAATTTTATTATTATCAGTGATCCAGCTACCGTTAATATTTTTTATTTTTTGAATAGAGTTTAAGGCTTTCCTTTTTTTGAAAAGAGCATGAAAATACCCTATATTTATGTCACCATCAGCAATATGTTTGCTAGCGGCCTTTTTTTGCCAGTAGGTTTTCTCCATATTTCTGATAATTAATCAAGTTATCTTTAGCAGTTTCAACTCATCAAGCTTACTAGGGTTAGTTAACACAGCATCTTGAAGGGAGCAAACTAATTGTTCCATATTTTTTAGATTGGCAAAAAGATTTTTAAAATGGTGATTATTCCACCAATTTAGGCTTTGTTTTAGTATTTTAAGCTTAAGCTAAAGTTGAATCATGCCTTTAATGGAATTTTTTGGGTGAATAGGGGCCATCCAATTAGTGGAAACAACATTAAAGAAATCACTATGCTGGGTCCACATATTTTGGAATCTAAAAGGAGTGGGGGAGGATATAGTACTGGAAGGAGTTTTGATGGAGATCAATAGTGGAGCATGGTCAGACAAAGTTTTGCTCAAATGCTCAACAGAAGTGAGGGGCCATTGATTGATCCAAAGGGAATTAAAGAGGGCCCTATCAAGCTGCTGCCAGAGTCTAGAGTTATGCCATGTATAGTCGGAGCCAAAAAAACCAATATCAATCAGATTGCAATCGAGAATCATATTAGAAAAATCTTCCATGGAGTGGATGTTAGGAGAGCAACCTCCCCTTCTTTCCGAGGAAGCGATAATAGTGTTGAAATCACCCCAAACCAACCAAGGTTTATTGATCGAGGAGGCGAAAGTTCTTAATTGATCCCAAAGGATGTTCCTACCAGCTCTATTACAAGATGCATAGATAAAGGAACCAAGAGCAGAAAATTCACCCAATGAGATTTGAACATTAACCAATTGTTGGAGATCATCAAGGATAGAAATGTTGATTAAATTATTCCAAAAATACCAAATTTTATTACTAATATTATAAAAGAAATTTTGAAAGCCTAGTGTTCTAGCAACATGGGTAATCTTAGAAGAGTGAATGAATGGCTCAATAATAACAAGTAAGGCTATGTTATGAGTGCGATAAAGGCTTCTAATATGATTGCGGACAGTGAGAGTTTCAATACCCCGAACATTCCAAATAAGAAAATTGATCATAATAAGTTGCAAGAAAAGAGAAGAGATAACTGAAAAAATGAAAAACAAGAAGAAGAGAAACATGAAACAGTTATTTATGGGAAGCTAGAGAAGATCGAATGGTTCTAGTGGAGCTATTAGTGAACATTCTGGCTTTAAGAGATTTTTTTTAATAATAGTTTGAAAAGGCCTATCTATGTCCAAAGTATCTCCATCTGAAAGAGAGTGATTTATGATATTTAGAATAGGATCAATATCTATCAAAGCATTCCTCATGGTGATTTCCCCTTCTTCGGTATCAGAGTTAGGTTGAGAAATAGGGTTAGCATGGGTATCACTCTATAGGGTAATAGAAGGAGAGGTTGTGGCACCATTAATAGCACAAAATTCATTTTCATTTCCATGAGTACTATTCAGATTTTGATCCGTCACCAAATTATCAAAAAATTTTGGAATAATTCTAGAATTAGTTTTGAGATTTTGATCCAACTTGAGGTTCCCATTCAAATCACCATTATGATTCATATGAGCCAAGGGATTGTCTTGAGATGCCAAGTTATTACAAGTAGAAGTAATGTTAGGTAAGTTATCATTAGTTTCCTCACAAACCTCAATATCATTACTTTTATCAAGTTCAGATTGTTCTCCAATAGGAAAATCTGTAGGTAATAAAGGAGAGGGGGTAGGAGGGTGAGTTCCATTTTGAGTAACTTTAGGCACATAAGCAAACTTATTATTTTTTTCATTTGTTTGAGAGGGATTAGGATCCGGCAATTTTTTCTTTTTAAGATTAGGGTGTAACACAAAGCATTCAGAGTGATCATGACCATGGATCTTACATTGTGTGCAAAAAATAAGGAAATTTTCAAATTCCACTTTTTGATTATACCCAAATTTTTCCTAATCGATCCAAACTTCTTTAGGGTACTTTTTGGTAATATCAATCTCAACAAAAATACGAGCACCTGATGGCCATGATCTCGTGGTGGTGGCTTGATCTATTTGAAGGGGCCTACCAAAGAGAGACCCAACTGCAAATAGGACTTCATTGGTAATGTAATGTATCCTCATGTTTGGAAAAGCTAGCCATAAAGGAACAATTGGGGATTCCTCTTTGACATCAAATCGAGGAGACCATTTCAAAAGCCTCTTTTGACAATTGTACACAAAGTAAGAGCAAAGGCCAAAGACTCTTGAGTAGTCTAAATCATTAGATAGCTGAATAAGGATATGTTTAGGATCAATCAATCTAATAGTAAATACACCCGAGAGCTTTAGGCTATGAAAGAAGGATCGGATGCTTTCAAGAGTCAGGCAATGCAATGAAAATTTACCAACTAATAAAAATTCAAAGAGCTTCCCCAGCTTTTTCACATCAAGATCCGAGCACATTACAGCCGGCATTCCATAGAAAGAAGTTGAGATTAAATTGACTGAAGCATTAGAGCAAGTGTTCTTACCAGATAAAGTGTCATTGAAGGACTTAACAGTAGGCACAGTAACGGCTGGAGTCGGATCAATATTACCTTGAAAATCAGAAGCCTTAGCCGACGCCTCCAAGTTCAAAGAGCTTGGTTGCACGGAAAGCGGTGCTTCTGCCATTGTAAGATCAAAGGAAACTCACATAAGCAGCCAACTGAGAGTAGAAATCCAGAAGGAATGATCGAGAATGGTCAAAACACAGCCAAGCCACAAGGAAAAGGAAAGGGAACACCTGAAGAGAAGATGGGAGCGGGAGGTTTGGGGTTTTTTTGGGGTTTTTAGGATTTGGGAAGGTTTGAGGATTTAGGGTTTAGGGTTTAGGGTTTATGGTTTAGTGTTTAGGGTTTGGATGGTTTAGGGTGGAGGTGGTTAGAGTGAGTTTAGTTTGGGTTTAATGAGTGGAGGGCATAGGGTTAAAGTTTAGGGTTTCAAGTTTTAGGGTTTAGGTTTAGGTTTATTTAGGTTTAGGTTTGACGCCAGTTTAGTTTTTAGGAGTTTAGGTTTAGTTTTTATTTAGTTTAGGTTTATTTTATTTATTTTAATTTCATTTAGGTTTAGGTTTAGGTTTTGGCTTAGGTCTAGGATTAGGTTTAGGTTTAGGTTTAGGTTTAGTTTTTAGTTTTATTAATTTAGGTTTATTTTAGATTTCATTTTTATTTTAATTAGTTTTATTTATTTTAGTTTAGGTTTTGGTTTAGCTTTAGCTTTAGGTTTTACTTTTATTTTTATTTTTTAGGTTGATTTTGTTTATTTTAGTTTAGGTTTAGGGTTAGGTTTATTTATTTAGGTTTTAGTTGAGGTTGAGGTTTAGGTTTAGGTTTAGGTTTAGGTTTAGGTTTAATTTGAACTTTTTAGGTTTAGGTTTTTAGTTTAGTTTATTTTAGTTTAGATCTTTATTTTAATAGGTTTAAGTTTATTTTACTTATTTAATTTAGTTTAGATTTAGGTTTAGGTTTTAGGTTTAGGTTTTTAGGTTTAAGTTTAGGTTAATTTAGGTTTTGGTTTAGGTTTAAGTTTAGGTTTAGGTTTAGGTTTAGATTTAGGTTAAGGTTTATTTTTTATTCATTTCTTTATTTTATTTATTTTGTTTAGGTTTAGGTTTTAGGTTTATTTTTAGGTTTAGGTTTATGTTTGGGTTTATCTAATTTATTTTAGGTTTAGGTTTTTTATGTTTAGGCCTTTTAGTTTTTAGTATTTTAGTTTAGGTTTAGGTTTAGGTTTATATTAGGTTTAGGTTTAAGTTTTTAGGTTTAGATTTAGGTTTATGTTTAGATTTAGGTTTTAGGTTTAGGTTTATTTAGTTTAGTTTAGTTTTAGGTTTAGGTTTAGGTTTTCATATTATTTTATTTTATTTATTTATTTTAGCTTTGCTTATTTTATTTAGTTTACTTATTTAGGTTTAGGTTTTTATTTTTCTTTTTATTTGTTTAGTTCAATTTAGGTTTGGTTTTTCATAGCTTTTAGGTTTAGGTTTTTATTTTTATTTTAGGTTTAGATTTATTTAGTTTAAGTTTAAGTTTATTTATTTAGTTTATTTAAGTTTAATTTTTAGATTATTTATTTAGGTTAATGAAGGTTTAGGTTTTGAATTTAGTTGTTTTTAATTTATTTTATTTTAGGTTTTATTTAGTTTAGGTTTTGGTTTTTAGGTTTTAGAGTTTAGGGTTTAGGGTTTAGGGTTTAGGATTTGGAGTTGGGGTTTAGGGTTTAGGGTTGTAGGTTTTAGCATTTAGGGTTTAGGGATTAGGGTTTAGGGTTTAGGGTTTTAGGGTTTAGGGTTTAGGGTTTAGTGCTTAGGATTTATGGTTTTAGGGTTTAGAGTTATAGGTTTAAGGTTTAGGGTTTAGGGTTAGTTTTATAGTTTAGTGTTTAGGGTTTAGGGTTCAAGTTTTTCAATTTTTAGGGTTTAGGGTTTAGGGTTTAGGGTTTAAGGTTTAGAGTTTCAAGTTTTAGGGTTTAGGTTTAGGTTTAGGATTTATGTTTATTTAGGTTTAGGTTTAAGTTTAGGTTTATGTTTAGGTTTAGTTTTAGGTTTAGGTTTAGGTTTAGCTTTAGGTTTTTATTTAGGTTTAGGTTTTTTAGGTTAAAGTTTTGTTTAGTTTAGGTTTATTTTATTTATTTTTTAGTTTATTTAGTTTTGATTTAGGTTTAGGTTTAGGCTTACATTTAGGTTTAGGTTTAGGTTTAAGTTTAGGTTTAGTTTTTAGTTTTATTTATTTAGGTTTACATTTAGGTTTTATATATTTAATTTAGTTTAGTTTATTTTAGTTTAGGTTTAGGTTTAGGATTAGGTTTAGGGTTCAGTTTTTAGGTTTAGGTTAAGATTTAGGCTTAGGTTTTATTTTTTTAGTTTATTTTTGTTTATACTTTTATTTTTATTTTTTAGGTTTATTTTATTTATTTTAGTTTAGGTTTAGATTTAGGTTTATTTATTTAGGTTTTAGTTTAGGTTTAGGTTTAGGTTTAGGTTTTATTTTATCTTATTAGTTTTAGGTTTTTAGTTTAGTTTATTTTAGTTTAGATTTTGATTTTATTAGGTTTAGGTTTATTTTATTTATTTATTTTAGTTTATGTTTAGGTTGTAGGTTTAGGTTTTAGGTTTAGGTTTAAGTTTATTTAGTTTTAGGTTTAGGTTTAAGTTTAGATTTAGGTTTAGGTTTATTTTTTATTTATTTATTTTATTTTATTTATTTAGTTTAAGTTTAGGTTTTGGCTTATTTTTAGGTTTAGGTTTACGTTTAGGTGTATTTAGTTTAGTTTAGGATTAGGTTTTACTTAGGTTTAGGATTTTTAGTTTTTAGTTTACTTTAGGTTTATGTTTAGGTTTATTTTAGGTTTAGGTTTAAGTTTAGGTTTTTAGGTTTAGATTTAGGTTTTAGGTTTAGGTTTATTTAGTTTAGTTTAGGTTTAGGTTTAGGTTTTATTTTATTTATTTAATTATTTTAGTTTTGCTTATTTTATTTAGTTTATTTATTTAGGGTTGGGTTTACGTTTAGGTTTAGGTTTTATTTTTATTTTTATTTATTAAGTTTAGTTTAGGTTTAGGTTTAGGTTTTTTTAGTTTTTAGGTTAAAGTTTTTGTTTTTATTTTAAGTTTAGGTTTATTTCATTTAGGTTTAGGTTTATTTATTTAGTGTATTTAGGTTTATTTCTTAGTTTATTTATATAGGTTTATTTAGGTTTAGGTTAAGGTTTTGATTTTAGTTTATTTAGGTTTAGATTTTTAGTTTATAAGCTTTGAGTTTAATTGAACTCACATATGGACTTATGATTGAAATATAAATCCATTTGCAACTGGTTTGAGGTCAAATGGGTTTTGATTCATTTGACAATTTCAAGTTCAAGGGGTGAACATGAGTTTGACTTAGGTTTGATTTTTGAATTGAGTTTCGGCTTGGTGTTTAAAGTTATTTGGATTCATAATTGAAGCATTGATTGAATCATGAAGAAAAATCAAGGGCTTGAAATTGATTTGGCTAAGTTCAAGATTTTGACTTGAAAGGCTTAGGTTGGATTTTGATTGAATTTGAGTTTGCTTTTGGAGTTGGTTCATTTATATTTGTGAATATAAATGAGAATATAAATGGGTTATGAGAAAATTCCAAGGATTTGAAGTGATTTGAACTTGATTTAGGCTATGTCCTTAAGAGGGAATTAAAGGACCTAGGAAAGATTTTGAATTTCGATTTGAATTATGGGTTTAGTTTGATTGATTTAAATTTATATTTCATTTATATATGTGAATATAAATGAGAATATAAATGGGATGTGAGAAAATTTCATAAATTTAAATTGATTTGAACCTGATTTAGGCTAAGTCCTTAAGAGGGAATTAAAGGACTATGGAAAGATTTGAACTTGGAATTGAATTTTGGATTTCAATCATAAGTTTCAATCATGGGTTTCAATCATGTGGCATTGATTTGAGTTTGGAGAAAATCAATTAAGCTGGAATTGATTTAAGTTTGATGTTGATTTGATTTGGAGTTTGACTTGAAGGAAGGAAGTGAGGAATGTGATTCAGGCTATAGGGTAGGCAAATTTTCCTAACACCCCTAAGGTATGACCTATTCTTATGGCTAACTCTTCTAAGTCTCTAGGGTTAGGTTGAGTGTCCACCTAATCACTAGATGTGTCTTAAGACTAGGGATCTCTTAAAATCTAAGTGGAGTCCTATGTTTAAGATGGGAGGGTTGAGAGGTCATCCTAAAAATGAGGTCAACAAAGGGCGCCCAATAGGTGTGGTGTGACTGACAATGAACACCGCATGTATTGGTGTTGACCAAAATGATCAACAACATCGAACGATCACAAGCACTAACAGAAATGGTCTACTCCTAACCCAAGGTGTAGAATGAATCTAGAACTTAGTGCAATTAAGAGAGGGAAGGAGGAATCCACTAGGGATAGAGTATGTGAACCTTCCACTAGGGAAGAGTTCATGTGTGGTGTGATTAACAATGAACACCGCATGTATTGGTGTTGACCAAAATGATCAACAACACCGAACGATCACAAGCACTAACAAAAATGGTCTACTCCTAACCCAAGGTGTAGAACAAATCTAGAACTTAGTGTAATGTGGCTCTACTTATGTTAAGGACAAAAGAGAGGGAAGGAGGAATCCACTAGGGATAGAGTATGTGAAATCCTCTAAGGGATTAGAATTCTAGATCTGCTGGGGAGCTAGAAAGATTAGCATTTCATTGAGAAGAACCAAAAGATTGGCTTTAGATTGATTATTTTTGTTTTTTTTTGTTTCAAATTTTTAAATTTTGATTTTGAAATGGACCCTGTTGGTTTGTGATGGATCGATCTAGGAGAGCCACTGATTAGACCTAACTCATATTTACCAATCCAAAGGGGTAGTCATTAAACACATACAACTAACCAACCAAAGGGAATGCCTTGCGATGTGCAGCTTGTACTAGGAAGAAAGCATAATAGACTTACATCCTCCAAAGTAGGGACCAGTTGCTTGGGTGATCCATTGGCAAGGCAACGGATCAAACCCAACCTAAGGCTGACTATTGAGTGAATCCTACTGGGCGACTTAGATCAACTTAAAGATAGTCAAGATTAATTTCATTTTTAATTTATTTTGATTGGTCCCATCAGTTTGCGATGGACTACACTAAGTAGGGGCCACATAAGCCTAGACCTAATTTAGATTTACCAATCCAAAGGGAGTAGTCTATCAACCTTAAGGTAGGACTATCCAGCCAAGGGATGCCCTTCAGTTTGCAATGCTCAAGTCTTAAGAAGAAAGTGTGGGGACTCACATCTCCTAGAAATAAGAAATCACTAGGGTGATCGGTTGCTTTGGGCAATAAATCACCTTAGGTTGACTATTGAGTGAATGCCGCTAGGGGACTTAAATCAGCTCAAAGATAGTCAAAAACTAATTTCATTATTTTAGTTTATTTTGATGGATTCCATTGCCATGATAGATCACACTGAGAAGGAGCTTATATCCTCTAGACCTATCTAAGATTTACTGAACCAAAGGGAGTAGTTTTCCAGCCGATGGGATAACAATCCAACCAAAGGAGTGCCTTTCAATTTGTAATGATTAATTAAGGGAAGAAATATTGGGGACTCACATCTTCCACTACAAAAGACCACTGGGGTGATTGGTTGCTTTGGGCAACAAATTGAACCCAACCTAGGGCTGTCGTCAATTTGTGATAATCATGCTAGAAAGAATGCATCATATTCTTACATCTTCTAAAAAAGAATGACTACCAGGGTAACCTACTTGTGGCAAAATAGATTGAACCTGACCTAAGGGTGACTACGGAGTGAGTACCAACCCGAGGATTTATCTCAACTCAAGTAGTCAGGTAATTCCTATAGGGAGTTCTGCTGACACTACCCTAAAGATAGAATGCCTGCTTGGGAAAAGGGGCCCTCTTGGGGATTGAATTCTTATTCCAAAAGTGAATTAATTTATTTGTTTTATTTTGTTTATTTATTGTGGACCTTGTTGGTTTGTGAGGGATCAAACTGAGAAGAAGCTTATATCGCCTAGACCTATCTCTCGACATCAAACCAAAGGGAGAATCGCACATCCGGACAATTTCCAACCTGGGGTGGCTACTACTAGGAAAGGGGGACTGTCCAATCCAAGGGTAACATGGGTAGTGTTTAAATGGGGTCGCAAAGGACATGATCCAAATAGAATGCCCGCATAGAGTGGGGCAGCTAAGGGCTTAATCCAAAACCCTAGAGAAGATGACATGGCTAGTCACATATTAAAAAGGTATTCGGTGGCCAACTCAAGGAGAAAGTGCAGGGACTCACATTTGCCAAAAGTGGTGTATCCATCGGGTGAGTCGCAGTTAGCATAGCGAACATCAACCAACTAAGGTGCCCGTCGGTTTGCAACAATCAGCCTAGGAAGAAAACTCAAGGACTCACATCCTCCTATAGCGAAACTGATTGCTGGGATAGTATGTCTCCGGCTCGATAGGTGCTATCTAACCTAGGGCAACTACTAAGTGAATGAGGACTTATATTGACTCAAATGTAGACAAGAGGAAAGGAGCCTTTGGAGACTTATCCTAGAACCTCAAATATACTCGACCTAGTCAGTTCATGATGATTACTTCAAGAAAAAAGCTTGGGGACTCACATCCTCTTAAACAAAATTAACATAAAGTAGCTTACTGGCTGGGCACTAAAGTCTACCATACTAACAAGGCACTCATTGGTTTGCAATGGTCAAGTTAAGAAGAAAGCACGGGGACTCATATCTTCCAACTAAGTGACCACTGGGGTGACATACTAGCGAGGTAGTATGTAGACCCGACCTAGAGTAGCTAATGAGTGAGTGCCACAAGGGGCTTGCTCCCACATCAAAGTAGCCCTAGACAAAAGAAATGTGTTTATTTTTGTGCTTGTGTTAAAGGGAATAGGATGCCTATGGGGGACTCTTACACCTACCTTAAACACGTTAGGGGATTTTCATGAAATGGTGCCATGGTTGGCAAATGGGAATTTCCACTAAGAAAGGATGTCGCTTGGGTTCTCTCACACCAAATTTAGTTATGCTAATCAAAATAGGATGCCCCTTGGGTTCTCTCACACCTATTCTAATAGCGAGAATGTGTTTGTGTTGGGAAAGAGGGAAAGGATGACGATGGGGGACTCTTATACCTACCCTAAACATGTCATGGTAGATTCACAAGATAAGCAAACAATGCTACGAAAGAAGAGATTATTTTGATGAAATGGAATTAGATTTTTGTTGATTGATAGAATTGTTTTCAAACATGATTTTTATGGGTAATATTCCTTCAAATAGAGCCCATTAATTGGAAGTATTAGGTGTTCCCCTTTACAATCAATAAGATAATAAGATCCTCCTTGGTAGGCCTTCTCTTTAATATAGGGGTCTTTCCAAGTGGGTTCAAACTTGCCTCCCATCTTTCGACGGGCAACAATTAGTCTCCTTAGGACTAACACAAGTTCCTAGTCAAAAATACCTAAGGCAGACCAGCTTGTTGTGAACTTGAATCATTTTGGCATTGTACAACTCAAGGTTCTAGGACACCCGTAGGTGACTCACCTCCAAACCTTCGAGCTCTTCTAACCATAATTTTGCATTCTGCTCTGTAGTGATCTTGCTAAATGCTATCCTTAGTGATGGGAGTTGAACTTCTAAATGTAGACATCTTGGACCCATACACTAATAAAATGGGGTATTGAGTTGGAGTTTGGTATGTGGTGTAGGCCAAAAGCTTCAACCAACTAATTCCATCTTATGAGTCTTCTTTAGTATTTGGATAGAGTTTGTTGAATGCTTACTAAGCCATTTGCTCGTAGTAGATGGTGGAGTATCTAATCTATATTGTCTTAGTGGCTGTTGATCTTGTACTTTTGAATGAGTACCATTATCGATATAATTCATGCACCCCAAACCTATATACGATATGGTTTAAAAATTTGAAGCACTGTGACCTCTCTAGTGGGATTGCCTTTCCTCACTTGAAAAAAAGTGGTGGCGACTAAGATGAGCGATGACCCTTGGAAGAAGGAGGATCAATCAAACCCATAATATCGGTACCCCAACACTCAAATGGCCATGAGGCCAATGTAAGGTGTAGAATGTTGGGTGGTTGGTGGAGGACCACCCGTGTACTTGACCGATGACATATTCTATAATCTGTAATCGCATCCGTAGTATCCTAGTCTCTTGATCTTTGTCTTCATCTTCGGACCAGATTGACGCACTTCACATCAACCTGAATGTACCTCAGTTATAATATCATGGGCTTCATGTTTATCTAAACAACATAACCATATCTGGTCAAAGGATCATCGGTATAGGGTGCCATCAACGAGAGCATAGGAGAGAGCTCTCTGTTTCACCTGATGGGCTTGTGACTTTTCTTAAGGTAGTTTGTCAGTGTTTAAATAGCCTATGAATGATTTTCTCCAATCTAGCTCATCGTCCTTATAGGTAATGACATCCTCCTCTTCAAGAGAAAGTCTCTCGATGAGTTCAACATCAATAAGGGATATGACTTATCTATTTTGGACCCTTACTGGAATGGACTCATCTTCCGGACATGCCAATTCTTTAGCAAGTTTGGCCAAAGCATTTGCTACTGCATTCCCTACTTGAAAAACCTTGTAGATGGTGACTTCGGGAATAGGCCAACTTCATGGTATACTCATGGTAATGATGAAGCTTGGGTTTGAGAACCTTGTAGGACCCAATGGTCGATGATGAGAGAATCCCAAAGATGTTGATGCTCTTGACACTAATTGTGATGACTAACTCTAGACTGACAATCAAAGCCTCATACTAGACTTTGTTGTCGGTGTAGGGGTTAAAAAGATAGTATGAGAATCTCATCACTTCGCGATCTAGAGTTAGGAGAACTATTCCTACCCCTGCCTTTCCTGGAATAGTAGATCATGGTGCTTCCCCTTTATGAAAAGAAGCTGCACCATCAAAATACATCTCCCATTGATAGTTGTCAACCTCCCTAAGTTCATGATTTGTTCATCAAGGAGATCGTCACTAAGCAGAATCAATGAAGTGGGTGCTAAGAAATCGCTAGTGCTTGTCCTTTACCATAGGGAGGGTATGAATGTGATATCAAAAGAGAATCATGGACCAGCATGCCAAACATCAGATAGCATTGGCCATGTCATGAGGGACTGTAGTAGATTGGTTATGGAGATCAAGTTCACCTTATGAGAAAGCATAAAGTGTCGTAGCTTTTGAGAAGCAAAGATCAAAGCTAGGCAATGTTTCTCAATAGGTGGGTAGTTTGCTTCAGAATCAGATGATGACTAAGGTAGTAGAGAGCACTCTCCTTCCCTTCATCATTGGCTTGGGCCAACAAGCACCATGAGAGTCATCAAATACAGTAGTGTAGAGGATGAGTGGCCTTTCTAGGATAGGGGCTGCAAGAACTAGCTGCTTCACCAAGTACTGCTTAATATCTTCAAAGGTATGCTGACACTTGTCATCCCACTAGAACTTGGCATCCTTTTTTATGAGTGCTGAGAATGGCTTGCATCTCCCTAACAGGTTGGAAATAAAGCATCTTAGATATGCCAACCATCCTTGGAAAGATCTGAGTTGAGTTAAACTCTTAGAAGGTAGCATTTCTAAGATAGCTTTAATCTTTTCTAGATCTATTTCTATTCTCCGATGCCGAACAACAAACACAAGGAATTTTCCTGAAGCTACTCTAAATGCACACTTCAAGGGGTTCATTTTGAGGTTATATTATCTTAACCATTCGAAAACTACTCTCAAGTCAAAGAGATGGTCTTCTTTTTCTTTGCTCTTGACTACTAGATCATCAACATAGCACTCAACTTGATGATAGATGAGCTCGTTGAAGATCTAGTTCATGGCCCATTGGTAAGTAGCACCAGCATTTTTAAGGCTGAAAGGCATGACCTATAACAAAAGATTCTAATCGGGGTTTGAAAAGTAGTGTTTCTTTCATCTTCATGAGATATCTTAATTTGGTTATAGCCAAATGACTCATCCATGAAAGAGAAAATTGCATGAGATGAGGCGATGTCCACCATTAATTCTAGTATAGGAAGAGGAAACTCATCCTTAGGACATGCCTTATTTAAGTCCCTGCATATGTGAATTTGTCCATTCTTCTTCTTAAATGGGATGACACTGGCTAACCAAGTAGGATATTTTTCTTCCTTGATGAAACTAGCATTGATCAGTTTCTTGACTTCAGAAATGACATGTTGTTCAATTTCTAATTGCATGCGTTAGGAGTTTGCTTGATTGGATTAGCACTAGAATCTATTGCTAGCTTATGGACTGCTATGTTAGGAGATAATTCAGGCATCTCTTCATAACTCCATCCAAAGAAGTCTTTAAACTCTGTCTATGGCCTAACTACGTCATTGGTTTCTTCTTCATTCAACAACAAACTGATGTACATCAGGTGTGGATTTTCTTCTATCCAGGTTGATTTCTTTAAGTTTTTCAATTATTGAGTGGATCTCCTCTTCATATTCTGGTCGTGCATCTTTGATTTGGAGATCATCTAAGATTTCTAAACACACATCCTCATAAGAGTTGGTGTTGTGTGAAAAGAACCTAATAGACTCCAAATGATTGGTAACAATTAAGCAGTAATCGTCGTCTTCAACTGGACCCACTATACTAAATCCTAGACCTACTCTTGATTGTGCTTCTTTGCCTGTGTTATTTCATAGTTTCTCAAAATACTCTGACCTGTGCTTGGACCATGTATGAAGAACCAAACCTTTTTGTATAAGATTATGAACACAAGGCGAGTAAAAGTCAAACCTCTAAAACATGACCTAGCAAACAGTGGAAGGGGAAAAAGTTAAGATCATGGCTTTTGCCCACTTCCTCTGATCTACTAGGCTCGGGTAGCTAAAAATTAGGCTTCTTTAAGAGATTTTTAAAGATCTTCCTGATTACCTCCTCTTAAATGAATAAGGCTTGTTAAGTTTATCCAAAAGAGTAGGTGGACCATAGCTACTTCACGACGGGTATGTGTACCGCTGCTGCTAATGATGTGATTGACGAAGCAGTGGTGTAGGCCATGGAGGCTATTATGGTGGCCGGTAAGGCTACCTCGATGGTGGTCGAGGAGCTGGAAGGGGAATGCGAGGTCTCTCAAACGCTCTTTGGCCTATTTCCCTTATCCACTGTCACTACCCAGGCTTCTTCTTATACCTTTTGCTTTGGCTTTGTTTGTATGTCTGGAGAAGGTAACTATTTGGCCTCTCCTTGCAAGCTAACTGCCTTGTTGATTAATTTCTCAAAGGTTTTAATGGTGAAGCCCTTAAGCATGAGGGTGACCAGGCCATGGATATTCTTTCAAATAATCTCAATGGCATGTTGTTCAGATAGATGTGGTTCCCATTTTATACTCAGGTTACACCATCTGAGAATGTAGTCAACAAGGGACTCACTTGGGTGTTGTTATGCTACAATGAGATCGCTCATAGCCTTTTCTTTGAGCTCCGAAAACCTCTTGATAAAGAGTTGCTCCAACTTAGAAAAGTCTTTCTTGAACTATTGGAAAGTTAGTATACCAATCAAAAGCTATCCACCTAGGCTATTGTGAAAAGATGGAAAAGTAAAGCATCAGCCATTGTAATAACTAGCTCTAAAATGGGCGATGTGCTACCTCGGGTTTCCACTGCCATCAAAACTCTTGAAGGAAGGTGGTACAAAACCCTTAGGATATTGGATTGCATCAAATTCCTCTGGGAAGGGTCTACCCTTTGGAACTGATCCTCCTTAGGCTTGAGGCAATGCTTTCTTCACCTATTGTTCAACCATAAACTTAATATTTTTTCAGGAGGTACTATTCACTACCTTCTATACATGTTGGTGCAACCTTGCTCGTTGGAGGTAAAGTCTTGGTGGGTCCAAGACATGCACTCTGGCTAGTCTCGTGTGTTGGGATGAACTATTGGGGCTTGGTTCTGTAATTCTAGATAGCTATCAGATCCTGAGCCTCTTCCATCCCTATCTTCTTATCCTTTTGTTAAGGAGGTGTTGGAAATGGGTGTGTATTCTGCTCATCCTCACACATTCCATGGGATGCTCTCTAAGGAGGGATCCCGGTATCTATCATGCAAACCCCCACTGAGTCTCCCAAAAAATCATCTTCGTTGGAATCAAAACTGGTCTTCTCCTCATCAGACCAGTCATATCCTAGGATCTCCTTCTTTTCTATGAAATAATGATACATGTTGGTGCAACCTTGCTCTGTTGGAGGTAAAGTCTTGGCTGGGTCCAAGACATGCACCAACTCTATCGTACTAGTCTTAGCTATGGTGGGATGAACTATTGGGGCTTGTTATTAAGATAGCTAATATCTTTGAGCCTCTTCTCCATCCTATCTATCTTCTTATCCTTTTACTTTATTTGTGCTAGGAGGTGTTGGGAGAATGCTATTTATTCATCATCCTCAACACCTTCCATACGATGCTCTCAAAGGAGGGATCCCCTAGTATCTATCATGCAAACCCCCCGAAGTCTCCCAACAAATCATCTTCATTGGGATCAAAGGTCTTCTCCTTATCAGACCAGTCATATCCTAGGATCTCCTTCTTTTCTATGAAATAATGAGCCACTATGTCATCTAAAGAACAATCTATCAGAACTGGCACAAATGATTTTGGTTGACCAGTGGTGGGATCAATATCATGCCTGAGGCACCACCTCTCCTCTGAGAATCAACTCGTGAGGGTTGTACTCGTAAGATATACACTAACTATACTAATAGGTTGACACTCTTAGGAGGTTCTATGATCATGGGTACAACTTGGTTGACACCCTCTCCTCTCACTATAACCATCTCCAAATCCTGCGGTGGTGATGAAGGAGGGCGACCACTATGCTTGGTCCATTCCTTCCACATGGTGAAGGTCGGGAGCTTCGGCCTCACCACGGTGGCGTGTAGATGGAATGGGATCCCTTGGTCATAGTCATCACACCAACGGGTCCTATTCTCCTGGGTGGCCTTCATGGCCTTGGGGCAGATCTGAGATGAATGGCGATGGTGGATGGGGTGTGGCTATGTGATGGAGACACCATCAACTCTCATGGAACATGAGCTCTCCTCCTATGATGAGTAGCCCATGTAAGTAGAATATTATATGTATGATAGCAACCGTCAAGAAAATCAATGAGTCAGAGGCATCGCCTAAACCTCAGCCTCTCTAGTGGTATTATGAACTATAGTATGGGCCTCCACACCCTCTCACAGATGCTTCCCTGCTGAGGGATAATAGATCTCAAGTCAAATTGAGCCCTCGGATCGTCGCAGGCCCCAGCACGTGGGTGAAGAGGCCATATGACCTCCTACTCTAAATAATGAGGCAGCTGTGGAGGTGAAGTAGGGATCCTCTAGCATCCTCTGTCAGACCTAGAGAGAGGATGAATGGGTTTCACCAGTGGGAAAATCAGTGGGCAACTCCTCACAATGTATGTATGCCTCCATCTCACAGCGATGTGTATGATGAGCTTAATCATGCAATTTTTTGTTCCTCCTCACGAGTCTTGGTGGAGCGAGTAAGAGCTAGACGACCTCAAAAGTAGGAGACTATCCAGGATCAGGAGCCTTCCCTTGGAAGGTGCTAATGAGTGGGTGCAGCCCTCATTGGCGAGCAGAAACAATGGTGCACTGCGCATGCAGTACTGATGCTGGTACTATAGGAACTACCATTGCCTTCCTCTTCAGTGAGGGAATGCCAGAGTCTAAGGGCATATCAATCTGAATGACCTTACCTTATCCTTTGTGCTCTAGTGGTGGGGAGTGCCCTCAGTAATCCTTGCCCCTCAAAACCTCATCCAAAATGAATGAGGTGGCGTGTAATCGAATGGGGAAGGCGGCTGATCAGGGCCAAGTCCATCATGGGGTAAGGAAAAACATATATCTTGCGACCATCTCTATCAGCGAACTGGAACTGAGCGAAAGTCGCAATGTTGAAAATAAATTTGAATCAGATTCCTGTTGACTTTGAATTTTGAATTTAGAATTTGAACTTATACTCAACATTTTGAAAATGTTAAGTCGAGCTCATATAATTTAGAATAGATTTTGAGATTTGATTAGAAAGAGGAATTTTTTGGACATAGAATCCACTTTCAACAAATTTGGATATGTAATATTTTTGTTTGAAGAGATGCTTCCATAGGTCCATATTTGAATTTTAATTTGATTTTGAGGACCCTTTATTTAATAAATTTAGGTATGTTAAAGTAAAGGGTCAATTTTGTTTTTGTTTTGGATTTAAGATTTTTGGAATTTATTCACTTAGCAAATTTGGGTATGCTAAGTGATGTTTAAAAAATTTTTCTTTTTTATTTTTTGTTTTGTTTTTGGTTTTAATCATTTTGTGGATTTATTTAGTTGGAAAAAAAAATTTTAGCTTTTAGTTTGAAGGAAAAATATTTGTTAGTTTTTTAGTTTTTAAGAAATTTTTAGTTTTTTTTTTAGTTTATTTTGGAAAAGTTTAGATTATTTGGTTTTTTTTAGTTTTGAAAATGTGTTATTAGTTATTTAGTTTTAAGATTTGGATTTTTAAAATTTAGATCTATTAGTTCAAGAAGTTTCTTTTTTAGTTTTTGATTTATTAGTTTGATTAGCAAATTGGTTCTTAGTTTTATTAGTTATTATTTGTTATGTTTAAAATGAAGTTTCTTTCTTTGTTTGTTTTTGAAATTTTGATTTGAAAAGAAATGGAATTTCACATTTAGCAAATTTGGTATGCTAAATGAGGAAATCCAAGTGTTTTTTTTTTTTTTTTTGAAATTTTGAAAATATGATTCTTTAAAATTTAAGTATGCTAAGAAAATCCTAATGTGTTTCTTTATTTTGATTTGATTTTAAAAATAAGATCATTAGCAAATTTAGTATGCTAAGAAATTCAAATGTGTTTCGATTTTGATTTTTTTGAAAATGGAGACTTCACTTTAGCAAATATGGTATGCTAAAATGAAGTTCCATTTAATTTTGTGGAAATGGAGATTTCACTTAGCAAATTTGAGTATGCTAAATGAAATTCAGATGTGTTTAAAATTTTTTGTGTTTTGATTTTATTTTAAAAAATGGAGACTTCACTTTAGCAATAGTATGCTAGAATGAAGTTTCAAAGTATTTTGAAAATTTTGTGGAATGGAGATTTCACTTAGCAAATTTGAGTGTGCTAAATGAAATTCCAAAAGTGTGTTTCAAATTTTTGTTTTAGAAAGGGAGACTTCATTTTTTAGCAAATGGGTTTGCTAAATTGAAGTTCAAATATGTTATGAAAATTTTGTGGAAGGGAGATTTCATTTAGCAAATATATGTTAGAATGAAGTTCAAATATGTTTTAAAATTTGTTTTTTTATTTGAAAGATTTCCATTTAACAAATTTGGGTAATAAGATGGAAATCAATTATGTTTCATTTTAAAGATGTATATTTTGTGTGTGATTATTGTTTTGAAAAGGAAATCCCAACTTAATCATATATGAATATGTTAAGTGGCATTTCAAAATAATGTTACTTTATTTGAAAATGAAATTTCCATTCAATAAATTTGGGTATATTGAATGGAGATATTCATATATTTTTTTAAAATTTATTTTGATTTTGTTTGAAAATGAAACCTACCCAATAAGTGTGGGTATATTGAATGGAGAGGTTTCATATGTGCTTTTGAAAATGTGAAAGTTCCATACACATGTGGAATGTGTTATGGAATTTCAAAGTTGTGATTTTCTTGAAGATGTAATATCCATTCAGACATTTAGATGTATTGAATGGAAAGGCCCATCTTCAAATTTTATGCTTTTGAAAATATGATTATTGAAATTTTATTTTATTTGAAAATGATCTTCACCCAAAATGAATTGAGTGAAGAAGCTCATTTGTGCTTTTAGAAAATATGATTGTTGGAATTTTATTCTTGTAAAGATGATCTACATATAACAATCATGAAGATTGATGAAGGTGATTTAGGAAAAATTTTGCAAAATATTTTATTATGTGCATTTTGAAAGAGTGCTTTTGAAAAGCAAGATATTTATGAAGGATTTATTTTACCTTTATTATTTTAGAATGAACCTTTCCTTGCCATAAAAAGGTAAGGAGGAAGTCTTTAATTAATTCTTTTATTAGACTTTTATTTTTCCATTGGGAACCAATGGGGTTTTAAGACCAACGCGGGGTGAGGTCCTAAAACCTAAAGATGTTGGCTAGCTTAACTTAAGGATGAAATAAACTAAGTGCCAATGGAAAAGAAGGATAGTCTCGAATTCATATAAAATATAAACCCACAATTGATACTTGGAGACAACAATCATTTACCAAAGATGGAGAGAGGAACCATCCCCAGCAGAGTCACCAGAAAAATCTATGGTGAAATTTTTAAGAGATTTCTAAAAAGAAATGTATGCTTCCATCTTCACCCTATGCGAAATAAAATGAAGATAGAAATATACATTCTCTTTATGCATTTTGACACCACGTAGATCCACAGATGTTCTTATTGAGGGTGATGTATGATATTGAGGAGAGGTGTACTATCTCAAAAGATAGAAGTCACCACCCTACAATAGACCTAATCACCTCAACAAGGACTCCTAAGGACAATGGCTCTACATGTGTACCAAAGATTCTTCCCCTACTTTACATGGAAAAGTAAAGTAGGATTTATTTTAAACTGGGTTCATTAAGTTCCCTATAGGGGCAAGCCCCCATAGTTAATTATTTTCTAAGGAAGGGGATTCCTTAAGAACACTCTCGATTAAGGTAAATGATCGTTGACTCCAAAGATTTCAATAGGTAAGACGATTAATCAATTAGTTTATTTTAGGAGATCAAATGGGATTGATCAAAGAGAGAGAGAGTTATTAAAAGCCAAAGGAAGATAAGTAGGAGATGCTCATGATGCTAGGAAACTAGAGCATCTCAAACTATGGTTGGGCTTTATATTTTGAAATTGAATTATTTATTTGAGTTGAATTTTTTATTAGAAGTTTAGGGCTTATAATTCCATAATACAAGGTTATGGAAATGCCTAAGAGGTGAGGATTTATGCTTATGGCCCATAGAAGGAGAAGCAATCTCGAACCTAAATCTAGGGAGCTTTGGAGCCAAAAGCACGTCTAATGGGTATTTGGTTTGCCTCCACAAGAGACAAACCACGCTTGGACTTACAACCTCGGGGGTGGCCAACTAACTCCTCCTCGATTTTAAATTCATGTAGGAAAGTCTTATGCTTTCTGAAAGATAGCTAGGTTATTGTTTATTTTAGAAAGAGACTAAGTCCTTAAACTCTCTCCCTAAGAGACTAGATCATGTAAGGGCATGAAAAATGACCTAGATCTAATGCAAAATATATAACATTTTATTTTTATTTCTAGACAATCATTTGACTTAGGATTATAGGATTCATATGCCTAATGCATGAGAAATAAGATTATGAGCCAAAATCAGTGAGAAGGGGGAGGTGTGTTTCCACCATGGCTCTCAAAGGTCAAGCCAAGTTTTTTTGGCAAAGGTGGAAGCCCTCCAATCAAGAGTGTAACAGTATGCTTTTATGCATGATGTTATAAAAGAAATACTCATCCAGCTAAGGGGTTAATAATTCTTTTACCTTGATTTTTAACTTAGGCTTTAAATGAGGTTATGAGTTGTTTATTTTTAATTTTGAGTTATTTAGTTTGGTAGAAGATTTATTTTTCCCTAAGAGCCTAATCATCATCCAGGCCATATATCAAGCAATGAAGAAACTAGGAAAACAAGCCATCTTAATGCACAAGCTAAACAAAATATCAATCATTTTATAAAGCTAACACAAAAGAATAAAAGGCCATTTGTGATAGGGCACCACCGCACAAACCCGAAAACAAATTGGGTAGCTGAACTTTACCCTTATGTAATTTGGATTACAAATGAATAAATTACAATTAAGCAAGGAATTCATGTTATGGGGGTCTTCATTTTTTCTTTTCTTCTTTCTTCTTTCTTCTTTCTACATTCATCTTTTGGTTCTTTCTTTTGGTTTCTTCTTTTACATGGTTGGAAGGTGGCTGCTCGAAAGGCTTCACATGGTACACAAGATGTAATCTTATGACCAATGCTCATCCTAATCCCCCATAACATTCATTCCAAAATCCTAATAATAAATGGTACATGAAAGGAAAAGTAAATCTAACTAACACCTGCAAAATAGAGATTAGCTAAACAAATCATACAAATCCCAAACATGTATATTGGACTTAGCACCCCACACATGGGTAACCAAGTCCACCTGGCCTATTGGATTATGCTTATGGGTATAAGCACCTGTACAGCAAAAGCATTTATATTTTTATTACAGCTCTCCTTAAGCACAATCTCCTGCATAAATAATGATTAGACTAAATTGTCCTACCATTCATTCTATGCACATTCACCTAACATCAACTATAAATAATACATCATAGGAATAAAACAAACATCAAAGCCATGCACTAACCTAAAGCTAGAAGTGGTGACTTAACCTAATGTATGTGGTTTAAAAGCTTTTATGTGTTATGCTTGCTATGGCTTTTAAAGGCTTAAAGTTTTAAGTATGAAGATGTTCAACTTAGATGGGTGGTTTCATTTAAGTTGTTTAGTTGATTTGATTTTATTTTGTATTTTGTTTTGGTTTAAGTGAATCCTACAATTAATCAAGTTTTAAAGAGAGGAAAGAGAAGAGAACTTCTCTTTCCTTCCCTACCTTAAGTAATTTTTAAAGTAGATTCATATATGATTTTGTTAAGTGAATGTTTTATTATGTGTTTTAATTAATCCTAAGTTTAGATTTTTCCTAAACAAACCTATTCAAAAAGAAAGGCATTTTAAGATTAAGTAAAGTGAATTAATGTCACAAAACACACATTACTTCATTTCTTTCCCAACATGTATAACATGCATATGGATGCATCCTAAGCATATTTATGCATACAAATGGGAATGTTTAGCACACTTTATGATGAATGCTAAGAAATGTTACTTAAGAAAATTGGAATGATTTATGATGCATGATTGTCATTAACTAGAAAAGTGAGGTTTCTTTTATCCATTATTCTCATACACATGTATATGTATAAAAGGAATAAATGAGTACAGCGCAATTGTTAGCACCAGGGGTGTAAGGTACAAGACCTACTTAGGGCTACTTAAAGCCTCACAACCCCAGGGTTGTCTAGACTAATATACCACTTTCCTTAAATACAAACACATATATAAAAGAAAATGAATGGAAAATGAAAGATGCAAAAAGTTTGTATTTGTTTTTTTTTTTTTTTTGTTTAAGCAATTTATATATACAAGTGTAGATATCCTTCTTAGGTAATAGCATAGGAATGGATAAGAATGGGGTTAGGCAAGTGTTATGTTCTTTTCAAATGAACTATACACTTTGTCAAATCCTATTCAAAATTATGCCAAAAGAAAAGAGAAGGAGAGCTACACTATGCACATCTTCATATTTATATCCACATGCAAGCTAATAAATAATTATAAGTAGCAAAATTTTAGTTTTAGATGTTTGATTTATAGATTTTGAAAATAGTTTTGATTTAAAAGTGATAATGACCCTTCAAATTTTACTTTAGCCAAAACATGCATTTTGACATAAAGAAAATATTTCATTTTTCAATTTGATTTTTTTATGCAAAGCATGAATCCATGAAATTCATATGACATACACATTTATCATGTTATGAAAGAACTAAAGTAATGAAAGCAGGTAAACACATTCACCCTAATTAATTCCTAAAGACAATCCTATGAAATAAGAAAGCTTAAAGTAAATCAAATTATTTTTAAGGAAGGTTTGATTTTGTTTTGAGATTGATTTAATTTGAGAAATATGAGGTGAGTTTGCTTCTCCTAACCCATTCCCACATATGTTTGCTAATTTAGTTTGTTCTTAATATTATTAGATGATTTTTATATATTGCTTGGGTTAAGGTATAAATTAAGTGTGTTAATTACCCCTTACCTACACCACCTTAGCATAGCTAATCAAATAATTATGAGCCAATGAGATGACATAAAACCACACAAGAAATTTAAATCAGTAATACACTTAAGAAAGAAAGGTAGCTAATGCAATTGGCTCATGATTAATTAATTAAGAAGGGTTTATTTTAAGTAATTTCATAACACCTCTCACACATGTCAGCTGAGTTTTGATTTCCATAATTGTACTTAGGCTCTTGAACACCTAAGCATCTACCCAAGATAGATTAATTGAGTTCTAGAAAGTTTTAGAATTTTATGAAATTAATTAAGGGGGCAATTAGTGAATTAACCCTTAATTAAGGTTGGATTAAGGAAGAAAGATGGTTTAGGGAATATCTTAAGGAAAGAATCTCAAAATTATTTCCTAAACCTCATATTCACTTAATCAAAACTTAATTGACTCAATCAGAGGGTTAGACCACTAATTATACCCTTAATTAAGCTTAATTACATTAAGGGAGTGATTAAGGAATGAACTAGGAATTCCTCTAATTAAGCCACCTAGAAATCCTAAGAAAATTAGGGGAGGTAAGAGTCATCTCACTAATTATGCACAAGAAGTTTGGGATTAATCAGTGGAGTAATTAGAGGGTAATTAGCAAAATAACATTCCCAATAAAACCCAAATCTAGAGAAAAGCACTATTCAAAATCCATTCAAATCATTTTTAGAATTCTATGTTCAATTATCTATCCCATGCAATTTATTTCATATTTTTCTAATTTTTGTAGGCTTAGATATGAATTTAGGAAGTTTACATGCTTAATTAGTGATTTAATAGCCTAATTAAATGTCTAATCTCGTCGTCGCCACGTGGACAGCTGACACGGCAAGCGCTTTTCACGTGGTGTGATGGGATTCAATATTAAAGTTGTCACATCATAGCATCACTTCAGCGGTGCTGCTACTCGCTTTCTCCTCATCCATCCGATCAAGGATCGGACGGCTAAGGCTAAAGACATGGATCAAAGGGATTAAAACATGGATCTACGTGATCACGATCCATCCAAATCCATCAATGCGGATGGATGGCCTATGATCCTTCCCTATATTTCTCTATAAAGAATGGACACCATCCATATTCTAGGAGATGATCTGAGCTCGAATTGATCCCAAAACTTACCCACACCATCTAAGCACAAAGGCAAACACATCTAACAGCTAGATTTTCATGGGATTAAACTTCACTTCACAAAGGACCAAACTATATTGAAATTATGCTCAGTTTAATGGCTAACCTTGATGGAGGTGATCACCAGCGCTCGATTCCCTTGGAGAAGCTTCGTCTAGTGGAGACGAAGCTTTATTGAAGTTTGGAGGTGTTGAAATTGGGTAGATCCTTCGAGGCCAACTCCACCTTGAGCTAGATCTTTATCAAGAGGACTCCTCCCTTGGAAACTTGAAAGCTTGGGTGAGTTTTTGAGCCCCATGATGAAGCTTGTAAGAGGTTTGTTAGGCCATTTAGGTGTCCTTGTAATCGGTTTGGCTAGAGGAGTGGAGTAGTGGATCTTGCATGTGCTTAAATCAAGTGGAGGAGCGATTCCATGTGCTTAATTTCATGCAAGTGGTCATTTTTACCCTTACGCTAGTTTGGGCTAACCCAAACCCATTGGGTTGGGTGCACCACACTCCCTAGTGTTCACTTGATCCATTAAGAGGGTGCCAAGTGGTTATGGAAAGGATTGACCAAATTCTAAGTGGATTTGGCCAAAATTTACCCTTTGACCTAGGGGTAAAAAGGTCATTTAGCTTGGATATCAATTTGAATATGTTTGTTATGTTTGAAAAATGGGTTAAGCCAAGTTTCATTGAATTTGGAGTTGGTTAGATGTGATTTGGCTCATGTTGACCTATTTAGGTCAACATGGGTCAACTTAGGTCAAGTTGACCAATTGGTCAAATTGGGTCAAACCAAGGGTTGGGTGAAGTTCATATGACCATTTGGAATGTTTTGGTGGCTTTGGTTTGATTCAATTTGGTTTATATTTGATTTTGGTTCAATTGAGTTCATTTAGGTCAAATGGGTCAAGTTTAAAATTGACCATTTGACCCATTTAAATCATGGGTTGGTTCATGTTTGTTTGGTCATATGAAAAGGATTGGTATCTTTTATTTCTAATCAATTTGGTTTATATTTGAGTTTGCTTTCAATATGACCCTTTAGTCAAGTGTTCAAGGTCAATTGGCTAGATCTAGTTGGCCAATTGAGGTTTTGGTCAAGTTCAACAATCATTTTGGAATGAACTTGACCCATTGGTGTCAATCAATTTGACTTAGATCAAGTTTTGACACATTTTGACTTTTTAGGTCAAGTTGGGTCAACTTGGTCAAGTGTCAATTGGTTAAGCTCAAATGTTGACTTGGTCAAGTTCAAACATTGATCATGAATGAATTTAGATCATTAGTTTCAATCAATTTGGCTATGGTGGATTTGACTTGGTCAACCCTTAGGTTTGACTTGGTTTGACCCAATTTGAGTGATTGATCATCTCATGATGATTGTTGTTCATGATGAGAGGCTTAGGTGGGCTTAGTTCAATCCAATTTGGTTAGGATTAGAATTTAGCTCATAAGGGATACTTTTGGTCACTTTAGGTCAAGTGAGCCTAAGAGGGTCAAATGGCTTGGTCAAAGCTTGATTTGAGTTTGGTTGAACTCACATATGGACTTATGATTGAAATATAAATCCATTTGCAAGTGGTTTGAGGTCAAATGGGTTTTGATTCATTTGACAACTTCAAGTTCAAGGGGTGAACATGAGTTTGACTTAGGTTTGATTTTTGAATTGATTTTTGGTTTGGTGATTGAAGTTTATGTTTACATTTGGATTCATGATTGAAGGATTGATTGAATCATGAAGAAAAATCAAGGGTTTGGCTTGATTTGAAATTGATTTGGCTAAGTTCAAGATTTTGACTTGAAAGCCGTATGTTAGATTTTGAATGAATTTGATTTGAATTTTAGAGTTGGTTTTGGTTGTTTGAATTTATATTTCATTTATATTTGTGAATATAAATGAGAATATAAATGGGTTATTAGAAAATTCCAAGGATTTGAAGTGATTTGAACTTGATTTAGGCTTTGTCCTTAAGAGGGAATTAAAGGACTTTGAAAAGATTTTGAATTTGGATTTGAATTTTGGGTTTAGTTTGATTGATTTGAATTTATATTTCATTTATATATGTGAATATAATTGAGAATATAAATGGGTTGTGAGAAAATTTCATGAATTTAAATTGATTTGAACATGATTTAGGCTAAGTCCTTAAGAGGGAATTGAAGGACTTAGGAAAGATTTGAACTTAGAATTAAATTTTGGATTTCAATCATAAGTTTCAATCATGTGGCATTGATTTGAGTTTGGAGAAAATCAATTAAGCTAGAATTTATTTTGGTTTGGTGTTGATTTGATTTGGAGTTTGACTTGAAGGAAGGAAGTGAGGAATGTGATTCAGGCTATAGGGTAGGCAAATTTTCCTAACACCCCTAAGGCATGACCTATTCCTATGGCTAACTCTTCTAAGTCTCTAGGGTTAGGTTGAGTGTCCACCTAATCACTAGATGTGTCTTAAGACTAAGGATCTCTTAAATTTTAAGAGGAGTCATATGTCTAAGATGGAAGGGTTGAGAGCTCATCCTAAAAATGAGGTCAACATGTTGCTAATTCTTTTATCTTGATTTATACAGGCTTTATGTGAGATTATGAGTTGTTTGTTTTTAGTTTGAATTGATTAGTTGGATAGAAAATTTTATTTTTCCTAAGTGCCTAATCATCATCCAGGCCATACATCAAAGCAATGAATAAACTAGGAAAAGATGTCATCTTAATGCACAAGCTAAACAAACATCAATCAATTTTTAAAGCTAACACAAAAGAATAAAAGGCCACAAACCCGAAAACAAATTGGGTAACCGAGTTCTACCCTTATACAACCCGGATTACAAATGAATTAAATACAATTAAGCAAGGAATTCATGTTATGGTGGTCTTCATTCTTCATTTCTTCTTTCTTCTTTCTTCTTTCTTCTTTCTTCTATTTTCGTTTGATTTCTTCTTTTGGATGGCTGGAATGTGGTTGCTCCAAAGGCTTCGCATGGTACATAAGACATTATCTTATAACCAATGTTCATCGTAATACCCCATAACAATCATTCCAAAATCCTAATTACAAAATTACATGAAAAGGGAAAAGTAAATCTAACTAAAACCTGTAAAATAGAGATTAACTAAACAAACCATACAATCCTAAGCATGTATATGTATAAATTGGACTTAACACCCCACACATGGGTAACCAATCCAACCTGGCCTATTTTTGGATTATGCTTAGGGGTATAAGCACATGCACAACAAAAGCAATTATATTTTATTACGCTTAAACACAATCCCTTATAAGATAATAGTTAGACTAAGATCGCCTACCATTAAGTCTATGCACATACACTCTAACATCAAATCAACATTATTGACTTAAATTTAATGTGTGCTATTTATATTTTGTGTGGTATGCTTAGCTAGGTTTTAAGATTGAAGTTTCCTAAGTATGAAATTGTTCAACTTAGAGGATGTGGTTTCATTTAAGTGTTTTAATTGATTTGGTTGATTTTATTATTGTGATTTGATTTGATGGAATGAATTAATTAATTACTAAAGTTGTAAAGAGGAAAAGAGAAGAGAACTTTCCTCCCTACCTAAGTAATTTCTAAGGTAGATTCATATTTAATTGTTGTTTAGTGAATGCTTGATTATGTATTTTAATTAATCCTAAGTTTAGATTTTCTCTAAACAAACCTATTCAAAGAGAATGGCATTTCAAGATTAAGTAAAGTGAAATACTATCACAAAACACACATCACTATATTTCTTTTCCAACATATATGCATGCATATGGATGAATCTTAAGCATATCTATACATGCAAGTGAAAATATTTAGCACACCTTCATGATAAATGCTAAATGATGTTACTTAAGGAAATTTGAAATGTTTCATGTTTGCATGATTTTGTTAAGTAGAAAAGGGTGATTCTTTTATCCATTTTTTCACATGCACATTTATATGTATGAAAGGCATAAGTTAGTACGACGCCATTATTAGCACCAGGGGAGTAAGGTACAAGACCTACTTAGGGCTACTTAAAGCCTCGCAACCTCGAGGTTGTCCAGACTAATATACCACTTTCCTTAAATACATATGCATGTACAAAAGAAATGAATGGAAAAAAGAAAGATGCAAAAGTTTATGTTTGTTTGTTTTATTTTTTTATGCAATTTACATGTGTAAGTGTAAATACCCTTCTTAATTAATAGCATAAAAATGAATATGAATGGGTTTAAGCAAGTGTTATGTTCTTTTCAGATGAACTATACACTTTGCAAATCCTATTCAAAACTATACTAAAAGAGAAAATAAGGAAATCACACAGTGCACATCTTTATGTTTATACTCACATATAAGCTTAGAAATAATTATAATAGCATACCTTCTAGTTTTGATATTTGATTTATGAGTTTTGAAAATAATTTTGGATTTAATAGTCATAATAACCATTCATATTCTTACTTTAGCCAAAACATGCAATTTGACATAAAGGAAATATTTCATTTTTAATTTGATTTTAAAAGATAATGATTTTCATATGACATACACATTTAACATATTAGGAAAGAAATAAAGTGATAAAAACATGTAAATTCATTCATCCTAATTAATTCCTAAAGATAATCTTATGAAATAGAATTATTTAAAGAAAATCAAAATTATTTTAAATAAAGTTTGATTTTGTTTTGAGTTTGATTTCAATTTTAGAAATATGAGATGAGTTTGCTGGTCTTAACCTATTCTCACAAGTGTATGATGTTTTAGTTTAATTTTTAGGTGATTACATCAATTTTATGCTTTGGTTAGGTTAAGGTGTGAATTAAGTGTATTAATTACCCCTTACCTACACCACTTTAGCATATTTAATTAAATAATTATGAGCCAATGTATGACATAAAACCACACAAGGAATTTAATTAGTAATGCACCTAAGAAAGAAAGGGATCTAATGAAATTGGCTCACAATTAGTGATTAATTAAGCTAAAAATTTAATTTAAGTGTGTTCATAACCATTCCCACACATGTGGGTTGGATTTTGATTTCCTTAAGTTACTTAGGTTATTGAACACCTAAGCACCTACCCAAGATGAATTACTTAGCGGCGGTGCTACGTGCTTTCTCATCCGTCCAATCAAAGATCGGACAATTGAGATCAAGCCCATGATATTAATATGATAAATTAGAGGATCCTACGCATCTTGATCATGGTCGTCCATCCAAAACACACGGATGGACGGCCCATGATCCCCCCTGAAGCTCACTGTGAGATGGCATCTCCATCTTCTAAGATAAGCTCGATTGAGCTCGGATTGAGCTCAAACTCAACCCACACCATCATGATGCAAGGGGGAATCATCCAAAGGCCAATTTTACTTAAGATGAAGATTACTTTCGCAAAAGACCACACACTCTCTAGTTTAAGCTCGGGTTGAAGGCATACCTCGCCAGAGGCTATCACCGGTGCTCGAATCAATTGAGGTTGCTTCATCTAGTGGAGACGAAGCCTTGTTAAAAGTTTCAAGTGTTGGGATGGAGTAGATCTATGGACCAAGCTCACCTTCAAATCCTTGCAACCTTGATTGAAGTCCCACTTCCCTTGCCTTGAGAACTTGGATTAAGCTTTAGAAAAGCTTGATTGAGTCCTTTGATGAAGCTTGCAAGAGGAATTGGCTTGATATTAAGTATTGAGTGAGATGGAAAAGTGGTGGAGCTCCCCTATTTTTGGCTTGAAGAAATCGAGAAATGGAGAAATGGAAATGGGTTGAGGAAGCTTGGAGGAACTTTGGGGTGCTAGTCTGAGTTCCCTAAGCCCAATCAAGAGTGTGTGTCTTGAATTCAAGTGGAATTAGGGGGAGTATATCTCCCCCTAGGTGAATTGAATGGTCACAAGCTTCCTTGCTATTTTGATCCAATTCACCCTATTCAATGGGTTTCTTAGGCCGTTTAGAGTGGCATGGCATTCGGTTTGGCCAGAGAGAGGTAGTGGAAGAGTGTCATGTGCTTGAAATGAGTGGAGGAAGGATTCCCATGTGCTCATTCCAACTAAAGTGGTCAGTTTTGACCTTGGGTTTGGTTTGGCTGACCCAAACCCAATGGGTCATGTGCACCATCCTCATTAGTGACCATTTGGTCCACTAAGAGGATGTCAAGTGTACATGAAAAGGAATTGTCCAAATTCCAAGTGGATTTGATTTTGGCTTACCCTATGGCCTAGGGGTAAAATGGTCATTTAGCTTGGATTTTAGTTTGAATATATTTGGTATGATTGAAAAATGAGTTAGGCTAAGCTTCAATGAATTTGGAGTTGGTTTGATATGATTTGGCTCATGTTGACCCATTTAGGTAGGGTCAACTTGACTAATTAGTCAAATTGGGTCAAACCAAGAAGTTCAAGTTCATAGGACCATTTGAAATGCTTTGGCATCATTGGTTTGGTTCAATTTGATTTATTTTTGAATTTGGTTCATTTGCTTTTATTTAGGTCAAATGGGTCAAGTTGACCACTTTGACCCTTTTGACCTATTTGGGTTAGGTCATGGGTTGGCTTAGGCTTCATTGGTCATATAAAATATATTGGTATCTTTGTTTTCAATCAATTTTGGTTTAATTTGATATTGGCTCAATTTGAAAATTTAGGTCAAGTTGGGTTCAAGATCAATTGGGCTAGGTTGGGTTTAGTTGGCCAATTGAGGCTTTGTTCAAGTTCAACAAGTGATTTGGAATGAACTTGACTCATTGGTTTCAATCAATTTGGCTTAGATCAAGTTTTGACATATTTTGAATTTTTAGGTCAAGTTGGGTCAACTTGGGTCAAGTGGCCAATTGGGCTATGTTAGGCTCAAATGATGACTTGGTCAAGTTCAAGCATTGATCATGAATGAGTTTTTATCAATGGTTTCAATCAATTTGGCCTATGATGGATTTTGGCTAGTTTAGGTTTCATTTTGGCTAAGTGTTGACTTGGTCAACCCTTAAGTTTGACTTGGTCTAACCCAATTTGAGTGATTGATCATCTCATGATGATTATTGCTCACAATGTGAGGCTTAGTTGGGCTTAGTTCAATCCAATTTGGGTAGGATTAGAATTTGGCTCATAAGGGGTACTTTAGGTCACTTTGGGTCAAGTGATCCTAAGTGAGTCAAATGGCTTGGTCAAAGCTTGATTTGAGTTTGATTGAACTCACATATGGACTTATGATTGAAATATAAATCCATTTGCAAGTGATTTGGAGTCAAATGGGTTTTGATTCATTTGACAATTTCAAGTTCAAAGGGTGAACATGAGTTTGACTTGGGTTTGATTTTTTTGAATTTACTTTTGGTTTGGTGATTGAAGTTTATGTTTATATTTGGTTTCATAATTGAAATATTGATTTAATCATGAAGAAAAATCAAGGGTTTGGCTTTATTAGAATTTTATTTGGCTAAGTTCAAGAATTTGACTTGAAAGACTTAAGTTGAATTTTGTTTGAATTTGGATTTGAGTTTTGAATTGATTTTTGAATTGCTGATTGAAGTTTTTATTTATATTTAGATTCATGATTGAAGGATTGATTGAATCACGAAAAAAATCAAGGATTTGGCTTGATTTGAATTTGGTTTGGCTAAGTTCAAGAATTTGACTTGAAAGGCTAAAGTTGGATTTTGGTTGAATTTGGATTTGAGTTCTGAATTGATTTTTGGATATTTAAATTTATATTTCACTTATATTTGTGAATATAAATGAGAATATAAATGGGTTATGAGAAAATTTTGTGAATTTGAATTGATTTAGATTTGATTTAGGCTAAGTCCATAAGATAGAATTAAAGTGAGTTCGGAAAGATTTTTTATTTGGATTTAAATTTTGGATTTGGTTTGATTGATTTGAATTTGTATTTCATTTATATATGTGAATATAAATGAGAATATAAATGGATTGTGAGAAAATTTCTTGAATTTGAATTGATTTGAATTTGATTTAGGCTAAGTCTATAAGATAGAATCAAACTGACTTAGGAAAGATTTTTTATTTGTATTTGAATTTTGGATTTTGGTTTGATTGATTTGAATTTATATTTCATTTATATATGTAAATATAAATTAGAATATAAATGGATTGTCAGAAAATTTCTTGAATTTGAATTGATTTGAATTTGATTCAGGCTAAGTCCATGAGAGGGAATCAAAGGACCTGGAAAATATTTTGGAGTTCGGAATCCAATCATGGGCTTCAATCATAAGTTTCAATTATTTAGAATTGATTCATGATTTGAGAAAATCTATTGAATTGACTCAAGGTTTTAGTTAGAGTTGGAGTTGATATGAGTTCGGAGTTTTTACTTGGAAGAAGGAAGTGAGGATTTGGTTCAAGCTATAGGGGGCAAATTTTCTAACACCCCTAAGGCATAACATATTCCTATGGCCAACTCTTCTAAGTCTCTAGGGTTAGGTTAAGTGTTCACCTAATCACTAGAAGTGACTTAAGACTAAGAAAACTCATAGTGTCTAAGAGAAGTTCTATGCTTAAGATGGAGGGGTTGAGAGCCCATTCTAAAAATGAGGTCAACAAGCATGTTGAATGGAATTTATAATTTTAAAAAATATGCTTTTTTTAAAGGGAATTTAAAATTTTTTTATTTTGATTTTGAAAAGAACCTCCTTGTAATAATTATACGTATTGTTAAATGAGGTTTAATTATTTTTATGCCTTTTGAAAACTTATTATGAATTTTGTGCAAATCTTTTGTCATGTGAATTTTGAAAAGTAACATTTTGCAAAGGGTTTATTTTCTTAAGTATAGGATGAACCTTGACTCACCAAGCTAGTGGTAAAGAGGTTCTAAATTTTGTGTTTGGTTATTCTTTCTTTCTTTAGTTAATTTATTTTTACCTATTAGGGGACCCAATAGGGGTTTTAAGACCTACATGGAGTGAGGTCCTAAAACCTAAAGAATGTTGGCTAGCTTTGCTTAAGGATGAAATAAGCTAAGTGCCAATGAAAAGATAGATAGTCTTGGGCTTATATAAGATATAAGTCCTCTATCGATACTTGAAGACAATAATTGTCTACTAAAGATGGAGAAAGGAACAATCCCAAGCGGAGTCGTCAAAAAAATCTGTGGTGTTTATTTTTTGATGTGTATGGGGGACACAATGCAAATTGTATGGGGTACTTATTAAAGTGATCGGGTATAACATTGAGGTATGATTTACTATCTCAAAAGATAGAGGCATCACCCTTCAATGGACCTAATCACCTAATAAGGACTCCTAAGGCATGATGGGGCTTGGAATGTACCAGAGATTTTTCCCCTTCTTTACATGGATAAATAAAACAAGGTTTATGTTAAACTGGGTTCTAAAGTTCTCTATGGAGGCAAGCCTCCATAATTAATTACACCCTAAGGAAGGTGAATTCCTTAGGAATACTCTCGATTAAAGTAGAAAATTATTGTCTCCAAAGATCTCAAAGTTAAGACTATCAAAGGATTGATTATGTTTGGAAAATCAAATGGGGAAGATCAAGGAGAAGACTTATTTTTAGAAGCCAAAGGGGATGAGTAGGAAATGCTCATGATACTAGAAAGCCTAGTGAGCATTCCAATCTATCCTATAATTGGGCTTTATATATTTGAAAGTGAATTGATTTATTTATTTGAGTTAAATTTTTTTAGATGCTAGAGCTTATAATTCATCAACAAAAGGTTGTGAAATTTTCTAAGAGGTGAGGATTTATGCTTATAGCCTGAGGGAAACAGCTACCTAGGATCCTAAATCTAGGGAGCTTTAGCATGAGCTAAAGCGTGACCTAAATCTAAGCGAAGATAGGTATAAGGTTTACCTCCACAATAGAGAGTAAACCACCTGACTGCTAGACTTATGCCCGTCTGGAGTGACAGCCAGCTAACTCCTCCTATGATTTTAAAACCATATGGCCTAGTCATATGAAATTACAAGATGGTTGGGCTATTATTAATTTAGAAAGAGAGACTAAAGTCTTTAAACCCACTCCCAAAGAGACTAGAGCAAGAGTAGTATGAATATTGATAAAATCTAATACAAAATCTTCTCAAATTTTATTTAAATTTTAACACTTCATTCTGACAAAGGTTTTAAGATTTTGATGCCTACATGCATGATGAAATAAAGTTATTGGCTAAATCAATGAGAAAGGGGTGTTTTCCACCATAAGGGATGCCATCACAGGTCAAGCACTCCCCTATCATGCAAGGATGGAAATCCCCTATTTTCAAGAGGGAAATAATATGATATGCATGTTATGAGACATTCAACCATTCAGCTAAGAGGTTGCTAAATCTTTTAATTATATCATTTAATGCCTAGGCTTTATGATGAGGTTATGAGTTATAATAAATTTTAGTTATGAGTTATAGTTGGGTAAAAGATTTAATTTTTTTCTAAGAGCCTAATCGCATCGCGGCCGCACATTAAAGCATCATTCATAAGAAACTATGAAAAGCATGTTATTTCTAATGTACAATTTAAACACAACATTAATCAATTTTATAGCTACCGTAAAAGAATATTAGATCGGTGTGGTTGGGTACTGTTGTACAACCCGAAAAGAAAGGATGGTTAGCAGAGCTCTACCCTTATACAACCCAGAATATGAAAGAATAATTATAATTTATAAATGAATAAGTGTTATGGGGGATTTTCAAGTCTTCATCTCTTCATGTCTCCTTCATTTCTTCTTTTCCCTTTGATTTGGTGGACTTCAAGGCATCACATGGCACCTCAAGACAAAGCCTTCTAGCCAATGCTCATTCTAAAATGCATCCACCCTAACATCCTGTTTACGAGGCATACACCCTAACATCCTATTTACAATAATGCATCACAAAATAAAACATATATCATACCAAGCACCACCCTAACATAAAGTTAAAAGTGTTGACTTAATTCTAATGGATGTGTTAAATCTTGTGTGGTATGTCTTACTAAGCATTAAAGTTATATTTTTTTTTAAGTGTAGAAGAATTTAATTTATCATAAAGGGTTGGTTTCACTTGAAGTTATTTAATTGATTTAAGAATTTTAATTTGTATTTTCTTTTATTTCATTTGATTACACTTAGCAACTAAGTGTTATAAAGAGAGGGAAGAGAATTGCCCTCTTTCATCCCTACCTTAAGTCATTTCCAAAGCATATTAATTTAATTTAGTTCTCTTTAGTGAATGGCTTATTACACATTTTTAATTAATCCTAATTTTAGGTTAAATGATCCTATTTATTATGAAAGGCATCTTAGGATTAACTTGATTGAATTACTATCACATTCATATATTAAATAATTCCTTTTCATTGCATGTAACATGCATATGATTAAATCTAAGTATATACAATATGTTTTAGCACACCTAAATGATGGATGTGAACATGCATATTTAAAGTTTATATTTTTTTATTTGACTGAATTATTTAATCATATTGATGTTGACCTTAATTTTGAAGTGAGCTTTCAACCTCTCCATCTTAGACATAGGACTCCTCTTGGACCTTAAGAGTTCCTTAATCTTAAGAAACTTCTAGTGATTACATAAACACTTAACCTAACCCTAGAGACTTAGAAGATTTAGCCATAGGAATAGTCATGCCTTAGGGGTGTTAGAAAAACTTGCCTACCCTATAGCTTGAACCAAATCCTCGCTCTCTTCTTTCAAGTCAAACTTCAAATACAAATCAACCTCAAATCCAAATCAACTTCAAATCCAAACAAACTTCAAATTCAAATCAACCTCAAATCCAAACAGACTTCAAATCCAAACAAACTTCAAATTCAAATCAACCTCAAATTCAAACCAATTTCAAATCAAATTCCAACTTAAATGATTTTTCTCAAATCATTTCAAATCAAATTCCTACTTAAATAATTTTTTTTCAAATCATGAATCAATTCCAAGTGATTGTAATCCATGATTGAATTTCAAATCCAAAATCTTTCCTAAGTCATTTTGATTTCATCTTATGGACTTAGCTTAATTCAAATCCAAATCAATTAAAACTTAAGATATTTTCTCATAACCCATTTATATTCAAAAATATAAATGAAATATAAATTCAAATAACCAAAACCAAATCCAAAACTCAAGTGTAAATCTAAAATCTTTCCTAAGTCACTTTGATTTCATCTTATGGACTTAGCTCAAATCAAAGTCAAATCACTTCAAACTCAAGAGATTTTCTCATAACTCATTTATATTCTCATTTATAGTCACAAATATAAATTCAAATATTCAAAACCAAATTCAAAACTCAAACCCAAATCTAATCAAAATCCAAGCTACACCCTTCAAGTCAAATTCTTGAACTTAGCCAAATCAACCTCAAATCAATCCAAACCCTTGGATTTTCTTCATGATTCAATCAATCCTTCAATCATGAATCCAAATATAAATACAAACTTCAGTCATCAAACCAAAACTAAATTCAAAACTCAAACCCATGTTCATCTTTTGTACTTGAAATTATCAAATGAATCAAAAAATCATTTACCTCCAAATCACTTGCAAATGGATTTATATTTCAAACATAAGTCCATATGAGAATTCAACCAAACTTGAATCAAGCCTTGATCAATTCACTTGACCCATTTAGGCTCACTTGACCCAAATTGACCTAAAGCACCTTTTTGAGCTAAATTTTAATCTTACCCAAAGTGGATTGAACTAAGCCCATCTAAGCCTCACATTGTGAGCAACAATCATCATAAGATGATCAATCACTCAAATTGGGTTAAACCAAGTCAAACCTAGCCTTTGACCAAGTAAACACTTAACCAAATGAAACTCAAACTAGCCAAAATCTAACATAAAAATTTATTGAAACCATTGATCAAAACCAAGTCATGATCAATGATTGAACTTGACCAAGTCATCATTTGATAAACCTAACCAATTGACCACTTGACCCAAGTTCACCCAAGTTGACCTAAAAAGTCAAAATATGTCAAATCTTGATCTAAGCTAAATTAATTGCAACCAATGGGTCAAATTCATTTTAAATCAATTGTTGAACTTGACCAAAGCCTTAATTGGCCAACAAAACCCACCCAACCCAAATTGACAACCTAACTTGACCTAAAAGGTTAAATCAAGCCAAAATCAAATCTTGATTGAAACTAAAACTTTCAATACATTTCAAATGCTCAACCAAACCTAAACCAACCCATGACCTAACCCAATTAGGTCAAATTGGTCAAATTGGTCAACTTGACCCATTTGACCTAAATGAAATCAAATGAACCAAAATTAAATATAAATCAAATTGAACCAAACCAATGACACCAAACCACTCTAAATGGTCATATGAACTTGACCTAATCCTTAGTTTGACCTAATTTGACCAATTGGTCAACTTGACCCATTTTGACCTAAATGGGTCAACATGAGCTAAATGACATCAAATAAACTCAAAATCCATTGAAAATTGGCACAACCCATTTTTCAATTATTTCAAATCTTCCTAAATCAAAATCAAACCTAAATGACCATTTTACCCCTAGGTCAAAGGGTAACCTATAGTCAATTCTACTTGGAATTTGGTCAAATCCTTTTCAAGATCACTTGGCACCCTCTTAGTGGTCCATTTGGACACCAAGGGATGTGGTGCACCTGACCCAATGGGTTTGGGTCAGCCAAAGCCAAAACTGACCACCCAATGAAAAATGAGCACATGGAATCACTCCATACCCTCATTTAACACATGGGCAACTCCTCCACTACACTCCCCTACCAAAACCGAACCATGTGAAGCTCCTAAAAGCCTAACAAACCCATTCCATATCATCAATTGATCCAAAATAGAAAGGAAGCTCACAACCATCCGATCCGAGTAGGGGGAGATATACTCCCCCTCATCCCATTCCAATTCACATCACTTTCTATCGATTGAACCCTAAGAACTGAGAAGCAAGCTCTCCGAAGGTTTCCCAAGTTCAATTGAATTCTCCATTTCTTGATTTTCCTTAAATCAAAAATAGGGGAGTTGAGTGAGAGTGCCAACTTACTCAATTCTCCATAGAACCCAAATTCCTCTTGCAAACACCATCAAGGGACCTAATCGAGCTCACCAAAAGCAAATCCCATGCAACCAAGCCACGGGAAGGAGGAGCTAGACCAAAACTGCAAGCCATTGAAGGGAGCTTTGGCCAATAGGAAGATCCACTTCACCTAAAGCCTTCAAACCTTCAATAGGGCTTCATCTCCACTAGACGAAGCTACCTCAATATTTGAGAGCAGTGGTGATAGCCTCTGGCGAGGTATGCTCTAAAAGCTAGCTAGAAATTATTTAGTCTTTTATGAAGGGAAGTGTAATCCCATTGCATTTCCACTGTTGGAAATTATTCTCCTTGCTCTTAGATGGTGTGGGTTGAATCCTAGCCCAATCTGAGCTCAAGGGATTTCAAATGAAGCCATGGAGGATGGACGGCCTCCATCTCCCACAAGCGAGGACAGGGATGAATCATGGATCATCCATCCCGCATGTTTTGGATGGACGGTCTTTACTAATCCGATTATATCCGCTATTTAATCCCTTTAGATCCAGGTTTTATCCTGACTGTTCGATCCTTGATTGGACGGTCCAAGGAGAAAAAGTGTAGCACCACACGCGTGACATTTGATTTGACTTCTTAAATAACCAATCCCACCGTACCATATGGAAAGTGCATGTCACGTAGCCCACATGGTGCCGACAAGATTAGTTATATAATTAGGGAATTTAATGACCTATTAATCATAGAAACTTCAAAACTACATAACTAAATGTAGAATAATAAAAAAAATGCAAACTCAACTTCATTTTAAAGATAATTCAAAGGGGAATAATATAAAATTAATTTTAATTGATTTTGAGCAGTATGTTTCACTCAATTTGGGTTTTATTGGGAATGTAATTATGTTAATTACTCCTTAATTACTTCAATAATTAATTCCAAATTTCTTATGTTAATTAGTGGGATAACCTCTACCTCCCATGATTTTCTTAGAATTTATTACTGGTTTAATTACGATAATTGCTTGTTTCACTCCTAATCACTCTCCAAATTAATTAAATGACTAATTAACCTATTAAATGGTGATGAATTCATTAATTAAGCTTATTAATTACTTTGGAACAGGATAGGCTTAGGGAATGAGATTAGATTCTTTTTCCAAATCTTTTCTTCTAAGTCTATTTCATTTAAATGAAGACTTAATTAATTTGCAAATTGATTGATGATTTAATCACTTTATTAAATAGCTTAATTAACCAAACTCAAAATCAAAAATTAACCCATAAACTTAATCACTTAATCAATCCATTTCTTGGGTAAATACTTAGGTGTCCAATAACCTAAGTGTCTTTTTACGGAAATCATATACATCCCACATGTGTGGGAGGGTTATGAAAGTACTTAATTAAACCCCTTAGCTTAATTAATCAGTAATTGTGAGACAATTGCATTAGGCCCCTTTCTTTCTTAATTTTTAAATTCAATAATGGTTGCATATCATATGTTGGCTCATAATTATTAGGTTAAGTATATAAGATAGTAAGAGGGTAATTAATGAACTTAATTCACACTTTAACTTAAACAAAAATATAAAATCAATCTAATGGTTTTAAAATTAAACTAAAATGATTCACATATGTGGGAGATGGGTTAGGACCAGCAAACCTCTTCACATTTCCTAAAATTAAAATAAAAATCTCTTTAAAATAATTTTGGTTCACTTTAAATAATCTTATTCCATAGGATTATTTTTAGGAATTAATTAGGGTGAATGAAATTACATGCTTACATCACTTTATCTCTTTCTAAGTATGTTAAATGTTGTTAGTCATGTGAACTCATGCAATCATGCCTTTTGAAAAATCAAGTTAAAATGAAATGTTTCCTTTATGTCAAATTGCATATTTTGGCTAAAGTAAAATATGAGTAGCTATTATCACTACTAAATCAAAAACTATTTTCAAAATTTACAAATCAAACATTATAAATGAATGTATGCTACTAATAAATATTTATAAGCTTGCATGTGAATATAGTTTAAAATGTATTGTGTGGTTTTCTTCTCTTTCCTTAACATGGTTTGTATAGGATTTGCAAAGTGTATAGTTCATTTGAAAAGAACACAACACTTGCTTAAATTCATTCCTATGCACTCCCATGTCATGAATTAAGAAGCATCCCCACATTACACATATAAATTAAACAACCAAAATCGAACAAACAAACATAAACCTTTTGCATGATTCTTTTTCCATTCATATTTTTTTTGTACATACACATGTATTTAAGAAAAGTGGTATATTAGTCTAGACATCCCGGGATTGCGAGGCATTAAGTAGCCCTAAGAAGGTCTTGTACCTTAGCGTCGTACTCACTTATGTCTTTTATACTTGTGAATTTGCATTTGATTAATGGATAAAAAAATTCCTCAATTTTCTACTTAACAAAATCATATATCATGAAACATCCAAATTTCCTTAAGCAATATCTCTTAGTATTCATCATTAAGGTGTGGTAAATATTTTCATTGTATGTATAGCTATGCTTAGGTCATTTCATATGCATGATACACATGTTGGAAAGAAACAAAGTGTGGTGTGTTTTGTGATAGTAATTCACTTTAATTAATCCTAAAATGCCTTTCTTATTTGAATAGGTTTATTTAGAGCAAATCTAAACTAAGGATTAATTAAAACATATAATAAAACATTCACTAAAGAAAAATTACTAATGAATCTACGTTAGAAATTACTTAAGGTAGGGATGAAAGAGAAGTTCTCTTCTCTTCTCCTCTCTTTACAACACTTAGTAAATAAGTGTATGTTCATTCAAACCAAATCAAATCATCAAATAAAATTAACAAATCAATTAAATCATTTAAATGAAACTACCCTCTAAATTGAACAATTCATACTTAGAAAACTCTAATCTTAAAGCCTAGCTACGACATACCACACAATCCATAAATGGCACACACATTAGGCTAAGCCACCATTTCTAATCCTATGTTAGGGCGGTGCATGGTTTGATTCCTGATTTTATTTTTGATGTAATATTTTAGACTAGATATTAGGGTGCATGTGCATAAACTGGATGATAGGATGATCTTAGTCTAATCATTGTCTTCTGCAGGGGATTGTGCTTAAGGGGCACTGTAATAAGAATATAAATGCTTTCACTGTGCAGATTGCTTATACCCCTAAGCATAATCCAAAATAGGCCAACTGAGCTTAGTTACTCATGTGTGGGGCACTAAGTCTAATTTATTCATATACATGCTTAGGATTGGGTGGTTTGTTTAGCTAATCTTTGTATTACAGGTTTTAGTTAGATTTACTTTTCCTATTTTCATGTAAATGTTTCAATTAGGATTTGGAATGAATATTATGAGGGATTAGGATGAACATTGGTCATAATATTATGTCTTATGCATCATGTGAAGCCTTTGAAGCAACCACATTCCAACCAACCAAAAGAAGAAAGAAGAAAGAAGAAAGAAAAGAAGAAATGAAGAAATGAAGAATGAAGAATGAAGAACCCCATAACATGATTTCTTGTTGATTGAGATTAATTCATTTATAATATGGTTGTATAAGGGTAGAGCTTGGCTACCCAATTTTTTTTCGAGTTTGTGCGGTGGAGCCCGACCACAAAGGCCTTTTATTCTTTTATGGTAGCTTTATAAATTATTTAATGTTTGTTTAGCTTGTGCATTAAGATGACATGATTTTTCTAGTTTCTTCCTTGCTTTGATGAATGCTTGGATGCGATTAGGCTCTTTGGAAATAAAATTTTTTATCCAATTAATTAACTCAAAACTAAAAAATTAATAACTCATAACCTCACTTAAAGCCTAGGTTATAAATCAAGATACAAGATTTTGCAATCCCTTAGCCGGATGTTGTATGTTTTCACATCATGCATAAAAAGCATCTTGCTTCACTCTTACTTATGGAGGGTTTCCACTTTTGCTAGAGAACTTGGCTTGACCCTTGAGAGCCATGGTGGAAACACACCTCCTTCTTGCTGATTTTAGCCTATAATCCAATTTCTCATACATTGGGCATATGAAAATCAATTGTCCAAAAATGAAAATAAAATATAACAAAAAGTTGCATTAGATATAAGTTATTAATCATGCCCTACATGATCTAGTCTCTCAGGGAGTGTGTTTAAGGACTTAACCTCTTTCTAAATAACCAACAGTCTAGCTATCTTGCAAAAGCATAAGGCTTGCCAACATGAATTTAAAATCGTAGGATGAGTTAGTTGGTAGCCACCCCCAGGCAGTTGTAAGCCCAACAGTCGGGTGGTTTATCCTCTCTTGTGGAGGTAAACTATATGCTCATTTTTGCCTTAAATTTAGGTCGTTCCTTGGCCCTCGCCAAAGCTCCCTAGATTTGGGTTCAGAGGTTGCTACTTCCCGTTGCAGACTACAAGCATAAATCCTCGCCTCTTAGGCATTTCCATGATCTTGTATTGTGGAATTGTAAGCCCTAGATTTCTAATAAAAATTCAACTGAAACAATTAACTCTCTTCAAATTTCAAAAATATAAATCCCAACCATAGGATTGTTTGGGATGTTTACTAGGCTTCCTAGTATCATAAGCACACCCTACTTATTTTTCATTGGATTCGATGAAACCTTCTTCCTTTTGATCAATCCCACTTGATCTTCCAAAAATAACTCATTGATTAATAGTCATATCTTTGAAATCTTTGGAGACAATGATCATTTACCTTAATCGAGAGTATTTCTAAGGGATCTCATCCTTAGGATGTAATTAACTATAGGGGCTTGCCTCCTTAGGAAACTTAATGAACCCGGCTTAAAATAAACCCTACTTTAATTTTTCATGTAAAGTAGGGGAAGAATCTCTGGTACATCCAAAGACCCATAGTCCTTAGGAGTCCACATTAGGTGATTAGGTTCATTGTAGGATGGTGACTTCTATCTCTCGAGATAGTACATCATTCCTCAATGTCGTATCCGTTCACCTTAATGAGAAAATTTGCGGATCTACGTGGTGTCCAACACAAGAAGTGTTACTTTTGTTCTTCATTTATTTATTTTTCTCAAAAGATAGATGAAGAATGAAAATTCACCATTGGTTTCAAAGCTCCAAATTTTATTTGATAAAAATGTTGTTAAAAATGAGTAAGAAAAGAGGAGATTCTAAATGAGATAAAAGCCTCATATTCTGATGTCAAACTATATATGCATGACATATAAAGATGCCTCACATGATTAATTAATTCAACAACAAGAAATTGTATTTTTTAATTGAATTGACATTCTCTGAATTAAACATACACATACATGTATAAATACACATAAGAAATCAAAGTACATGCCTTTGTTAACCGGGGAAGGTTCAAATGACCTCTTTGCTAGCTAAAGCCTCATATTCCAGGATTCCACTATATTTTATTACATTCACATTCATGTAAATCAACACATGAAATGAAAGAAGAAAGCTTATTATACATTAAGTTAAATACATAATCTTGATGTATTTATAATAACATCAATATGTATGATTCTTTTATAAAGCTTTTGGAAAAATATTTGATTTAATAGTGAATGTAGCCACACTATATTAAATTATATCAACACATGCAAGCTTTTGGAAAAATATATTTGGATTTAATTAATTTTGAAAAAGAGATGGATGCATGAGATTAAACAACATACAATATGTAGCATGATTGGAAAGGAATAATCAAATACAAGCATGCAATTCATTCAATCCAATTAATTCTTAGGAACAAACATATCAAATAAAATTAATTAAAATAAACCAAAGTTCTTTAATGTCATTTTGATTTTATGTTCAATTTGTCTTAAGTAATGTGAGAAGAAGTTTGCTAATCCTAACCCATCCCCATGTGTGTAAGTTAATTTGGTTTAATGAAATATGATTAAGTTGATTTTATGAGTTAATTAAGTTATGATATGAATTAAGTTCATTAATTAACCCTTACTATATTACATTAAAGTAATTAACTAAATAATTATGAGCCAATATGATATGCAAATGAATTGAAAAGTAAATTAGCGAAGGTCCTAGGAAATAAAAGGGCCTAATGCAATTAGCTCATAATTAATAATTAATTAGATTAAACAACTTAATTAAGTATACTTAGGGTTTTCCCCCACATGTGAGCTAACCATGATTTCTTTAAATATCTTTAGGTTCTTGAACACCTAAAGATCTACCCCTCAATTAATTAATTAGGATCTGATGTGTTTTAAATTTTAATTAACTAATTAAGTAATTAATTATCTAATTAATCCCAAATTAATTTTTCTTGAAAAGTAAGGTGAACTTAGGGAAAGAAATTAGGAGAGAGGTCCCAATCACATTCCATAAGTCTCCTCACTATTAAACAATGATAAATGAACTAATTAATTAACTAATTTACTTTTCACATGATTAATTAACCCTTAATTAAGGTAAGAAGGTAATTAGGGCTTAATTAATTAATTTTCCTAATTAATTAATCAATAAATCCCAAGAAAATTAAGGGAGGCAGAGGTCATTCCCTTAAATAATCTCAAAAAGTTTGAGGTTAATTAGTTAATTAATTAGGGAGAAATTAAAGTAATTAATTTTTTAATTAAACTCTAATTAAGCTCTAATTATTATTTAAAATAAATTAAGGATAATTCCACTCTAAAATACCTTTAAAATGAGCATTTATTTATATTTTTTAGATTTTTTTATGATTTGTTATGATTTTATGAAGTTTCAGCCTTAAAAATAGATTAATTAGCCTTAATTAAACCTAATCTATTAGTGCCACTTGGCGCACTAATGTGGTACGCTTTCCATGTGGCACCACGGGATTGGATATTTAAGTTGTCACCATCAAATGCTTAGTCAATTGGCGGAGGTGCTTTATTATCGGTCTAAGATCGAACGGTCATGATTAATCTCATGTTTAACAAAGGATAAAATGAGATAATTTAATGGATATAATCACAAACATCCATTCTGATCATGAGGAATGGACGGCGCATGATCTACTTTCCCGCGAGCAACGAGAGATAGAGTCGGTCCTCCATTGCTCAAGTAATCCGAGCTCACCTGAGCTCGGATCCTCTCCAAATCGACCCCACACCTTCATACGAAGGATCTAAGAAGATCCAACGACTATGATCGGCATACATGCATGTTCCCTTCACAAAGCTCCAAAAAGAAATTTCACCTAGGGGTCGATTTCAATGGAATTACCTCAACGGAGCTAAGATCGGCAGCTCGCACGCTTGAGGAAGCTTCTTCTGGTTGAGACGAAGCCTTGTTGAGCAACAATTGGATTGATTCTAAGTTGTTCACTCAAAAGACCAAATTCCATCAATTTGGAGCTTGGTGATGATTGAACTCCTAGCTCCGGCGATCATAGAGCATCGGGAACAATTTGTTTGGCTTCGACGAGGTGCGGGGATGGTGTGTGCGAGAGAAATTTCAATTCAGTTGAGGATTGACGTAGTTGGGATTGGAGAGATGTGTCTCCTATTGGCTTCAGAGAAATTTTAATGAGGGAAGCTTTGAGAACACTCGAGAGCTCACAGGGGAGTTCAAAATCTCTCTAGGAAGCTCGAATGAAATGAATGGTGTCCTTTCCCATGTGAATTGAGGGGGTATATCCCTCGATTACTTGTGATGGACGGGCGGATTGAACTCCCATTTTTTGGCCGGTCAGCCACCATCAGGGCGTCAGAGTTGTCTCCATCAAGTCCACTTGGCTCATTTTCAGTGGAGGAATGCTTGGGAGGTGGCTCAAGCCATGGGATAGGCTGATAGCTCTCCTTGGATCCTTTGTGTTCTTAGTTTGTAAAGGGTGAGTTAACTCACCTCTCTTTGATCCATGGTAGACCAAGCCCACATGGGCTGGGCTAGGTGGCTAGGTTAGACCCCATTTGGGGTGTGTGAGGGTTGCCAAGTGGAAAGGGGAAGTGAACTTTGCTATTTTAGGCAAAATCCCACGTGGGTGGCATATCCAAGGGATATCTCATTGGGTTTGGCTCCAATTGGATTTGGGCTGATTTTAGGCTATCCCAAGGTGGGTTTGGGTCAAGTTTGGTTAGGTTACAAAGTGTTAAGGGTTGGTTCAAAAGGGTTTAGCTCAATTTGACCTATAATTTGACCCTTATAGGTCAAATTGGGCTAGGTTGGGTTAGGTTGACAAATTGGTCAAATTGAGTCAAACCAAAGCTTGGGTTTGGTTCAATGATGATTTGAAGTATTTTGGTTCATGTGGTTTCAATAAATTTGGCCTAGGTTTGATTTTGCCACATTTAGATTTATATAACTCAAATGGGTCAAGTTGACTAATTTGACCAAATTGGCCGAATTAGCTTGAGTTAGGTGTTGGTTTAAGTTCAATTGGTTAATTGGATAGGATTGTAGCTTTGGTTTGAATTAATTTAGATTTAATTTGGATTTAAATCAAATTAACCCTTTAGATCAACTTGGGCTAAGTTGGTCAATTGGGTCTAATTGGTCAAACTGGGCTTAATTATGGCTTTGGTCAAGTTCAATAATCAATTTGGAATGAACTTGAGTCATTGGTTGCAATCAATTTGGGTTAGATCATGATTTGACCTATTTTGGCCTTTTAGGTCAATTTGGGTCAACTTGGGTCAAATGGCCAATTGGGTTTGGTTTGGCTCAATTAATGGTCAAGTCATGTTCAATCGTTGATTATGGGTTGATGTGAGGCCATGGTTTTAATTGATTTGGTGTAGGGTGAGTTTTGGCTAGTTTGGGTTCATATGGGTTAAAGATTAACTTGGTCAAATGACCAAGTTGACTTGGTTTGACCCAATTTAAGGCAATTGATCATCCTAGGGTAATCAATGGTCATGGTATGAGGTTTGAATGGGCTTAGTTCAATCCAATTTGGGTTGGATTTGAACTTGGTTCAAATGGATTCTTTAGTTCACTTTGGGTCAAGTGAACCTAAATGTGTCAATTGGCTTGGTTTTGGTTTGATTAAGGTTTACTTGAATTTATATATGAGTTTAGGATTGAAATATAAATTCAATTGTAATCAATTTGAGCTATGATGAGTTTTGGTTCATTTGGAATTTTCAAGTCAAAAGGGCTAAGTTGGGCTTGACTTGGGTTGGTTTCAATTTGGCTTGATGATTATAGGTTTCATTTATATTTGGGTAGATGATTGAATGAATGATTGAGTCAAGAGAAAATCCATTAATTGTGGCTTGATCTAGATAGTATTTGGCTAAGTCCAAAGGATTCAATCATAAGGCTTAAGGAGGATTTGGGAGTTTGAATTTGATCTTGGGTTTTAATTATTTGGAGTTGAATTTGAATTTAAATTTGATAAATGATTGAGGAATTGAATTGATCTTGGAGAAAATCAATTGAATTTGGATTGATTTTAATTTGGTTAAGGGTCAAGTCCATAAGATAGGATCATAGGGCTTATGCTGGGTTTTGATTTTGGATTTGATCATGGATTTCAATCATTTGATTTGGAATTTGGATTTAGATTTGGTATTTGAATTGAATTTGAGGTTGGGTTTGAGAAGGTGATCATGGATTGGGTTTAGGATATAGGGTATGTGATTTCCCTAAATCCCAGGCATAACCTAATCCATGACTAACCCTTAAGTCTCAAGCTTAAGTTAAGTGTTCACTTAATTGTCTTAAGACTAAAGAGCTCTTAGTGTCTATAAGATTCCTAGATCTATGATGAAGAGATTGAGAACTCACTCCAAAAGTGAGGTCAATATACATCATACCTCAATGTCATACCTAATCACTTCAATAAGTATCCCCTACGATCTGTGTGGTATTCCCCATAGATCCAAAAATAAACACTACAAAGCCCTAGTAATCTAATAAAATTCAACTCAAATAAATAAATCTATTCACTTTAAAATATATAAAGCCCAATTATAGGATAGATTGGAATGCTCACTAGGCTTCCTAGTATCATGAGCATTTCCTACTTCTTCCCATTGGATTCTAAAAAATAAGTCTTCTCCTTGAACTTTCTTAATTGATTTTTCAAATATAACCAATCCTTGGATAGTCTAATCTTGAAATCTTTAGAGATGATAATTATCTACTTTAATCGAGAGTATTCTTAGTGAATTTCATTCCCCAAGATGTAATTAACTATGGAGGCTTGCCTCCATATAAAACTTAAGAACCCGGTTTAATATAAACCATGCTTTATTCATCCATGTAAAATAGAAAAAAAAATCTCTGGTATATTCGAAGACCCATCATGCCTTAGGAGTCCTTATTAGGTGATTAGGTTTATTGAAGGGAGATGCCTCTATCTTTCGAGATAATACATCATACCTCAATGTCATACCCGATCACTTCACTTCAATAAGTGCCCCCAATGATTTGATTTGCATGGTATCACCCAACATCTAAAACTAAACACCATAAGAGTCTTCTTCAGTTACTTAGTTTATGGTCATCATCTTATTGTTGATTCCTCTTCTTTTTAGGTGCCTTGCACTAACTTGAAAAATGTCATTTCTTCAAATAATTCTAGCATACAAATATCCTTATGATTCTTAGATTTGGGAGTGACAACTCAATCTTCTCATCTTAGACTTGAGAGTCTTCTAAACACTAGATTCTCCTTAGTCATAAGACGCTTCTAATAATTATGTGAACACTTAACATAAGTCTAGAGACATAGAAAAGTTGACCATATGATTAGTGTAAACCTTAAGACCTAGGGAAACTTACCTAGCCTATAGCCTAACCAAATCTATACCTACCTCCTTAGGCTAAAACAAACCTCAAATTCAATTTATCCAAATCTAATCTACAATCAAATCCAAATCTCAATTCCAATTGAAAATCAAGTCAAAACAACCCAAGCCTAAGTCTTTTGATTCAACCCTATGGACTTAGCCAAATTTCCTCCAATCCAAATCAAACTCAATTGATTTTCTAAAAATCAATCCAATTCTTCAATCAACATTCCAAACCTAAATCAAATCTATAATCAAATTCAAGTTTCCAAATTAAAATCAAATCAAATCAACATTTCCTATGTCATATGATTCAATCCTATGGACTTAGTCAAATTTCCCTCCAATCTAAACCAAATTCAATTGACATTCCTATGGATCAATCAATTCTTTAATCAACATTCCAAATCCAAACTAAATCTACAATCAAATCAACCAAGCTAAGATTAATTCAATCAAATACAACCTAATTCATTTGACTTGAAATATTCAAATGAGCCATAATCCATTTGAACTCAAACCAATTATAATCAAAGTTATAGATCAATCCTAAATCCATATATAAATTCAACTAAACTCAGTTCAACCCAAAATTGATTTAATTAGCCCAATTGGTCCATTTGACTCAAAGTGACCAATTTGACCTATTTGAACTAAACTTCAATCCAACTTAAATTGGATTGAGCCAAGCCAATCAATACCTCCTAACATGATTTTTGATCACTCTTGATTGATCAATTGTCATCAATTGGCTCAAACCAAGTCAACTTGGTCATTTGACCAATCAACCCACTTAACCTACATGAATCGAGCTAGCCAAATTCCATCATAAGCTACTTTAATTGAAATCAATGATTCATACCAACCTATGATCAATTTTTAAATATGACTTGACCATCAATTGAGCTAAATCTAACCCAATTGGCCCTTTGACCCAAGTTGACCCAATTTGACCTAAAAGACCAAATTGGGTCAAATCAAAATCAACCCAAATTGATTGTAACCAATGGCTCAAGCTCATTCAAAATTGACTATTGAACATGATTGAAACCTTGATTGAACCCAATTTGGCCAATTGAACCCATTTGACCAATTTAGCACAAATTGACCTAAAAGGTCAATTTGGCCTAAATAATCCCTAAATCCAAATTAATTGAAATCAAAGCCTACAATCACCTTCAATTGATCATTCAAACCTAAATCAACCCCTAACCCAAGCCTATTTGGCCAATTTGATCAAATTGGTCAACTTGACTTATTTTATCGATATGAACTCAAATGGGTCAAATCCAAATCCAAGCCAAATTGAGCCAAACTGATTACAAAAAAAATACTTCAAATCATCATTTGAACTTGACCTAAGCCTTGGTTTGACACAATTTTACCAATTGGTCAACTTGACCCAACCTAGCCCAATTTGACATATTTGCAAATTGAGCCAAACCCACTCAAACCAAACCCAAACCTAATGAAACCTAACATGACTCATTTTTGGCTCACCTTAGGTAAGCCCAAAACCAACCCAACCCCATTTGACCCATTACCCATTGGATAAACCCCTCATTATGAAACCAAACCCACTTTTGGGTAGTCAACTCCCCATTTTTTGCACTTGGCAGCCACCCAAGGACTGAAATAGAATCCTACTTAGGTGGCTAACCCAACTTATAGTGGCTAGGTTGGCCATGGAACAAGGGGAGGTGAGTTAACTCACCTCCTATCATTGACCAAACCTAGGATGATGGAGACCACCTTGAGCCACCAACCATAGCCCTTGGCCAACCAAACCAAGTCACCTCAGCCTAGTCTTGTCCCTTCTAGCCACCTACAATGGTCGAATGGCAAAAATGGCAGAGAAAATCTCCACCGTCTGATCCAAAGGATGAGGAATATACCTTCAACTTAAATGACACACTTGAGCACTCAGAGAGGTAGCGCCACTCGAGACAAACTCCCTAGAGCCATTTCTAAGTTTCCCAATCCTAACCATCTATCCAACACCACCAATACTCAATCCCATTCAAATTAACTTCACCCACACCTTCCCCTAGCTCTAGTGAGGTGAAATAAATCCTTTCCCGAGCTCTCCAACCATTGGAAGTATGTTCTATACCAACTCCGATGACCAATCCAGCGACGCTTGGTCCACAGAGCCATCGGCGAGGAAGCATCACACCATCTTCTTAATAGAGCTTCACCTCGTCAAGGTTAAGCTACCTTGGTCGGTTCACCGCCAGTCTTGAGCTTTGGTAAGGTATACTCCGTTAAACTGAGTATTTTGCAAATTTCTTTGGTCTTTTTAAAGTGAATGTGAATGGCATGCAAATCCAACCATTAGATCTCTTAGGATCCTCCTCATGAAGGTGTGGAATCAATCCCGAGCCAACCCAAGCTCCAGCAAGCTCGAATTAGGCGAAGCAAGGTGGACAGTGTCCATCTTACGTCACGCAGGAGAAGATAGATCGCGTGTTGTCCGTTCCACGTGATTGGAATGGAAAGCCATGATTAATCCACTAAATTAATCTTAATTAATCCCTTAAGAACTGTGGGTTTGATCTCTGCCATCTAATCTTAGATCATATAGGAGAGATGAAAGGGTGTCTGTCACCAGCCATGTCAACGTTGACTCAGACTCATTTAAGTAGCCAATCCCATGACGTCACGTGAAATCATGCCACATCAATGATCCACATGGCACTGACGGGATTAGGCTTAATTAAGCTTAATTAATCCATTTTAATGGCTAAAACTTTGAAAATTAACTTCACCCACACCTTCCCCTAGCTCCAATGACGTGAAACGAATCCTTTCCTAAGCTCTCCGACCACTAGAAGTATGTTATAGACCAACTCCGATGACCAATCCAGCGGTGCTTGGTCCATAGAGCCATCGGCGGGGAGGCATCACACCATCTTCTCAACAGAGCTTCACCTCGTCAAGGTTAAGCTACCTTGGTCAGTTCACCGTCGATCTTGATCTCCAGGGAGGTATACTCCGTCAAACCGAGTATTTTGCAAATTACTTTGGTCTTTTTTAAAGTGAATGTGAATGGCATGCAAATCCTACCATTATATCTCTTAGGATCCTCCTCATAAATGTGTGGAATCAATTTTGAGCCAACCCAAACTCCGGCGAGCTTGAATTGGGCAAAGGAAGGCGGACAGTGTCCACCTTACATCGCACAAGAGAAGATAGATCACGTGATGTCCGTTCTGCATGATTGGAATGGATGGTCGTGATTAATCCACTAGAGTAATCTTAATTAATCCCTTAAGAACTATGGGTTTGATCTCGTCATCTGATCTTAGATCGGACAGCGGAGATGAAAGCGCATTCGCCGCCAGCCACATCAACGTTGACTCGGATGCGTTTAAGTAGCCAATCCCACGACGTCACGTGGAAAGCATGCCAAGTCAACGATCCACATGGTGCTGACAGAATTAGGCTTAATTAGGCTTTATTAATCCATTTTAATGGCTAAAACTTTGAAAAATCATAATAAATTATAGAAAAATCCAAAAAAATACAAATAAATACTCATTTTAAAGTTAAAACAGAGGAGAATTAATTAAAATTATTTTCATTTTATTTTAAATAATAATTAAGGCTTAATTAGGGTTTAAATGTAAAATTAATTAGCTTAATTAAGCCCTAATTACTTGAACAATTAATTCCAAACTTTGTGTGTTGATTTAATGGGATGACCTCTGCCTCCCATAATTTTTTTGAAATTTATTACTTAGTTAATTAAAAAAAATTAATCATTTGAACCCTAATTACTCCTTTAATCATTTTAATGATTAATTAACACCCTAAACAACAATAATTAATTAATTAAGCTTATTAGTCACGTAACAAGAAATAGATGAGGGAGTGGGATTAGGACCTCTTCCCTAATCTCTTTTCCCAACTCCATTTCCTTTAAGAGGGTTAACTAAGATGAAAATTAAGGGTTCAATTAACTAATTAAGTGATGAAATTAAATCAAAGTAAAATACAAATCACATTAGATAATCAACAATGAGATTAAGGGTTCCTCTTTATGTGTTTAATAATATAAAGACCCCTAAGAAAATTATGATAAACCCATAAGTATGAGAAAATCATAAAAGTACTTAATTAGATTCTTTAACTTAATTAATCTTTAATTATGAGCCAATTGTATTAGTTCTTTAGGAGCATTGCAATTTTATTTCCTCACATGTTCATATCATAATTAAATGATTAATTAAATTAAAGAAGCATAGGTAAGGGTAATTAATTAATTTGCTTAATGGTTTGACTTAATTAATTCATAAAATCTATTTTATTACCTTTCCTTAAACCAAATCAAATCACCGACATAGGAATGGGACTAAAACATCAAATGATGAGTTTTCCTCTCTAAGTTTAACTCAAATCCAAAATCAATTTAATATGAAGCTTTGGTTTTCTTTAAATAATTTTATTTGATGTGATTGTCCTTAGGAATTAAAGTATTTGAATGAATCATGTGCTTATATTTAATTATTCCTTTCCAATCATATCAAATGTTGTATGTCATTTGAATTCATGCATTCATCTTTTCAAAATTAAGTGAATCAAATGAAAGTTATTTATATAAGCTTACATGTGTTGACTTAACTTAATTATATGTGTGGCTATTATCACTAATAAATTCAAATTTATTTTTCAAAGTTTATAAATTGATAATAACATATGGAGTGATGATAGTTATGAATACATATAGGATTCGCATGTGTTTATAGCTTAAGTATATGAAGTGAAGCTCTCTTTCATATGATCACATATATATTTACATAGATTTGAATGTTAATAAGTATATAGTTTGAACATCCCAGGAATAAAAAGCTTGAAGTAACCCTAAGGAGGTCATTTGATTACCTCACTTCCCTGGTTAATAATGACACGTACTTATTTGATTTCATTCCTATGTATGTTTGTATTAGAATTTAGATTGAATTTAATTCATATACATAAATAATTCAATCAAATAAAATATAATTTTGCATGATTCTATTTCTTCTAATTATTTATACATCCATATGTATTTATGAATGCAAATATATAGTCTGGACATCTCGAGAATACGAGGCTTTAAGTAGTCCCAAGGAGGTCATTTGATTATCTCACTTCCCTGATTAACAATGGCATGTATTTGCTTATATTTTTTATACATGTCTATGTGTACTTAATTAAAGAATGAGAATCCTCTCTTCTACTAAAAATGCATGCATCCATAATTATTTAAGTCATTGAATTGATTAGTCATGTGATTTGGAGCCTTCTTTCTTATGTTCATGTATGCAAGTCTACATATGTTTGAATGCAAATGGGTATATAGTCTGGACATCCCGAGAACATGAGGCTTTAAGTAGCCCCAAAGAGGTCATTTGATTATCTCACTTCTCTAGTTAACAATGACACGTACTCATTTAATTTCATTCCTATATATTTTTGTATTAGAATTTGGATAGAGCTTTAACTTACACGTATTAAATAATTCAATCAAATGAAATATAAAGTCAAAATGTATACATTCATCATTCAAGTGTGCTAAAATATGTTGTATGTATAATTACACTTAGGATTAAATCATATGCAAGTTACATGTGATGGAAAGGAATGGTTTGATATATGTCATGTGATGGTAATCCAACTATATTAATCTTAAGATGCATTTCATATCAAATAGAATTATTTAAGGTCAACCTAAACTTAGGATTAATAAAAAATGTTTAATAATCCATTCACTAAGGAGAACTAAATCATAAAAATATGCATCAAAAAATGGCTTAAGGTAGGGATGAAAGAGGGCAATCCTCTTTTCTTCTCTTTATAATATTTATATGCTAAGTGTTAATCGAATAAAACAAAATAAGACATAAATTAAAATTCATAAATCAATTAAATAACTTGAAATGAAACCAACCATCATGGTTAAATTAAACATTTCTAAACTTAGAAAAGTATAACTCTAATGCTTAGTGAGACATACCACACACATCAGAATTAGGCCACTACTTCTAGTCCTAAGTTAGGATAGTGTATGTGTGATGTATGTTTTATTTTGTGATATAATATTTTAGACTAGATGTTAGGGTGTATGATTCATAGACTTGATGTTAGACCATTGTCAACCTAATCATATTTTATGTAGTGGATTATGCTAAAAGGGTTGCTTAAAAATAAATATAAATGGTTTGCTTACAGGATGCTTAAGCCCCTAAGCATAATCCAAGTTAAGATAGGTGAGCTTGGTTACCCATGTGCAAGATGCTAAGGCCAAATTATAAATATAATTGCTTGGGAGTGTATGTATGTTTAGCTAACCCCTATTTTGTAGGTGTAGTTAGATTTACTTTTTCCTATATAAATGCAATTTTATAATGGGAATTAGAATTAGTGATATGGGGGATTAAGATGAGCAGTGGCTAGAAGATTTTTTTTTTTTTGGTGCCACATGATTCCTTTGAACCAAATACAACCAAATCAAAGGAAGGAATAATGAAGTTATGAAGATGGAAGAGTGAAGAATGAGGACCCCCATAGCATTTAATTTTGATTGTAATTGTAATTATTCTTTCATATCTTGAGTTGTATAAGGGTAGAGCTCGGCTACCCATCTATTCTCTTTTGGGGTGTAATGTTACCGCTACACCGCCTATTATTCTTTTACGTTAGTTTATAAAATTGTTTGATTTTATGTTTAGATTGTGCATAAGAAACTGCATCTTTTTCATAGTTTCTTAATGTTTGATGCTTTAATATATGGCCTAGATATGGTAGACTCTTAGAATAAAATAAATTTTCTACTCAACTAACAACTCATAATTAAAGTTTTAAACAACTCACAACTTCATCATAAAGCCTAGGGTATAATCAAGATAATTAAAAGATTTAGCAACCCCTTAGCTGTATGTTGTATGTCTCACATCACGCATGCATCTTCTATCACTCTTGCTAAAAATGAGGGCCTCTGTTCTTACACAATAGGGATCGCTTGAATCATGAGAGCAACCCCTCATGATGGAGCTTCACCCTCTCTCTTTTCATTTAGCCAACAATCAACTTTTATCATGCATTTAGGCATAAAGAAATCCCAAGCCTTTTGTCCAAAGTGATGTGTCAAAATAAAATAAAATTTGTAAAGATTTGCACTTTTAGACAAAGTCATATGCTCATACCACTCATGCTCTAGTCTCTTAGAGACTGGGTTTAGGACTTTTAGTCTCTTTTCAATTAAATAACAAGCCTAGCCATCTTATAAATTCATAAGACTGGACTACATAATTTTGAATCGTAAGAGGAGTTAGCTGGCAGCCACTCCAGGCAATTGTAAGTCCAGAAGTCAGATGATTTATCCTCTCTTATGGAGGTAAACTATTATATCCATATTTCGCTAAGAGTTAGGTCATACTTTGGCTTGTACTAAAACTCCCTAAATTTAGGATCCGAGGTAGCGGTTTCATTCGGGCTACAAGCATAAATCCTCACCTATTAGTCATTTCTACAATCTTGTGTTGGTGGAATATAAGCCCTAGCAATCTAATAAAATTTCAACTCAAATAAATAAAATCTCTTCACTTTCAAATATATAAAGCTCAACTATATGATTGATTAGAATGCTCACTAGGCCTCCTAGTATCATGAGAATTTATTACTTTCTCCCTTTGGATTCCAAAAATAAGTCTTCTTCTTGATCAATCTCACTTGATTTTCTAAAATAGCCAATCCTTTGATAGTCTAACCTTAAAATCTTTGGAGACCATAATTTTCTACTTTAATCAAGAGTGTTCTTAAGGGATTCATATTCCTTAGGATGTAATTAACTATGGAGGCTTGCCTCCATAAGGAACTAAAAATCTTAGCTTAAAATAAACCCTATTTTGCTTTTCTATGTAAAGCAGGGGAAAGATCTCTGGTACATTCGAAGACCCATCATATCTTAGGAGTCTTTATTAGGTGATTAGGTCCATTGTAGAGTGATATTTCTATCTTTCAAGATAGTACATTATACCTTAATATCATATATGATCACTTCAATAAGTACCCCCTAAGATCTGTGTGGTGTCCCAGATCCAAATATAAGCACCACATTCTTAAACTTGCCTTTGAACTTTAATCTTTCTTGATTACATATTCTACTATGGCTCTTCCCTTTACTCTCTATGATAAGAGGAGAACCTAAGATAGAATATTCTCCAGGCTATCTTCTACAAATGTTCTCACTTAAAATCAGGTCTCAGACATCATTTAGCTTTATTTTGATGCTACCCGATGAATTATTCATTGCAATCACTGTTGTAGGCAAACTTTCCGATAAGGATGACAACAAGATTATTGTATTGATCTTATCATCAAATGTGATATCAATGGAGCTCAATTGATTCGTAATCACATTGAACTCGTTGATGTGGTCAACAATAATCCACTTTTGTCATTTTTAAATTAATTAAATGAAGCATGAAAAATAACTTATTTGATGTTGATGGCTTCTCATATATGTTGGTTAGAGCATTCATTAAATTGGTCACGTTCTTCTCCTTGATAATGTTGAAAGTAACATTTCTCGCCAATGTCAGGTGAATCACACCTAGTGCCTGGCTCATTTTCTCTGGCTTCCAACCTAGAAGAGATTCATGCAGCTTATTCTAGTGTAAATAATCATTTATCTGCATCTTTTAAAAACTGAAGTCTTTACCCTTGAACTTATTAGTTCAGACATTCCTTTTATCAACCATCTTTTTCTCTTTTTAATAAAATCTTGTTATGATACTAGTTGTTGGGAGTTTAAGAGAGGAGAAAGACAGGGATAGAAGTAAAAAAGTACAATCTCACACACACAAAAAGAGAATACAAGAAGATTTAAGTGGTTTAGCATCTTGTCTACGATCCTCGATCGCACTAATATCTCACTATATTTCTCTCTTATAAGGAGCTTAAGAGAAAATATAGATTTTTTGGATCCCTTATCCCATGGATTTCTTGACCTTTTAAAAACTAAAATGAATGGGGTATATTTTGAGGAGAAGTAATTTTAAACAAACATCTAGCTATCAATTTAAATTTTTTAAAAACAAAAGAATATAAATTTTATTGCAAACAAAATAATAGTACAAAATCCTAAAAAGGGAATTTCTCAAAGCTAATGCTCAGAAGAGCTGCAAATACTTAAAGAAAAATTCCCCAAAAAGCAAAAAACAAAATAAGAAAAAAGAAAGACAAAAAAAACTAAGAGAAGAGTAACAGCTATAGAGCTCCAAACCTACAAAGAATTTGTAAGAAAAACTCAAAGACAAATGAACATAATAAAGGAATAAGGGAAGGAATATAGTCTCAAGCTCAGTCAAAATCCAACCCAAGGTGCAACACCATATGTGAGCATCAAAACTTTATTAAGAAGGGTAACAATCACAAATAATGCTTCCAGCCAAAGAGCTAAAGAGAAACATCAAAGCTATCACAACCAAGAAGAAGAGTACCCTTACCACAGAAAAAGCAAACTAGCCAGAGCATGAAGACAACATGATTGAAAAGGAAGGATATCAAGGCATCCCAACCAGCCTAGACAATCAACACAAGCAAAAAAGGAAAAATTTAAAACTGAAGAGACCAGCAGGCCAAGACCAAACCATCATAAGAAAAAGCAACTGCCACCAACCAAACACAACCTACCAAGAAGCAGGAACCAACCAAAGCCAACAACCCAATCAACCATCAAGGCCACCACCAGTGACACCCCACTAGAGGCATAACAAGAGACACAGCCACAAACAACCCTCCAAAAAAACCAAACCAAAAACAACATGCCCTGAGTAAAGAAGGCACGGATATAAAACTCGTGAGAACAAGCAATCCAACCCGAAGCTAAAAAGAACTTAACAGAACCAAGAAGCCAAAGACAAAACCCACCCAACAAAAGACAAACACCACTAACAGAAATGAACCCCACAATACCAAAGAGAACAATAGGCCAAAACCAAATACAAAAAGGAAAATAGTAACCACTAAGAAAAATACAACCAACGGTCAGCGAAACAAAGCTCCAACAGTAAACAAAAAAAATGATGATTCACAAAATGAATTTGCATATTAGGGAGATAAATCCAAATCAACGATTGGAGATTCTTTCTTGATATCAAAATAAGGATTCCATTTAACAAGATTTGGTAATTGAAAACAAAATAAGAATGACAAAAAAAACATGAGAATAGTCCAAATCGCTCTCAATCAATCAAAACGTATCGCGGATCAATCAAGCCAACTAAAAAATACCATAAAGTTTCAAATTATGGAAAACGAACAATCTTATCAAGATTAGATCGTAAAGCAAATTTTAAACCAATGTAAATTCATAGGATTTAGCCAATTTCTCACATTCTCATCCCAACACATGATCGCAAGAATTCCTCTAAAAGAAGTTGAGATAAGTTCAAGAGACTCACAGGGGCCACCATCCTTACCAAGTAAGCATGTTCTTAAAGGATTTAGAAGCCAACCACCCATTGGAATAAAACCCCAAAATTCCAGATGCCCTAGCAGGAACATCAAAACCCAAAGGTTTACCCAAGGATTAGCTACTACCGAAGCTATAGATGAAGAACACGCATTCTTTTCAGTGGCCAATGGCCGAACGAATCGAAGCAAGAAGCTTCAAAATCCCTAGACAGAGGCACACGGACAAGAGAAAAACAAGAATCGCCATAGCACGAAAGGAAGAGCTACCGACACCACTAATTTTAAATTTTAAATATGGAATAATTCAATTTTGATGGCCACATAACTTTGACCCAAAAAAAAAACATGTAGAATTTAACTTTTTGTTTAACTTTGACTCCACATTTAACATTAACTTAAGGGTTGTTTGGGATCAATTTTATTTTGTGTTTTTTAATTTTATTTTTATTTTTATTTTTATGTTACTTTTAAAATATATTTGTTTTGTGTATTTTTTTTTAAAGTGTTCTTATTTAGTATTTTCAAAAATAAATAATATTAATTTTAAAAACACTCAAAACAACTTTGAGATGATTTAAGTATTTTTTTAAATAATAATTATCATCAAACATATTTTATTTTAAAATAAATAAAATATAAAATATAAAAGTGATCTCAAATTACCTTTTAACATGATTAAATTTGATTATTACGTGCAGACAAAGAAAATAAAACAAAAAAAAAAATCAAAATAAACTTCAAAGTTCACTTCGTTTTCTCTAGCATCATCTAAATTGTGTTTTTTGATGATGTTTTTAGTTTATATATATATATATATATATATATATATATATATATATATATATATATATATATATATATATATATATATATATATATATATATATGATTAATAGGTTAAAAAACAGTCTTGAGATAAGTGATTAAGGCATATAAAAATGATTTGTAAAAGAATAAATAGCTAAAGTGATGGGAACCAATTAGTCAATTAGCTTCGTAGCAAATACGGTGCTTGAGAGATGAAATCGTTATAACCTTAAATATAAAAAAGTATTGCAATGTCCACTCTATTTATTTATAATATTCATTATGGAGATTTTCTTAGGTTTAATTTTTAGATTAGCCTTAATTAATAACTTAATTAGGTAATTAACCCGCTAAAAAAATTTAATAGTCAGTCAGACGGGCGATACGACTTTTGCCAATACGAGACCGGCGATCCAAGATCTAAATTTTCAAAATGAACCCAAGAGCTCAGCTCTCGAGTTTTGCTTTCATTTTTCTGTCCCGGTTCCAGATCCGGCGATTGTCCCCGACACCGGCCAAGGCTCACCTCGTTGCCGGCCAAGGAGGTTCGCCGCCGGCCAAGAAGCTTTACCGGTGAAGGAGAAGATCTGTTTTGGTTGGTTTTTTCACGATTTAGGTATTTTTCACCCTAAATGAAAAAAACTTGTTAGATTTTTATTTTTATGCGATAGAGATGTTTTGTGTTTTATTTAGTTTGATTTTCATGGAAAATTTGTAGCAAATCTCATTTTCTATACAGTTTTTATATTTTTGTAGGGAAAGTTAATTTGTGCACATATTTGTTACATATATTTAGGGTATTGATATCCAATTGTGTTGTTTATTGTAACACTTTATTTGCTAAATCAATTATAAATGAGGTTGTACGGTTTATCATGTGGTAATTGTTACTTTGTTGTCTAAGTTGTTAAAAATGAGATTGTCGTGAGTCGCTTTATGACTTGTTTGTTCGATTTTTTTTCACAATTCAGGTTTAAAATGATTTCTAAGTTACGTAGGGATACTGATGTATCGATGAATGAGCTACGCGATTTAACACTTATTATATGGATATAGGATAAATAGTATAACATTTAGGATATAAAATGTCAATATATTTTGTAGTTTATATCATATATGAATAATATTTTGTGTAATAGGTAGCATTTCATTTCCCCCTCGTTGTATTTCTCCTTAATTAAATTATTTGCATTTATCGTGCGATGAAAGATTATTATTGTCATATTAGTAATTAGATGAGATAAATTTCATCAGATTTTTATAGAAGAGAGTAGCGACGATTTCATTCCAACATATGTTGGTGGGAAAAGTCATCAAAATCCCAGCCTGATTAGATTAGGAATTACGTAAACGAATAGGTTAAGATAGATCCAACAAAGTTTTCAAATGTCGCTTTTCTATTGGTCCGGATTTATCAAGTCCATTGATGATGAAGAAGTCGGAATATACTTAAAAATGTATAACTATGTGGGTTATAAGAGAAGGAGATTAACAATATAGAGAATGAGAGATCAACGAGACCGAAAACATTTTGTACTAAGTATTTAAATGCTTATGGGTCTAAAGCAAGAGAACATGATTTCTTTGCTTAGACAAGTTATGTTGTTATGGGTGAATTAGAAGATAATGACATAAATGTACTACTCACCTTCAAATATAACATCTTCGAATATAAGAAAAGAGCTGATTATTTTTTAAGAATGAGTAAATCCATTAAAGCTCAATTTATATATAATATATTAAGATGAATATTACCAAAATTATATGTAAATAATTGTATTATGAAAAAAAACGTATTGTAATAACTTTCACTTTCGCAGTTCAAAATTTATCGTTAAAACCGCCACTACCCGAGATTACAAAAGTCACAACATAAAACAGAATTTTTATTACCTTTCCAACATACCAAGCATGTAACTAACATGATGATTGGCCAAAAATGTGAATTAATAATTTTTAAAAAAAAAATTATTTATGATTTATTATGACGCTATTTTAAATTTTTTTTATTAATTACCTAATTAAATTATTAATTATGACTAATTTAAAAATTAAGCAGATTTTCTTAGTAATCAAATCATCAGTATGAGAAGGCTTAGCGAGAAGCAAGATTTAGACCAACATTAAAAATTTAGAAGTTTAATTAAATGATGACAGTATAAAAAATATTTAAATTACTTAAATGATTTAATGATGGTTATTATATATTATAAAAATAAAATACATAATTTAATATAAAATATTCAAATGATATAACTTACATAAATTTAGATTCAAAGATTAATATTTAAATAATAGAAAATTATAAATAGAAGTGCCATATTGTCAAATTTATGATAAATTATATGATTACTCTTCTCCTTTATATTATCATGATAATTTTATACAGAGCCAATGATACAAAAAAAATATTTTTTTTTTCGGGGAGTTCAATTAAATTCTTAAAACTATGGCACGAAGATAATATGGTCATCTCCAGTATAAATCCCTAAAATTTGCATCTGAAACGGTGAACTAGTCCCGTTTTTTTTATGGACCACCAAATTTTTATACTAATTAATTTTTATATGAAAATATAATATATTAAATTTATTAAAATATTATTATATATTTAATTATATTAAAATAATTATGATATTTATTATAGTATTTTATTTAACTTTAAATATAATCTTAACTTAAAATCCTAAATCTCTATTTCTTTAAGATTAATAACTTATGTGATTTTAAAATCATATAAATTTTTTTTTATACCGCAAGTCATTCCTTTTATTGTTTTTTTTTTCTTTTAAATTTATTTCTATTTTGATTTGAAATAAAATATATTTAAAAATGTTATTTATTTTAAAAAAATTCTCAAAATATCTAAATATTATTTTTGAGTCTTTTTAAAAATAATATGATTTGATATTAAAAATAAAAAATAATAATTTAAAAAAAATATTCAAAGTAAATAAATTTTTAAAAATAACATAAAATATGTTTTATCCCAAACAGGATCGTAATCTAAAAGGCCATAATATGCAAACCGGACGGAGAAAAATCCCTCACATAGAAAAAAAAAGTACGCAGTGAGCATAATTTTTTCAAATCGTATCAACACGAAAAAAAAGAGGCATTTACTTACACAGCACACCAGTCTTATCTATTTACATTTCCAATATTTATATTTACATAAATAATGCTTAAATTTATAATATTATATTAAAAATTATATTACTATCATTTTTAAAGTACAATGCACCATTTTATATTTAAGAAAACTGTTATATTTGTAACCGTTAATATATAAATGTATAAAAATTGTGTTATGTATATAGATTTCTCAAAAAAAAAATTCGGTATTGACCGAATTTTCGGAGCTATTTTTATTTATGAAGAAAAATATGTCAAAGATTACAAGGAAATTTTTTATTATTACTTTTTTTACTGATGACTGATGCATATTTTCTATCACTTTTCAAAAAAAAAAAAATTCACTGTATTATTTATTTTTATTTTTTAGACTATTTGAATTGAAGAATTTTGAATATAAAATAAAATAAATATAACAGATTTTAACTTTTTTTATATTTGATATAGTATAAAATAAAATTTCAAACTAATATAATATATTTAGAATATATTAAAATAATTAATTTTAGTATATTTAAAATTCATCCGATTTGAATAAATTTTAAATATACTGATCAATATAAAATATTATCATTATCGCCACCATCGCTCATCATTATAATCGCTATCACCCATAATTCAAGAGTTAGCTTATATTATATTTATTATATCAAATAAATTGATATATTTATAAAAATTTTAATTAAATAATCTAAATTTATTCAAATATATTACATCCATTTTATATTGTATTTTTTTCTTATATTTTTTTTGGGCATCCAAACAGTCATTTAATAAAAAAATATGATAATTTTCACCTACAGTTTTAGACAACAGTAAGCAAACCCAAATATCATCTATCATATAATAACGATATAATTAAGTTCTCAACATGTAATCACATCTATGTAAGAAAAAAATATAGAATTCTCTACGAACTTCTATTAAAATTAATTACTAATTACTGTATCTAAGTAACCAAATATTTCGGTATAATTTATCATAATTAAGTTATTATGTAAATTTAATATTTGCAATTATAATTTAATTTATTTTAATTTGTCAATAAATCTCTAATTAAGTTAACCTTTCTTCCGGATATTCTAATTAATATAAAATTTTATGATATACTTATTTTAAAATAAAGTGCATGAATATTTAGTTTTTTTGACATATTTGACATAAAAAAATAAAGATAAAATATACTTTAAAATAAATGACATGTCGAAAATGAAATTCCAATAGCAGCGGCTACAATTGATGTATGTTTGTATATATAAAAGGATATGCTCTTTGTATCTTATAATATTATTTTACTTAATCAAATAAAAAAATGAATTCTTACAATTATAAAATTTTTAACTAAATAATTAAAAATATTTTAAACATATTAATTTCACTTTATATTACATTTACTTATATTACATGTCAAATTAAGTCGGCCAAATAACCCCTTATAGTGAAAGAAGGTTTTTAGGTAGACCAAATCGATTGATACACTAGTTTAGTGATCAGTTGTTTCGATCATCCGGTTCAATTCAATTTTTATAATCATTACGAGAAAGTTATCAGCCATCCTCATAAGACAAAAAAGATGTGCATAATACGATGCATTATATGACTTTCCAAAAAAGTATTAGATAACACATATATATATATATATATATATATATATGTTTTTCAAACTATATTGTCATGAGAAATTTTATTCTAACTATGGTGCGGGTGGTAGCATAGGGGGGAAGGAGGAGTGCGTAGGAACTTCCATTCATCAAAGCAGAAGGATAATGAGAGATCATAAAATCTCTCAAGAAGGTCGATCACCAAGCTCCAACCACGAGTTCTTCATTTAAGATTTTAACATAAAAATACAACCTTTTCTTATTATTCAAAAATATTTATATAAGTTAAAACATTCCAAAGAGTGTGTCTCTTTGAAATAAGCACTGAAAATTGTCATTAGAATTGAACTCGCTGTCACACGGCACCATAAGCCGATGTCAGGACCTTAACTTTTCTATCAAGAGATATTAAATACAATAACAATGATACCACAGAGCCAGATGGCTAGCACCATGATGACTTTTGCAAACTAATGCAACATTTCGATCACAATGCACGTACAACACTTAAACATAATAAAACACATCATCTGGCATCTAATACAATTATAAAATACCACAACACATATAATACAACATAAAGTCTCATAAGCTTTGGCTTTTTGATTGAGTCCATATAATGAGTCTTTTTTTTTTCTTTTCTTCCTTGATGTGCTACATCAATTCCTTCGGACCCTAAAGAACTATTTATGAAGAGTTAGAATTCTATAGGTCTTCAAGAAGCTCTAGGTCAAGGCTTTACAGTTCTTCTAAAGTCATCCAAATATCCTCACTTTAGGAGTCTATCCTTCTATATGATTAGGAACCTCTAAACAATGCTACTATCGAATGGTGTTTCAACTATGATGACATCCTCCGCTTTAAAGAATTTTAACATGATAGGTGCCTGCAAATGATTTATATTTTCTCATATAAATTTGGAGGTTAGATAACTCCTTTAAATAATATTAGATGAATCACATGAAGAACATTAAAAATATGACTAATAAATATGTGAGGGGACAATTGAAGAACTTAAGCATTAATGGCTCCTAATAATTTTAAATGGCTCACATGCCATCACTTGTAACTTCTTATATTTTGTGGAAGGAAATTGTTGAGAATTTTAAATGTGGGCTCACATATAAATTTAATTATACATTAGGTGCTATTGTATTTTTAAACATATTAATTTAGTGATCAAATAAAGATTAATAATTTTTAGGCTTTTGAGGTATCTTATTAATTTTATATGGAATTATTATGAGTAGAGACCAGACATTTTATTTTATTTTTATGATGGACTTAAATAATATAAAATATACTCAAGTATAAATAGGGTCATAGTCATCATTCTAAAGAGTGGGTTTTTTATTTTCCTCAAATTTCATCTTAAGTGAAAAGAAGGCTCTCTCTCTCTCTCAAAAATACTATTTTAGAAGTGGAAGGCTAAAATTCTCTCAATAAATAATAATCAGCCAAAATTCGCAAATTTCTCTTATAGATTCGGCTTCCAATTAAATCTTCTCGATTTGACATGAGATCTGCCGATAAATTTATTTTTATCTTCATATATTTCCAAATGTAGAGTGTTAGCTATCATATCAATCGTGAAATGACTTTTCCTCTTAATATTGTATATTGATTATTTGAAAATTTTAGATTAAAGTACAATATTTAAAATTTTTTGAGCAAATAATTTGGCCATATGCATGAAATATCAATATCCTTTAAAAGGCTTTTCTATTGTTGATTTTGAGTAAAACAATATAGCTAAAATTTACTTAATACCTTGATCATAATTTTAATTTTTATTTATGTGATCAATATATTTATTCTCGTCTTTATGATTTCAATTTGAGAAATTAAATTCATATCCGGCTATATCAATTTGATTCAAGCATGCTTCATCTTTCATTTGTAAGATTATGGTTGATGTTTATAATTATTTTTCTTATTATTATATATTAAAAAATTAAAAGAGAAGAACCATTTTTCCAAAATTGATGCATTAAATCCTGTAAAGATGAAAGTTGCATTTGCATCATTTCATGAGTAATTAATTTCCATAGTCTGTTAATTTTTTTAAATATTTCTTTAGAAACAATATTATATCAATTATAATAAATGTTTTAGTTTACACCATTTATTGCATTTATAATATAAAATGTTTGTATAAATATATATATATATATATATATATATATATATATATATATATATATATATATATATATATATAAACGTTTATATTTATTTTATTTAAAGCATGATACAGGTTTTCTTCTATTCATTTAATTTGGTGGGCTTTTATTAAGTGAGTTGGAGAAAGCCCATTTAATGTATAATTAGTTACATTAACTCCATTGTTTAGACTTTGGATCTAAGGTTCTACATATTTAGACTGTAAATTATTTTGTTAATTATACATTAAATGCAAATGATTGCTATTATTGTTATATAGCTTATTAAATTTTCTTTCAAGCAGAAAATAGTTTATATGCATACATTTTTATTTAGCATCCAAATTAAACTAATTAAATTAATATAAATCAATTTTTTTTATTAAAATAGTTTCTAAATTTTGTATTGTTGTCAATTGTTTGAAGTTAGTATAAATTAAAATAATTACTAGAATGACAGTTGATATTCATTATTTCAAAATAATTTATGTTGAAATAATATGCCACCAAAGTGACCTCTACTATATCAATTTATTTAATTTTAAAATATATGAATATTACATAAAGATTATATTTAAATCTATGTAAAAAATAATTGGCCCAAAGGAAGATTATTTTTTTTGGCCAGATTTTCTGCAGTAACAAATATATGATAACTTTATATTAATCATGCATATAATATGTCGATCCAAAGATAGGCATATCGTTAGCAGAATTTATTATCAATATTTATTGATTATAATTGTAAGAATATCATTTACAAATTATTATTTATGTCCAAAAATTAAATTGCAATGTTGTGTTATGTATCTTATATGTGTCCATTTTATTAAACATTTCATTTTAAGCATAGATTTTATTGATATTTTGTTTGCATTATATATGCATATGGAAATAACAATGTTGTTAATTATGAGTATTATTTTTATTCTTTTCAGTTAATATTTTATCTATATCTATCAATTTGAATAACATTCCAATGCTTAACGGCACTAACTTTAAGAAATGAAAAGAGTATATCACCATAGTTTTTGAGTGTATGGATCTTGATTATGCGATTCGAACTAAACATCCTCCCGCTCTTACTGCAAAAAATAATATTGAACAAAGGGCTAACTTTGAAAAGTGGTAGCATTCTAACCGTATGAGTCTTATGATCATAAAGCATTCCATTCCAGAAACCATAAGAGGTGCAATGCCTGAAAAAGAATGTGTTAAAAAAACTTTAAGCCAAATAGCAGAATATTTTGTTAGTTCTGAAAAGGTTGAAGTGAGTACTATTCTTAGTAAACTCGTTTCAACGCAGTATAAATGCAATGAAAATATAAAAGAGTACATTATGGAGATGTCTAATTTTGTCACTAAACCGAATAGACTAAAATTAAAGATGTATAATGACATTTATTAGTTTTGATCTCTCTTCCTACATAATTTAATCCTTTTAAGATAAATTATAATACTCAAAAGGAAAAATAGACTCTTAATGAGCTCATTGTTCAATGTGTGCAAGAAGAAGAGAGATTAAAATATGACAAAATAGAAATTTCTCACTTAGTTACTTTCTATTGTGGCATTGCTACTAAAAGAGAAAAGATTTATAAAGGCAAAAGAGCTACAGACAAAAGGACTTCACAGCATAAAGTGCAACAGAAACAAGATAATATTGTTATTTGATTGTTTTGCAAGAAGGCTAGTCATGTGAAGAAAGATTGTCCAAGTATGCAAATTGGCTTGTGCAAAAGGGTAAATTTATTAACTTTGTTTGTTCTAAAATTAATTTATCTTTAGTATCAAATCGTACTTAGTAGATAGATACAGGTGCAACTGCTCACATAAGTGTGACTATGCAGGATTGTCTGAAAAGATAAATGCCAATTAATGCTGAAAGATTCTTCTATGTGAGAAATAGCAATAAATCTCCTATTTAAGCAATATACTTATATAGATTACATCTAGAATCTGGTTGTATTTTGAATTTACATGAGACTTTTTATGAACCGTCGTTTAGATGAAATTAAATTTATATTTCTTGTTTGGATAAATATGATTCTTCTTGTTCATTCGGAAATGAAAAATTTAGTCTCTTTCAGTATTCAAATATTATTGGTACTAGTTCTTTAGTTGATAATCTATATGAATTAAATATTTCTTCTTCATAAATTAATGAAACCTTGCATGTAAGTAATTTTAGTACAAAGTAAAAATTAATGAATGAGAATTCATATATATTATGACACAAGCGTTTAGGATATATTTCTAAACATAGAATTGAAAGACTTGTGTTAGAAGGAATTCTTGATTCTCTTAATTTTTTAGATGATAAACTCTGTATAGAATATATCAAAGGAAAATAAACAAATATCAAGAAAGTTGGTGCTAATAAGAGTTTAAGCGTCTTGAAATTAATTTATACTGATATTTGTGATCCATTCTCTATAACTACTTGTAATGGCCAACAATATTTCATTATTTTCATAGATGATTATTCTCGTTATGGATACTTATACTTGATTTCTGAGAAGTTACAGTCTCTGGATGTATTCAAAATTTTTAAGACTAAAGTTGAAAATCAACTTTGAAAGAAAATAAAAGCTATCAAATCTAACCGTGGTGGTGAATACTATGGCAGATATGATGAATTATATAAACAATGTCCATGCCCTTTTGCCAAATATTTAGTAGAATGTGGCATCGTTTCTCAATATGCCATTCCAAGACTCCAAGTCAAAATGGCATAGTTGAAAGATGAAATCTAACCCTTTTGGATATAGTTAGAAGTATGATAAATTATTCTTCCTTATCAAAATCACTTTGGGGAGAAGCCTTAAAGACTACAGTTTACATACTTAATAGAGTTCCTAATGAAGCAGCAACTAAAATCCCATATAAATTATGGATTGGGAAGAAGCCTAGTATTAGGCATCTTCATGTCTAGGGATGTCTAGCTAAAGCTAGGTCATATAAGTCTAATGAAAGAAAGTTTGACTCAAGAACTATTAGTTGTTATTTTGTTAGATACTTAGAAAGGTCGAAAGATTTTAAGTTTTATGAGTCTTCAAATAAATCCTTTTTCAAGACGGGCAATGTTAAATTTATTGAGTAAGCTGAATATGATAGGAGTAATAAACCTAAGAATTTTATATTTGAAGAGTAATTTATTGCTCTTCCTATAGTTACAATGGAAAATGATCAGATAATTTTATCTGACATTATTCAAGATGTAAATATAGATAATCAAAATATTTTTGAATTAACTCCCACTCATACTGAGAGATAACAACAACCTCAAATTGAAGTGTCATTAAGAAAATTCACTAGGGAGAGGAGATCAATAATTTCAAATGATTATGTTGTGTATCTCCAAGAATATGAGTTTGACATTAGATTGGAAAGTGATCTAATCTCTTTTAGTCAAGTCAAACAAAGTGTCAACTCCCACAAATGAATAGAAGCCATTGAGGATGAGATGAAATCAATGAAAGATAATAATATTTGAGATCTTATCGAATTACCTAAATTAGTAAAATCCATTGGTTGTAAATGAGTTTTTAAAACCAAACGAGATTCAAAAGATAATGTCGAAAGATATAAAGCACGTCTAGTCACTAAAGATTTCACTCAAAAGGAAGACATTGATTATAAAGAAATTTTCTCTCCAGTTTCTTCGAAAGACCCTTTTAGAACTATTATGTCACTAGTAGCTCATTATGATTTAGATTTACATTAATTGGATATAAAAATGGTATTTCCTAATGGTGATATTGAAGAAACTATATATATTGTGCAACTAAAAATTCTCAATCTTCTCATTCAAAATACATGATATGTATATTAAGGAAATTCATCTATGATAATTTCTCCATTAAATATATAATGATATATGTAGATAATAATATATTTAATAATTAATGTATGCTTTTTATATGTATAATGATTTAAGATTCTTGCTTGAAAAAACTTTCATAAAATCTGTGGATTTCAATGAAAACAATTCAAAGTTAACTCTTAACAAATTTGTTTTTTTTTTAAATCTGTGGATTTCTCGAGTTTCATTCAATATCATGCTCGCTTAATAAGTCGGCAACTCGAAATGAAAAGTATAGATAAAACAGTAACCAAATTAATGCCTTTAGCTTTAAAGAAAGCATCTAGTTTATAAAGTTTTGTACTTATATGACTGAAGTTCGAAAAAAAAAAAAAAAGTTGATCAAAACACTATTGAAGATATAAAGATTCATCAAAGATATCAAGGCAATTTTTCATACGTTAAACGATTAAAATTGTGTTTTCAATTCAAAAAGCCATTAAAAATATTAAGAGAAGAAATTTAGCTAAGGAATTTTTGTAATGATCAACAGTAAATCGAAAATTATTATTTTTCTCTCTTCAATGGGCTGCATCCCTTGGAAAAAGATTCTATCCAAAAATAAAAATAAAAAAAATACACGGCTTACAATATTTTTACTTATATTTACTTAACATATTAAAAAAAGATGAAAACAGTGCATGATAAATTAATAAATTTTATATTATATTCATTTGAAAGCAAATTTAAATTTAGGCAGGGAACATAATGTGAATATATATGTATATATATTAAATTACATCAAATCTATGTATAAAAAGATATATTTTATTTAAAAAAAGCTAACGTTATTACTTCTTTTTATATAATTTAAAATTTAAGATATTATAAAAATAAATTTAAAGTGTTACTTTATAAATATATAAACAAAAATTCAATAATATATATAGAAATCGCTTTATAGTAATACCTTTTAAAATATAGGTATTACTATCAAGAATAACTTACGATATGATAAAACGTTAATCAGATCAGATGCGGTGTAATACACGCACCAGAATTCGCATCCCGTACGGCATATCCCAGTGTTCACTCATTATCCTGCATCGTCCCATACGTGAGGCTTCCACTATATAGAGACCCAACCCTCCTTCACCATTCACTCAACCAAGCAAAGCAATACCCAAACTCCCAACTAACCAACACAGCCATGGCCTCCTCAACCAGCTCGATAGCAGCCCTCTTCCTCCTCTCTACGGCAGCTCTGTTGAGCCTTTTAACCACTCCCGTCTTCGCCGCCGACCGCCTGAACGCTGGCCAGTCCCTTGGGTCGGGACAGTCCCTAGCACAAGGCGCCTACTTGTTCATCTTGCAGAAGGATTGCAACCTCGTCCTCTACGACAACAACAGGGCAGTCTGGGCGACAGGGACCAACGGAAGAGCCTCCGGCTGCGTCCTCAGGATGCAGACCGACGGCAACCTCGTCATTTACAGTGGCAAAAAAGTTATCTGGGCTAGCAACACCAACCGCCAGAACGGGAATTACTATCTCATCCTCCAGAGAGATCGCAACGTCGTCATCTACGACAACTCCAACAAAGCTATTTGGGCGGCTGGCACCAACGTCGGCAATGCTGCTGTTGTCGTCATCCCTCACAGCAACGGCACGGCGGCTGCGTCTGGCGCTGCGCAGAACAAGGTCAAGGAACTGTATCCATGAAAGCTGATATCACACGGAGGAAGTATTCTTAATATATTTTGAAAAAATTGGCGATGGCAACTGTGGTGCTATTGCCCAACGCAAGCTAATTTTCCTTTTTATAACTGTGTTGTCGTACTATGAATGATCGTATGAAATAAAGTTGCTTGCTTGAATTATCATATATAGAATGCGTTTGGCCTAGTATTTCACGAGCTTTTTGATAGTTAAATTAGGAAATTTTTTTAAATTAAGTATCATTAAAATATTAATTACATAATTAAGTATTACTAAAAAAAATTTAAATATAAGTATAGTCAATTAATGAAGTAACCATGTCAACGACGGACGCGGACGTTATTATTGATAAATTTAGGCGACTTTTTCTATATGAAGCCATTAAGTGCATCGTCGAGATCTTATTCGAGAATCGCCTAATACTGTTCGATTCGCTGATATGCACACCCGAAATTCAACAGTTTCTTTTCTCCGTCCGACACGCCATCTCCATCTCGAAACTTTCGGACGCCGCTCCAACCGTCAGATTACTTTTCTCCGGGTATTCCAAAGAAACTTCCTTTCTTCCCGACAGCCGCGTTCACGCCGTTTGACGACTTTCCTCTCTCATCTAGCAACCGTTGGAAGCCAACATTAGCTTAGAGACACCATTTTGTTCGAGGAAGTTTCATGATTCCACCTTTTGCTCACATCCCATCGTAGAACACATAAATCCCTATTTTTATCAATTTATAAATTAATGTATGTGCTAGGGATTAGTTGTATGGTTAGACTTTTGTTTGGGATTTGATTTGTAGGTTTGTGTTGGCGCTATGTTCACGTGTTAAGTAGCCAATGGTAGTATTATTTGGATGTCGAATATAAATTTTGATTATTCATATAGCTTGTTTTGTAAGAATGAATAGAGAATTTGTTTCGCTGATCCTTTTCTATGGAGGTGAACTAAGTATCGATGAGCAATTCAATCCACGTTATATGGGAGGTCGAAATCGTCCAGTTAAGGTTCTACGTCACAACACCTTATTGAAATTGAAGCAACGAATTATGAGAACCTTGCACATTGATCCAGAGTGTCACACAATCACTCTTACAGTGTATCCTGGATGGCAGATATCGTGTAATATCTAACATGACGCTAAGTTACACTAGATGAAGCTTCGCCGATGTTAGTGTTGTATGTCGTGGAGGATGTTAATGTTGCATCCATATCCGATCCATAAGGTAAGATATACCAATAATAATACGTGATATCATCGCACATGCACCTCTGGCAACACAATGCAGCTTTGATGAGTTGATTCCCAGGTAATATCTTATCAACCTTTCTCTGTTTACACTTGTAATAATTAATATGATAGTTTGTCGTCCAACTTATGTGTTTCGTGGCAGTGATGATGTTTATCATTCAGAGGAACCATATGTGGAGCCGCAGAGAAGATGAGTATCGATAGGAAAAAGGGTTCAAGTAGTGAGTTTGAGCAATATATGAGGACGGCGACTATTCACTGTAGAGCCACCGTGCTTCTAATCTGACAATCATGCTCTTCTAAAACCACTAAATATCCGAGAGTTATATGTTGTCCACAAACGACGCCCGTAGTGTCAAACTACGAGAGTGGGACAACGCGTTTACTTTGACCCATCAAAAACTGTCTCTAACATATGATATTGAAATCGGTGACCTTCTTGTTTAAGTAAATGAAATGCAATTTGCTATTGTTGGTGCATAATAAATAATGTTCAATTCCAAACAAGCTTTTCTAACCAAAAGAACTACACGGTGTATCGCATAACATGATAGTCTACAAGACCATGTAAGTGACATTTGTACAGGCGAAGGACGCAGGGGTGCTTGGAGAATATCAGAGTGAAAACCATAGATGTATCAATGCGAAGTGCACCCATCAAATGTAGTCAAAATTCATAACTTACTTCATTATATCTGTGATCAGGCACCAGATAAATCTTAAACCTAGGGAGATTATAGGTAGAATAGAGTAGAAATTTAATGTTAACGTTTTGTACATGAAATCTTGGGATGCGAAGATAATAAAAGCAATATTTGTTCAAGAGTCTTACAGACTCTAAGTCTTTATATGCATCAGATTTTACTTTACGATGATTAAAGAAGACACAATGCTTCTAGAGACTTTTTTGGGCATTTGGTCCTTCAATCATGGGATGGAGTAGTTGTCGACCAGTGATGAGCTTAGATGATACTTTTTGTTAGGCAAGTATCTTGGTACATTATTAACTGTTGTTGGAATCGATGGAAAATAATGGGTTGTTTCCACTATCCTTTACTATTGTGGAGTCCGAGTCGATTGATTCATGGTTGTGGTTCTTGATATGCTTGCATGATATGTTGCCTGTTATGTCTGCTAGATGTGATATGTGCATAATATCTGATAAACATGCTGCTTTATTACGTGGAAGAAGTATTTCCATAGTAAACATGTATTAATCGCTTGGCATCATCTGAAAATTTTATAAAGGTAATACGTAGATTGGGGATTGGTGATGTTGAATTTCTTTGCCAAAAGATGTATATGTGAAATAAATCGATGATATCCATCGGTCAATGCTTAATGTTATATATTAAAAATGTGAAAGAAGAAGCACACACATGGTTGTAGAGCGTGACCCTGTTAAATGGTCACTTGTGCACGACGGTGGAATGCGTTATGGGATAATGATGACTAATGCATCTGAGTGTTTTAATGGTGTCCTGAAACGGGCTCATGGTTTACCAATTCAGGCTCTGATCACTACTATCTACTGCAACTTAGTCGCTTTGTTCATGAAAAGACTAGCCACTACAACTCAGCAAGAGGATACCAACTTGTCTATTTTTATCTAAAGGGTATCCACAATGTTACATCGTATTGAAAGGGAGGTAGACATTTCCCTGAATATGTGAACATCAACCCACGTGAGATGCAAGTGTTTGACAGGTCCAGCTGATCATTCAGAGTTGATTTGTTAGATAATGTCATTTATAATTGTAGTTGTAACAAAATGATCATATATCATTGGCCATGCCCACATGTGGTCTGCCGGGTTTAGACGCTGAACCACCTTACGTGTGTCCGATCACACCGCATTTGTATAAGTCGACATACATAAATGAGTTCCATACACTACTTGACCGTTCTGAGTGACCATCTTTCAGTGCAGAGTATGGATTAGTAGCATTTACCCAATTTTTTAAGGTCACGAGTATGGGGCACACGCAGCAGACATGCATGCGAGGTGGCTCGTGGACTTTTGCGGAGTCGTATTAGGGCCGAAAGCACCGAGTTTTTCGATCGTGCTTACATTTGATTTCTTATTGTGTTTACAGGATATATCGGGAGGTCCACTAGATCTACCACTACTAGAGGACTGGATACAACGATGGCATTGGTGGAGCAAATTTACCTATATAAGTCACGAATGCAAGCCACCGCGACATGGTTTGCCTACACCTCCTTAGAGATATTGGGAGCATATTCATGTGGGAGGCGACTCTACATTATCGCCGACTTGACTTGGCCTCAAAGGTATATTTTATTAATGCACTTTCAAATTTTATTTTATATATGTGTTTAAATTGTGTTGTGTGTATAGATGGAACGAAGTATGTTCACCACAATGGAGAACGCTAAAGATATAGAAATGAGTTGGATGGCTTCATGGCATACTCAGTCGACTCAGATAACACTTCAGTTCAAATATCTATATTGCATATTCTAATTTAACATAATTTCTAATATATGCAGGTGATCTGGGAGCCGCATGGAGCGATCACTCACGCTCACACATGCTCAACAGTTCGAGATATATGGTTATCACGAGTCCCTCTGATCAACTGGAAGAGGGTTGAGTGGAATTTATCAGATCGAGTGCGCTAGTTTGGCCTCATTCCGCTAGTAGATGTAGCCCCAGTTGACCCTAGTTTCAAAAGGTCGATGGTCGGGGTAAAGTGGATAACCAGTTGATTACCACCAAACCGCTTGGGATAGAGGGATTACATCGAGGGCTTAGATGAGGATATGGATGATTTATCACCAAGACATGTGCGGGTTCGATCAGACTTCCTCAGATTTATCGTCACCGACAGATCCTCCGACCACTTACTATGCTAGAGCACCAGTGGAGTATTTATGTAAGTGCTAATATAAGTATTCATTTGAATTCAATATGTTGCGAGAGGCTAATTTCAAATACTATTTTTCATGTAAAGGAGCATATCTCGACGGACATCTTCCACCATACTTCTGGCCGTGGTGGATGAACATGAGCTACATGGATGCATTGATAGGTACGAGGTGCTATGTAGAGACCTGGATCAACGTGTACATATCGGGGACACATATTACGGACGGCCGCTTACAGAGGGTGCCCACACCATGCCGCCATCTACTTATGCTGATCCAGGTCTATCTATATATGCTAATCCAGGTCCTTCTACATATCAGCCTACATATGAGTCACAACCACCTATCTTCCCACAGATCTATAACGCAGACCGGCAAGATCTTGCACCGGAGGGTCACCATCACCGTGTGATTGTCCATCCCTGCACTCACCAAGACACACCTGAGTGGTGTGATTCCACTACGCCTGAGGCTTAGATGTTTAGATAGTCTATTTCGCATCTGCATTCACGCTTGTTCTTATCGATTTCATTAATTGATCATTTTTTTTTGCTCCCATTTAGTTGAATCTACTTGTTCAATTTGGGATCCAAATCCTCAGATCATGTTGTTATATTTCATATGCACTTTTTTTCAACTACTTGAATTAAACTTAATTGATGTTCTACTCAACTCTTTTGCCTGTTATTTTGTGTTGTATGACATTCAAAAGTTTTAGCTTACAAACTTGTAATAAAATAAATTAGTTTTAAAGTGCATCATTATACAAATGAACTAAGGTGTAAATTAAATAAGAAAGGTAATAAGTGAATTTATTACAAAAAAACACAATATTAAAGATTAACTCAACTTCACAAGCTAAATCAATCAATATACTAAACTCTGAAGTCACTAAAATATAAATCTAAATATAGAAGATATAAATGTGATTACAAATATTTATATTAAAATCATAAAATAATTATTAGAAGGAATGCAAATCAAAATTATAAAAAGACTTTGCACAATAATAATTATTTTTGACTCAATACCATACTTACATCTACATTTAATACTTATTGAACTAAAGTTTTACTTTTAGAAATACTATTATAAGTCCGACATAAAATACTCTCATAATCTGTCTAACATTTAATTCCATAGTAAGAGGATCTTATCACCCAAGCTTTGTTATACAGAACCTGACCAATTCTAACAAAATTAATATAAAAAAAAACATCTGAGTTAGTGCTTTAGCGAAGGCCTCAATTTCACGCATGGCACGCAGCCGAATCGACGTAGTAGCCGCACTAGTAGTGACTATACATTCTTCAATTTTTTTTATTAATATTTAATTACATAGTTAATATTCTAATGATATTTAATTTAAAAAAATTGCCAGTTAAATTGTGGGGTTGAATAATGGGATTCAGCAACAAGGTTGCATGAGACGATCTGTACGTTGATATGATCAAGACATATAATTTGTTCAAGAAAACAAAAAAGCGTGGAACGTAGTTTGAGCCAAGATAATGTGGAAGCACGTTGCATGGGGAAAAAAAATAAAACTATATGCTGAGCGCTTCTAAAACGATGAAAACTGATGGTGATAAGGGCCGTTTTGATAATTATATTTTATTAGATATCACATAATTTTTATATATTTATATATCTAATATCTAAATTTTAATATATATATATATATATATATATATATATATATATATATATATATATATATATATATATATATATATATATCACCCAAATCTTTAATATCATATTAAAAATATTATCATCACTCACTTTTTAAAAATAAAAAATATATTTTTAAGCATTAAAAACTATTAGGTAAATAAATATTTAGATGTTAAATATGTAAATAGGAAAGAATTGTGTGGTATGTATGCAAATCTTCCTTTAAATTATTATTATTATTTATTATATTTTATTTGTATTTTAATTTAAAATAAAATATAATTGATAGTTATGGTTAAAAACACTTAAAATATCTATATAAATCTTTCAATTTTTTAAAAGAAATGTGATTTATTTTTAAAATTTTCAAATAAAAATATTTAAAAATATATTAAATAAATATATTTTTGAAAATAACATAGAAATAAAAAAGCGAACAAAATTGATCCCAAGTATGCCCTAAGAATAAAAAAAAAAAGTTAAAATATTATGAATAAAATTTTGATTAAAATGAATTTGATAATTTTTATATATTTTAAATGTAAGCAGTACATAAACAATTAAAAATTATATTTATCAAAACAAACTTCAGTAATTAGAGGTCTATCAGGATTATTTTTTTTAGTCAAATATATATATATATATATATATATATATATATATATATGGCAACTATTTATTATTTACAAATGCATATTATATTATATTTTAATTTTATTAATATAATATTATTATATATATTATTAATAACAAATTATAAGATATATTCCCCAGTCTATTTAATAACAAATTGTTTTTTTTATTGTTTTTTATTTTTTTATGAATATAAGTTCAACAAATTGTTGATTATATCAGCTTCAGCAACTTTAAACTTAGAACTTTCCAAATTTTATGTCACCTACAAGCCCAAAGTCCCTTTACTTAGATATCTAAATCTCCTCAAATCACTCAAAAGTTTGCTCCAATTTGACCTTGGCAATTTTTTTAAAATAAGTATGATTTAAAATATAATTAGTAATTTAAGTATCTTAAAATAAAAATTTAGATATATATGTTAATTTTTGCTAATGGCAAATTTGACGAAAAAGGTTTAAGTGTCTAATCTATTGTCAAATAATTTATAGTGATAAAAGTCACCCATTAAATAATTTCATGTAATTATTATTTTAAAATATTTTAAATTTGGATTTAGGTTGTTATCTACCATTGGAGCTACACTCATACTTATATAAGTTCTCCCTCGATTAATATTTTATTAAATTCTTAATGTTTTATCTCAAATTGCATAAATATATGAATTTGTTAATTTATTTTATTTTGATGAAATTTTTTTAAATAATCCTTTTTAATTATCTGCGTATATTTTTATGCTATATTTTATAAGTATTTGATTAATTAGTAGATAAATATATAATTCTAAATTTATTTAAGATGAAGATTTTTTTTATTGAAAAATAATGACATTGTGACAAGTGTAAAACTACATAAACTATTCTTAAGAATTCAACCATCTATACCCTCAAGCTTCAGAGATGATTATCCATGTAATTTGAAGTAACTTTTTCCTTTGATTTTTATATATTTATGTACGTATATAAATCTCTTTATATACTAATGATCAAGATATTATATCCATCATTTAAGATATTCGACTAAATATTAATATTTATCCTTATTCATGTGGACAAACTTTTGATCATATGTGCAAATCATTAAAAAATATACTTATTTATAACTGACTCCAATTTATATATAAATAAATTTGGAATTAAATAAAAAGCCATTTAAATTATATTTTTCTACTAATTAATCAAATACTTGTAAAATATAACATACAAATATGTGTAAATCATTAAAAACATACATATTTATAAAATTTTCATTTAATGACAGATAATAGTGGAACTTAAATCCAACCAAGTTGACAAAATATTTTTAAAAAATAAGTAGAGATTTAATGCGACTTAACACTATAAGTCAGTGAGTTAATAGCATGACTTAAACGGAGACTAGTGCCACGGCAAGATGCGTGACCCGAAATCTGATTAATATCATATCTAAATTTTATTTTTAAAATACTTAAATTACTAATTATATTTTAAATTATACTTATTTTAAAAATTAGCCCTTTGACCTTAGTATTGAATTACTGAGCATCCTAAAGGAGTCATGACCTTCCAATTATCAAACTAATTGTCCGAGTAAGTTAAGGCCTCTTTATCGCGTCAATTTTATTTTATATTTTTTTTATTTTTATTTTTATAATATGTTTAAAAATATATTTGTTTAATGTAATTTTTAAATATTTACTTATTTAAAAATTTCATTATTTAAAATATTCAAAATAATTTTTAAATATTTTGAATGTTTTCAAAAGCAAATATCACTAATAAATATATTCATTTCAAATTAAAATATTAAAAAAAATAAAATAAATTAAAATAAGTAAAATAAAATGAAATTAGTCTTAAACGGCCGGTCAATTAGTCGCACTGAGTACTTGGAAGTTCATTATTAGGTGTTTTTCTGTAACATATCATTTTTCTCATCCGCTCTAAACCGTATCACACAGTTGGAATATGTTCTGATCATATCAAATCAGTATGGGGGGATGATCTCATCACTAGTCCCATTAAGCTGCCTGGAATCATCCTTCCAAATCATGGAATATATGCTAGTCATTATGCAACTGGTCCGCCAATTCCATGCAGAGGAGACCCGAAATCTGAAAATACTTCTGATAAATTCAAAAAAAATAAAATTCTTAAATGAGGGATATTATGATATGAACAATTAAAAATTTCCTTATATATGTGATGTTATTTACAGAGAGTACTCAAGAAAAATTGGCATGTTCATATTATATGGAGGGTGGTAAGGCATTCTATTTACAAAGGTCATTAATTATTTCAATTTCTTCCAAGATTATGTGCATAGTAAGAACATCATGAATAATGAAATTTGAATAAAAAGAATGAGCATGAAGACTCATAAGCTAATTAAAAAAAATATTATGATCAATTTTTAAGCTAAATTATTATGGACATAATATTTTATTATTAATTGTGATTTCTATTTTAATTCCAACAGAGGATTGGATGTCGATAAATGTGATCTGATTCGAACTAGATATAGATAATTGCCATATTAATAGCACAAGTTCATCTAGTACACTCTATAAATTATCCAATTAAGAATGAAAATCGATGTAAATGGCAATAGTATGAAAAATAGTTACACAATGTGGATATAACATTTCACAATAAATATGAGACTAGAATTCATGTTATAATATAGAGTTATTGCATATGATAAAAAGTGTTTAATATTAAGCATAATACAAGAAATGTTTAGCAATTTTATGCCTTTCAAAACTAAATAGTTTATATCACTAAAAAGTGAGAAGTACACGTTCAATCTCATAAATGATCACCACACAAAATATGAGCAATCTCTTAGTATTCATTCACTATCATAAAATTTTAATTTTATAAATCATGTATGTGTCTTAAGTCTTTTAATATCTTGTTTAATAAAAAATGGTTAGAGGATGAGATGGAGGGTGGAGATTAAGGTGAAAGGAAGGAGATCAAGTGGTGGTTTTTCTAGTCAGGATAATATTAAGCCATCTAATAGATCTAAAGATAATGAGGCTTAATATCATCTAAATGTGAAAGAGATTGTTCAAAAGAGGGTATTAATTTTTTTCAATTTAATTATAATTTATCCACAAAAGAGTGTAATTATAAATGCTTATTAATTTTAATTAAAAGTGATGGTAGTTCTTTCATTTTCTAAATATTTTTATTATAAATGTTTAAAATTTTATTCTCTATTATAGCATCAATGACCATAAAGTGATTAGAGCTCTAGCAATGGACCTAATGGATGGATGCCTTCATGCATCCATTTTTGACATGGGCCCTCATCCTTCAATAGTTAATGAGATGTCATAGGAGAGATTGAAGGTATAATTAAATTTATTTTTGTGATCTCTTATTTGCATATTATTTTATTTTTATTTTTTCTTCATTGGATTTTTAGGGATTGCTTTCTATCCACTTTTTTGAAACCCAGTAAAATATGTGAATATTGCCAAATCACATAAACTTGTTGTCTTATATTTCAGAACTTTGTTATGATTATTCTCTCATCTTCATTTATTTTTTGCTTAAAATTTTATCATTATCCTAACAATTGATATCAAAATTTTAGTTTGAAAGCCTTCTAAATTTGAACATGCAAAACACAAAAATATCAATATCAATAAATTTGTTGGTCTAAATTTTGAATTCATGAAGAAGCTTCTAAAAAACTCTCCGTCAAGGAAAACTCCACTAAATGGAGTAAGTTTCCATTAATTTATTAATAAGAGTGAAAGCAAATAGATATAAAAATGCAGATACAAATATCTCCTTGAAAATCTTCAATGAGATGATAATAAAAGGCATCTTGAAGACACTCTCTATAAAATGTATAAATAGCCCTTATAATCAACAAGATATGTATAATGTACATTTTTTAATCTCGAAAAATTAAATTGAGCCACAATTATCAATTACATCAATGAGTTCAACTCATTTAGAAGATAATTGAACTTTATGAATATCAAGTTTGATAACGAGATCCGTGTCTTAGCTTGTTCCTATATTGTCTTAGAGTTGAAATGATTTTGTCATAGCCATCAGTAGTTTCTAGGGATCATCCATGATGAAGATCAATGATATCAAATATTCTATCTTTAATGATGATATTATAAATTGCATAAAAGATAAAAACATGTCATTTTATTTTAAATATGGATAATAAAACTATTTCTAAAAAAAATTAACAATAATAAATGGAGAGAGCTAAAATCTCAAGACAAGAACCTTCAATTACATCACAATTAAAATAAGTTATCAGAATAGTTGAGTCTTGATATTATGACACACTTGGTCATATGATATGACGAAAGAATGTAAGAAGATGACATGAATAAGGCCAAAAGATATTCACTCAGTGTAGAAGATGTTCATATTTAATTCAAATAGTCTAATAGAGATATGAATATTGGACTCATGTGCATCTTTTCATTATTTTTCTAATAAATATCTAATAATAAACTACTACATAAAATTTTTTTAATAAAATGTGTTTTATTGGTGACAAATCTTTAAATACTATGGGCATTGGAGATATGATAATCAAGATAAGAAGTGATTATATTTGGAAGCAGAGTAAAATTAAATAATTCCTGGCTTAATGAGACACCTGATCTTGATCAGATAGTTATAGAAGAATATCATGCCACTTCCAATTACAATTGTTGAAAAGTTATAAAATTCCTTAGTGACTACTGAAGGCAATAACATTGGCACTCATTACACTACAAACTAATATTGAAATAATAACTACCACTACTGCTGAGATAAAGTCAAAATTATGATATTGGAGGTTCAGCTCAGCCATATGGGTGAGAAAGGCCTACAAATTCACGACTTGAGAGGAGGATTAGTTATGAGAGAGTTTAAATCCAAAAGGCTGGAGCCAATAGACATAAACGTATGAGATCCATCCTCAATCCATAGCTTCATTATAACATCTAAAAATAACACAATTACTCAATGTCACCAGTTGTAACTACATTCGGCTATTCCTGTCCTCTCCGCCGATAATGTAAGAACAAAACGAAGTTCCGAACTCCTATCTTATCCGCTAAAAGTTGCGTGAGAATAGCTTGACGTCCCTTGAGCTGGATGGCTTTTGTTCCTGTCTTCGTCGGCAATGTAACGACTTGAAAGTCTCAGTTAAGAAGACCTCGTCACCTCCCTGTGGGCTCCGAAAATTCGCCACCGACCTCTTCGATGAAAAAAGTATTTTAAAGTGTGGTGTAATTTTCAGAAGGCAGATGGAATAATAAATAAGACACTACCCAGAGATTTCATCCTCATTTGGTGAGAATTTTAGATGTTGTTTCCTATGGCAAGCCCTATAGTTAATTACCCTCCCAAGTAAGTGAGAGAGAACTGACATTAGTCATTAGATCATTGAATGCATAGCATATAGTAGCGATGGAGTTTGAATTTAGATTATTAAATTCATCATTTTTAAACCGGATGGTTGGGGGAATGATGACGTGTCCGATCTAGATCCCATGGTTCCGTCATCCCGTGCAGTCGCGGTCCCTAGTCTACTTAGTCAGAGGAGGTAGTTGACCCAACCTGACAGAAAGATTCTCATTAACAACACATGAGTTACGTCGTCTAAGAAATCCTTATAGACCTGGGGTGGTGTTTGTCTAAGGAGACAAACTTAAGTCTACCCTAGCTGACAGAGAGTTGTTTGACAACTCAAAGGGTAGAGCCATTGGGGAGCATACAGGTTACAGTCGTGATCGTAATATAATGGAGCCGGACTTGCCAAACCACCCGATCAGAGGACTCTGGTCGTAACTGCTTCATTTGTGGAGCCTATTGGCCACACCGAGGACAGCCACATCCTTATTAGCGTGAGACTGATTGAGAGTGAACATAGCAGAACACTTGATTTGACATTGGCTCCTTTGTGAGCTAGAGTTTTCTTAATTTGTCATCCCAACAAACTGTTGCGGAAGGTGGATAGATTGAGTTTGGTTTAAGTTTTTTAATGATTGACTTTCATTTAAGCAGTTTCAGATCGATATTTGATTTGAGTTAGAAAATTAATTAATTTGAATATATTTAAGTGCTTTAGATCCTATCAACTCTATTTAGGTGCTAACAGAGGATTAGATGTCACACTGACAATTAATTTTTATATTTCACCATAATTTTATTATGTTTTTAGTTTTGTTAACGACCCTCCTAAGACTAAACCGGGAAGCAACCTGCGTAGCATCCTCAGACACTTTAATTTAGGCATTCAACATAGTGTCGGGGCACATGCGGGTGTATAGTAATTTTAGGTAATTTTATGTAAGTTTTTAGGTTTTGTTAGCTAACCACCCAAGACTAAACCAGAAGAAAACAACATCCTCACACTTGAATTTAAGCATTCTGCATTGTCGGGCCCATGCGGGTGTATAGTAATTTTGGAAATTTTATTTTTGCATTGTGAAATTGATTTTGTATTTTTATTTTGTATTCCAATTTAACATGAGCAGCCTTTTCAGACATTAAAATTTACACTTGAAATCTCTATGTCCAAGCACATGCGTTGTTTTATAATTTCACCTAATTAGTGATTTATGATTTTGACAATCATAATTAGAATGAAATTTCCTAATTTTTTATTAAAGAAAGCCTTATGATTTTTGTAAATTTTGGTTTAGTATCACCTTCTGTCTACTTGTACAAAGGGTTGCAGATCCGATGGCGAAAAAGGCATTTCGATTTAAATTATAGTTTAACACAATACTAACACTTAGTTTACTTGTTGAGTTTTTGTAATTTTTCCAACTTGATTATGCTCAATTTATATCAATTTTGATAAGTTATGCTGATTTCAGTGTTTGTTGCTTTAGTCCTGCTCATGCTTATCAACTAGCATAGTAATCACCTCCACATTCGTATAAGAATTATTAAACCTACTTTGGATTCATCCTTAGACTTTGAGTTTATTGCAAGTTTGTTATGAGTTTAGCATTAGTACCCTCTCAATTCCAATTAAAACTTGTTTAATTTTGAAGAATTTACAAGAAAAGAGAACTCACTCATTACTTCCATTTAAGCCATAGAGAACAGCTATTAGAGTTTGTGAGTTTAATATTAGCTTCCCCAAATTTCACTTAGATTTTAAATGAATATTAGCTTCCCCTCTTGATAGCAAGGGTGTCTTACACACAACATTTTTTCATCCCGTACCTCTTGAGCACAATGAGGCCTTCAAACAAGAAATGTAAGATATATATATATATATATATATATATATATATATATATATATATATATATATATATATATATATATATATATATATATATATATATATTCACATTAAGACATCACACATGTTCGATGCATTTTTCTGCCGCTATGCTCGACAAAGGAACGGGACTAGGTATGCGATTAGGGATGCAAGGAAAGAAGTGCGATGCCAAAAATCAAAAGAAGAATTCGTCTTTTGATGAGGTTCTTCCCCGATTTTGCTGCAAAGCAGAGGTAGGAAGGCTAAAGTAAGGAATGAGACGCCAAAAATTGAAAGAAAAATTCGCTTTTTGACGATGTTCTTCCCGATTTGGCATGAAAAGTGGTGGGAGTGAGGCGCTGAAAATCGAAGGAAGAATTCACCTCTTGACAATTTTTCTTCCGACACGAAAGTGAAAATGGGTGGCTAAAGCCGACGAAAAAGAAGAATTTGTCTCTTGATGATATTCTTTTCTCGATCACGGTGAAGAGAAAACGACAAAATTTGATAGTTGCTTTGGGAAGGATTGAAACGGACCAAGTTTCATGGATTGCAGAATAATGGAACAATGTGGTATGGAAGAAGGTAGGCTAGTGGGCTATAGGAAGGATTTGTTAGCGTCACGAATGGGTCGTAGGAAGTGGAGCTGCCTTTCTGGTCGAGGGTGAGGGTCAAACAGTCAAGGTGATTACAAAATCAGCTCGGGTCATGAGCGCTGGTGGTGCACGGATTCAATGGCGCGTCATGAAATGGTGGAAGGCGCAACAGGAAATGCACCAGTCCTGGATGGTGTGGGTCGACTAATCAAAGGAGGGAGGCAGAAAGCCTGGCTGACAAGGTCGACATCTACAATGGGTCTGCGGACATGGGGCGATGAGTCAGAGGTGGGAGACGGACCAACGGGGAGGCTGAGAAGGAGGAATGAGAGAAATTACCTTTTTTCTCTTCTTTTGTTTTCCACGGGAGAGAGGAGAATTTGCCAGAAATGGGAGAGAATGAGGAGGAGAGTGGAAGTTGCAGAATAGGGGGGAGTGGTTTTCTTTTCAATTTTTTTTTTAGTTTTTTTAATTTCTTCTTTGAGAAAACTGAAAATAGGGGGAAATGGGGGTAATTTGGAGATTTTTAAATAAATTTAAATTTATTAAATAATTTTAATGTGGATTTCATGCCGATAAACGTACATAATCAATATATATATCGATTTAGGGTAATTCCATTGTTTTGAATGCAATGATACAGTCCGTTTCACGATTGGAGGCCATTTGTTGAGCATCAAATTTAATTTTTAAAATGCGTGTCCCACTTTCAACGCCATTTTCATGTAGACTCATCCGAATTGAGTGCGAATAGTCTTATTTGATAGATTTCAGCATTTTGAAGCCAATGAAATAATCAATTTTTGCGAACGGAGATTGTTTTACTTGTGTCGATGCCTCGACATCAAATACGCGCATGTTGATACTCGAAGCTTGATCGCTTGATCATTAAGTCTATATTTATATCCTGAACAATTTCAACGTTTTGAACGTGATGAAGAAGTCCGTTCGTCGATCGGAGGTCATTTGAGTTAATTTTGGTGACATCCAATACATTTTAGCCTCGATTTGCGTGTTGTCACTTCAAATCACTCGACATCTGCACAAACTCGTCTGAATTGAGCGCAGACAATCTGATTTGATAGATTTTGATGTTTTGAAGCTAACAACATGATCAATTTCATGAACAGAGGTCGTTTGGTCATCATTAGCGCCTATTGACCTTGATTTCGTGCAAGCATGTTGACGACTCGAGTGCTTGATTAGTTGATCATTAAGTCGTACAATATTATATCGACTTTGATATTTTGAACATGATGGTAAGTTTGTTCGTCATCGGAGGTCATTTGAGTTGATTTTGGTGACATTCGCATATTTCGATTTCATCTCACTTCAAATCACTCGATATTTGTACAGACTCATCCAAATTGAGCGCGGATAGTCTCATTTGATAGTTTTTGATATTTTGAAGTTAACAATATGATCAATTTCATGAATAGAGGTCGTTTGGACATCATTGCTTTTGACTCTAATATGCGCATCGACACATGGATAGCTCGAGCGCTTAAACGATTGCTAATTAGATTTTGCAATATTTATATTTCAATTAATTTCAACATTTTGAATCCGACGGTGAAGTCCATTCGTTGATCGGAGGTCATTTTGACCATTTTCTATGATGTCCAGAGCATTTTGAGCCTCAATTTACACACTCTCCCCTCCGAAGTACGTCAAATTTGACTTGTAGACTTGTCTTGACTTATGGCACATATGGAGATCAACAAGTGCCCCCAAAAAATATGATTCACGCATGGAGCGAGTCAAGTTTGTTGAAAACTGGTTGACCATTTAGGCTGACCATAGAGCTTGGATCATTTTCGCTTCGCTTGCAATAGCTTACGGAGCTTTGACAAGATTTGTCATTAGTATGTTATCTTATTCAGGACATGCTAAATGACGGGCTTGACCAATTTGTCAGAATTGACTTGTTGGATAGAGAAGAGTTCTTACACCATATACTCTCTACTTCAATGGCTTTGTTGAAGATCTCTTTCTTTTATGTCATTGCAGATTTGAGTTTCCTCGAACCCTAGCTTCGTGCTTGGTTGGGTTTGATGGAGGAATTGATTTGTTTATTTTGATGAAGGACTCCAATGGGGAATCCGTTTATTTGTGCTTGATCAGATTTGAAATTTCTTCTGTCCAAGCTTTGAGCTAAACGGACTTGATGAAGGACTGACCTGATTTATCCATGTTGACTCGTCAAGAAGTGAATGCACTCCATGAACCCTATGCTTGGTGCTTTGACAGATTTGTTTTAGGATACATATAGATGACCCAGCCTTTCGACTTATATAAGGGCAATGTTGAGTTATTAGTCTAACAACGTGTGCTTTAACAGACTGAATAACCATAAAATTTCTTTAGTTCGGCCATCGGCTTTGTATGAACTATGGAATTGCTTCCTCGGTCCTGTTCTTTCTACCTTAACAGACTTGACGAGGAGATAGGCTTTGATCTGTGCTTTAAGCTTGATCAGATCATTTGAGAATAGATTGCAATATCACCTTGTAAGTAATATGAAGATTGGTTTGAGGCAACCCTGAATTGAGCACTTCCTCAGATTGCCTTGATCTATCGATTAAGTAGAGAGATCTCTTGGATCCTGATTGCTTACAATCACTAAGTTGGATCTAGTTTGAGATTGAACAGCTATCATCATTGGACTGACGAGCAAGTGCTCTTTCACTACGGCCTTTTCTTACGGCTTGTTGAGTGAGGAGAGCGTCAGCAACTCAGCCACTTGTGGGCTTGTTGAGTTTGAACTTTAGAACCTACTTGAGTCTTCGACTTAAGTTGTAATGGGCTGGTGGTTTTGTCATCAGACTGACGAATGAGGGCTCTTTCACTACAACCTTTTCTTGAGGCTTGTTGAGTGAGGAGAGCATCAGCAACTCAGCCATATTTGGGCTTGTTGAGTCCAACTTTTAGAACCCATCTGTGTCCTAGACTTCAGGATAAAGGTTGGTGCTTCTCCAACTTAACTGATTGAAGCTTTTGAAATCAAGAGTTCTTCTGACTTGATCTTCAAAATTTGGAAAATATGGGAGATAAATTTCTTGACATTTAGGATTGTCTTTTCATTTGCAGAAATAGATTCTTTTTGCTTTTGCAAGAACATGAAACTTAATAATGATAATTATGGATGTATCTAGGGATTTCAGCATAAAGCTCGATGTCAACCTGAATCAGAATATATTTGAAGATCTTGTCTTATGGCATGATGTCAACTCAAATAGATTTAATATAAACTAAAAAAAGCCCCCTGTCTTACAGGGGGAATTCTAAAGTACATTTAGAAGAGTTTTCAAGATGAAAATACATAAATACATCCATATTTGAATTGATGTACTCTAAAGGAGATTTTAACATACAACATTGATTTCATATGTATATAAAAAATCTAAAATGCCCCCTGTGTAACAGGGGAATTTTCACGAAAATGTTCTTCATCTGGAGTATGTTTATTTAGGGATTTCGGGATGAAGCACGATGTCAACCTAAATAGATATACTAACAAAATGCCCCCTAGGGGATTTCTATTGTACGAGAATGTGGTCATTATAGTATTTTTTCAAGTATCGACCATTAATTGGCGGCATTGTCCTTCACCTTTAGGTTGATGAGTTTGGTATGCCCCTCCTTGGTATACTTTTTCAATGACAAAAGGGCCATCCCAATTAGGCTCAAATTTACCATCGAATTAATTGGGGATAATCTTCTCACGTAACCAATTCTCCTTTTGGAATGTTTGAGGCCACACCGTATGGTCAAAAGCCTTGGACATCTATGCTCGATAGACTTCCAGATTTTGATGAGCTTGTAGTCTAACTTCATCAAGTGTGTCGAGTTCCTCCATTCTCAGACGGGCATTTTGATCTTTAGTTAGACTATGTTGGATGGCTACTCGAAGTGAAGGAAACTCAACTTCGAGTGGAAGAATTGCTTTAGTTCCAAATACCAATGAATAGGGAGTGGCTTTAGTTGGCGTCTTGTAGGTGTTCGATATACCCATAGAGCCTCTATTAGCTTGGTATGTCATTCTCTCTTATTTTTAGTGAGAATCTTCTTGAGCAGTTTGACTAATATCTTATTGAAAGCCTCTGCCAAACCATTTGCTCTTGGATTATATATTGAAGAGTATCGCAATCAATTTTGTGTATATCGACGAATCTATAAATCTTTGCACTTTTAAAGGTTATGTCATTGTTAGAAATTATTTGGCATGGAACTCCAAATCTATAAACTACATTATGTGTGAAGAAGTTAATCACTCGGTCAGTAGTGACTTCTTTAAATGGGGTAGCCTCAACCCACTTAGAGAAATAATCACCGCTAGGATGAAGCGATGTCCAGATGATGGTGGATCAATTGGTCCAATTACATGCACCCAACATTCGAATGGTCATGATGCTATTGTTAGGTGTAATGGATTTTAAGGTTGATGGATGAGATTCCCATGTACTTGACACTCATGACACTTCTTAGCATGATTAATACAGTCTCTCACCATAGATGACCAATAATAGCCCATCCTTTTGATTTTTACTACCATCTTGGGACCTGATTGATGTGCACCATAAAGTCCTTCATGAACTTCAACCATCACTTTGCTAGCTTCATCTACATCTAGGCATCATAGCCACATTTGTTCAAAGGGTCTACGATATAAAGTGTTGTTGATGAAAGCATAACGTAATATTCTCTTTTCGATTTGAGCTACTAGTGATTTATTACTTGGTAATTTGCATTCTTTAAAGTAGTCGATGAAGGGTTGCCTCCAATCACGTGGCTCTTCTACAATAAAGGCTTCATACTATTTTTTACAATGTCAATCTTCTTCTTGGTACAACTTCTTATTGATTTTGAGAGTATGAGGAGCAACCACGCATGCTACTAGGTCGATTTGGTAACCCCTACCGTGGAGATTGATACTTTATTGGCTCTAGAACTCGTTGAGTAAATATGTCGATCATGACATAATCACCATTCATACTTACCATTTCCTTAGCTAGTTTTCCTAAGAAGTCGGCTTTGCTATTCTCGGATCGAGAAACTCAAGTTAGTGTGATATTTGGTATCTGTTTCATAAGCTCAAGAACTCGCTTATGATAGAAAGCTAACTCAAGCTTGTTAATTCTATAGATGTCAAGTACTTGATTTATAATAAGTTGAGAATCGCCAAAAATATGCAAGTTCTGAATGCCTATGAAAATAACTTCTTTGAGACCCGCCACTAATGCTTCATATTCAGCTTCATTATTAGTTCTCAGCTCGGTCAATTCATATGATCGTCTCATTATCTCTCATTCTGGTGTTATGAAGATAATGTCGATTCCTGCTCTTGCTCTTGGGAAATTTGGATGTTGGACTTGTTTGATCAATGAGGTTCCATCAAAGTACATTTCCAGATTTTTCTCTTTCATGAATGAGCATAATTTGTTCATCGGGCAAATCATCATTAAGAGGAGAGTCCGCGGGGATAGGATGTGCAGCTAGAAAGTCTACTAAGACTTGTCCCTTCACTGCTTTCTGCAGAACATATGTGATATCAAATTACAAAAGCAATACTGCCCATCTTGCCAAATGACCTGTCAATGATGGTCTTGTCATCAAGTACTTCAGGGAATCGATCCTTGAGATGAGGGTAATCTTGTGAGATAACATGTAGTGATGAAGCTTTTGGACTGCAATGATCAATGCTAAACAGTGCTTCTCTATCGGAGAGTATCTCATTTCTGCTCCAATCAGCCTCTGACTGATATAATAAAGAGCATTCTCTTTTCTTTCTTCATTATCTTGTGCCAACAATGCCCCGAGAGACTCTTCTAATGTAACTGTGTATAGAATGAGGGGTTTCCTAGGAATAGGCGATGCTAGGATTGGTGAATTTAACAAGTAGCTTTTAATGCTATTGAATGCTTCATGACACTCTTTGTCACACTTGAATGGAGCATCCTTCTTCATTAACCTTGCAAATAGTTTATAACATTCTGATAAGTTTGATATAAATCGACGGATGAATGCGAGCTGTCCTTGTAAAGAATGGAGTTGACGCAAACTCTTCGGTGGAGGCATCTCCACGATTGCCTTGATTTTAGAAGGATCAATTTCAATACCTCAGACGCATAATGTACCGTGAATTTTTTGGATGATACCCAATGCACATTTTAGAGGATTCATCTTGAGATCATATTTTTGATTCTCTGTACTCAAGTCTTGAAGTGGTTTTCACGATTTAAGCTCTTCACCACCGATCGTCGACATAACATTCCACCTTTGATGAATCAACTCATCAAAAATATGTCATGGCTCTTTGGTATGTACCTCCAGCATTTTTCAGGCCAACAGGCATGATCGTGTAGCAGTATATGCCAATAAGAGTTCTGAATGATGTATGTTTTTTATCTTCAGGTGCCATTTTGATTTGGTTGTATCCTGATGACCAGTCCATAAATGAGAACATGTCATAGTTGGAAGTATTGTCCACTAGTAATTCTGATATTGGAAACAAAGTCATCTTTAACGCCTTATTTAAATCCTAAGTCAATGCGAGATGGATTTGTTCTTCTTTCTAATTGGAATAATATTAGCTATCCAATCTGCATACTTCTCCTCCCAGATGAAACCTACTTCGATTAGCTTTTTAGTTTATGCAATTACCTGTTCTTCAATATCCAATCTCATTCGCTTATGAGCTTGTTTAATAGGTGTTGCATCTGGTTTAATAGCTAGTTTGTGAACTGCTACATCAGGGGATAAGTCCTACATTTCAGAATACGTCTAGGCGAAGAAATCCCTGAATTCACAAAGTAGCATTTTTAGCTCTTCAACTTTCTCATCAGACAGAACGACACTAACGAAAGTTGAATGGGGATCATCCTTAGCTCCTAGGTTGACTTCTTTAAGTTCATCCATAGTAGCTATTTGTCCACCATCTTCAAGTTCTTCGGGCTTATTCTACTTCTTCATCATTTTTAAGAAGAATTTCTGGGGAATCATCTTCTTCATCACTAAGATTCTCGATATCAACTTCTATTATATTATAACAGGCTCTATCTTGATGAGATTTGTGGATGAACCCCAGACCTTTAGTGATAAACTTATCACTTCTTCGCGATGCTTGAGGACTTCTTTGGCTCCACATCTTGTTAAAGATTTGAGTCCTATGTTTAGTAGTTCCAAGATGAACTCCAAGCTTATGCATTATTCTTCGCAACCTCTGTAGATAATATATTGGTATTCTTGTTGGCACTACTTCATCATAATTTTCATGTTGAGTAGGCTGTTCAAAATCTTGAGACTGAGACTCTTCAGATTTGTAAAATAGAGTTTCTATTCTGCCACTCTCACTCAATGACGACACATAGAATGTTACCAAATCTTCAATATTATGAACATCCAGTGGAGTGATTTCTTTGAAGCACTGTTGAGGGATGGGTATAATTTTGAGTGAGTCATCGACTGCCAAGTGAGCTATCCTCCTTGATGCATCCATCTAACTCTATTTTCATATAGTAGATTCAAAATCATAGTCTGAATCAGAATCACTTATTTCATACTCTGCTTTTCTTGAAAGCTTATAAGTTCCCTTAGGTTCGATAAGCATATCTTCTTCTTCTTCTTCCGTGTCACTTCCCAAATGAGGAACTAATTTTCTTAATTTAGGTGCATAATCAAGTGCTTTAGGGAGAATCAACATTGCCTTCTTTCTTCCTCCTTGCTTCTGCTCTTTCCCTTTATGAAATTTCTTTTTAGTTCCTAAAGTGGATGCTACCGCTTCAAGAGGTTTTGTTAGCTTAGGCTCTTTGAGGATGAAATATTTTTCATCTTCATAGATCTTTGCTTCATTAATAGAGAATGGTTGTAGGTTACCAAGAATTCTGAAATCTTCTCCATCTTTCAGATACTTCATATACTGATGCATAGTTGATGGGACCATGCCATACTCATGCCACGACCGCCCAAGAGAGCTTTAAATGATGTATCGACATGATTACATGAAACTTCTTTGTATATAAATCCTTGAACAGAGAGAATAAAAGAACCTAGAGTTTGCTGCCCCTTTTTATTGAATCCATGAACCATCAACTTGTCTCTCCCAAGATGTTAGATATCGAGTGATAATCCTCTTAATACCTTTAGACTCATAAGATTGATAGAAGAACTGGATCAATCAATATTGATTGAGATGCCATCACTCATGCAAGTAACATAAAGAGGTTGTGATCCGCCATTCCCAACATAAGGTCTTCTTCAAAAATGTGATTATTGGGAGATCTTGAGTTTGCATGTCATGCATTTCTGCAAAGTAAGCTTCATAACTCCAGATCTTTGAGAGCTGTATCAAAGTTTCTGAGGTCTTTTAATATCAAGAGAGCCTCATACACACTTAATTGTGATCTTTCTGGATGTGATAGAATATTATAATCATCTTCTCGCTTGATTTAGGCTTTACTCTAGATTTTGGGAATGATATCTTCATTGACTTCAATTTATTTGCCTTTGTCTTTATTTTCCTTCTTTCTTGATGAAGGTGGTAAGACTTTTCTTCTCAATGAACTTGAATCACCTTATCTTGTCAGATTCTTCTGAAGAGGTAGTTTCTTCAAGTTCCCTTCTTATTTTAGAAGATTGGCCAAAAGGGCTAGACTCATTTTTCAATGTCACACATTTCATACATGATGATATGGATGAGTCTGACTCTTCTCCATAAAAAAAATACAGATCTTCATCTGAACTGTTATTGTCTTTGTGAGTCATTAGAAAAAATTCAGACATTAGCTCCTGAGGCTCTTCTTGCTTTCCTTATAAAAATTTTGACGAGTTGGTCGAGTTTGTCTGACTACCCTTGTCACTTCGGAGTAACTGATATTGAAGAATATCTGACATCACACAGATGATTCGCATGTCTCTATTGGACAAAATTCACCATTATCTTCTTCATCTGATTCAACAATGCAAAGTTTAGGCATAAAGTCTGCAAGCTTAAATGGTTATTTTGCTGGCTCGTGATACTCCTCTAGATTGTTAATGATCTTTTGAGTTGTGGTTCTCTTCTTGATCTTCCTTTTCTTGACCAGCTTCTTTGACTTATGAGGCTTGTAGTAGACCGCTTCATGTCCGTGATGAAGTAGCCTTATCGAATGCGAGAATCCCAAATACTTGGTTTAGGCATCTCTCTTAAGTCCAATATAGTTCAAGTGGTGATTTTCACTTAACACTAGGGACGCCTTTTAGTTGCTTAGATCTTCACGTTTTTTTTGGAGACTATTTGTCATTCTTCACCAACCGATCTTTATCTTCTTTTGCCGGGATATGGAAGAGGACGTAATCATCCTTGTAGACTCTCTTTTAGGGTTGACTAGAACACTGTAGGATAGTGTGAATTCACCTCATTGATACTTTCTTTCTAGCCAATCTTTGAAGACATAACAATCTTTGATAGGATGATTGATCATCCAATGATAGGGATAGTAGTTTGGATTATTGACTTGATCAGCTTCTTCAGACCTTTTAATTTCTGGTAACTGTAGACCAACTTTGACTGTTTGTCGAAATAATTTAGCCACACTGTCCCTTCTAAAGAATATTCTTTGTTCATCTTTTCTTTAAGAGATGGCCACATTCGCTCATCATCTCTTGTTACTTGTTTGGATGCTCCCCACCACTTGGAAAGGTTTGAGATTTATCATTACCTCATAATACAATTTTTGGCTATGGATTAGAATAAACAGGCTTTTTACCCTTATCATCATTGTACACTGGCTACTTTCCTTTATCCACGTTGTATATCACCCGCTTTTTGCCATTTGAGCTATAAGAAGCAGCGTGAGTTTCATTTTTTCTTGAGTCTGAAGGTTTCTTTCTCTTTTCTTTATCTACATAGACTTCAGACTTAGGGTGATTCAGCTTTTCAAATTTAGTCACCCTATCGAGCAAGTCCTAGAATGTTGCAATCAATGTCATGCATAGAAATGGTGCCATTTTATCATCCATGTTGCATTAGCAATTGGATTGCATGTTCTTCTTCCAATTATTGCGACTTCATACTTAGTCAATGACTTATGAATTTTTTCACTAACTCGTCTTTCCTCCTTTTCAACAAGGTAAGGTTAGCAATTATGATTTTCTCGATTGCACTAACGAACCTCTTCACAAATGTGGTCTCTTATTTAGCAAATATTTTAACTGAATCAATCGGCAATTATGCATACCATTCAAAAGCGGCTGAGGTCAGGCTACTGATGAATTGACGAAAAAGCAGTAGATCATTCCCTCCTGTGTTACCATAAGTAGCTTTAAATTGGGCTAGATGTTGCTTTGGATTATTAAGCCTGTTGAAAGTATTGAATTTTGGCATTGAGTAACCTTCGGACACTTGGTCATAATCAGGGTAAGGCGACCTTACTCACCAGCTTTTCATTCTGCTCTGAGGCTATGACTACCTTTATCTTTTCATTGATTATTGTTTCTAGTTGAGCAGTTATTACCATTCCAGGTGTGCTAGCCAGATTTTGAATTATCGGTTGGAGAGGTGTTTGGTTAACTTCATTCCTCGCCTCATGCATAGCATGTGCTGTAGGAGCTTGAGGTACCACAGTGGTTGGTGGTATAAAAGTTGTATTATTAGCTGCCTGTTGATTAGTAGACAAAATAGGTGCTGCACTTGATGTGATATTCTTCTGCAACATCTCCATCATGATGTCCATTTGTGCCATCATATCATTCATTTTGGTACCCAGCTGTGCAATCTCCTTGTCTTTGACCTCCATTTGACTGCATTTCTTTGCTCTAAAGCACCATGACGCCAATCAATCGCTCTTCTTCTTCTTCTTCTTCTTCTTCTTCTTCTTCTTCTTCTTCTTCTTCTTCTTCTTCTATTTCTTATTGTTGTTCTGTGCTTTGTTCATTTACAGGGAGAGAACTTGACTGCCTTCTCCTTGTGTATTTATAGAGACAGCTGTTGTTGGGCTATATGATGACACTGATTAGTAAAGTATGTACCAGGCTGATCATTTCTTGGTTCAACCATATAGACATCCTCGACACCCATGCTCTCTTTCTCATTCTAGTCTTCTTCTTCATCATCTTCAGCAAAGATCAAAGATCCATCCTCTATTTGCTTCTGTGAAGAATTTTCTTCATAAGCGTCAAATTCAGGTTCAGATTCCCTGGATTCGCATTGCTACTGATGGTGCTGAGCGAAGAGTTCATCTATATTTCTGACCATATAGACAACTTCTATTTCCATAGAATCTTCTTCATTATTTTCTTCCTATACACGAATTTCTGATCGACTTTTCTAGTGGATCTCTGGTTCAATGTGAGGAATAAATACTTCTTCTATTAAAAGACTAAGATCAAAGTTAACCTTCTCTTGTAGGGATAAAAATGATCGGCGATGGGATCCCCTAGAGGATTCTCCAGGGTATCGACCATCATATCTTTCATCTGTGATATCCCTTCTTTTGGGCATCCACTTCTGATGAGTTAATTTTGAGGCAGATTTTTGAGTATATGTGTTAGATGTCGCACCTCTTCTATTACTCAAAGTTTCATTACGGGGCCTTGGCCTCCATATTTGCTTATCCTTTCGCCGGGACCTCTCGACGATTCTTAGACACGAGGTCCAAGTGTCACGCTTCGATGCTCACCATGCGAAGCGTAATGGGCTCGCTGATGAGTTACGAGAAGAGAATGAAACTTTTTTGGTGGAGCTTCGATTTTCCATCGCCACGCCTCAAATCTTCTTTTCATTAGGCTTTTATTCTAAGCCACTTTGAGAACTTTATATATCCTGCCAGACAGTGTTTCAGGCTATCTCCTCTATGGTGGTGGAGCTTGACGTGGTTGGTTCTTCTAGAAAGAATACTTTACTTCGCTAGTAGAGCTATTCTTTTTTACCCACTTTAAGTTATCAAAATTATTGTGGGTAGGAATACTCGCTTCCGGCGGGAGTATCGCTTGCTCACTAGGTCTTTCAAAGGGGATCTGCTGAGCCCTTAGCTCAGTGTTTCTCTTTCTTTTTTATCTTCTGGTTAATTTGCTCCCTGATAAGGAAGCTTCATTATCATGCTTTTCGGGTACAAAAGGTTCAGTTGGTGCAGTAGCTGTACCATATGGAATTAAAGACACAATTTTCCCCTTGATAATTCTTTTTGTCACGGGAGTTTCAGATTGACCTAGCCTTTTAAAAATTGAAGTTCTCTGTTGGGAGAACTCTTTGACATCGGTTGGCTGTTGAACTGGTTGGCCCACATGGCTAGTAGGAGTTTCAGTAACTTGAGGCCTTCCAGCATGGCCTCTAATGTACACGGGTGTACTTGAGTTGTACGATAGCGGAAATTCAAGCTACCAAATTGAATGGTAGCGACATCACTGTGATGATGATTGCTGCAGATGTACACCATGAATTGAAAGGAGTGCTTTGTAGATCCATTTGTAAAAGTGAAAGATGGGATTAGTAATTAGCAATTATTATTTCATCCATACTTTCAAGAAAAAGTGAAATAATGGTAATAGATATACTATAATGATTCATTCTACATAGAGCCTCATATGAATTTATTACACATTAAATCACATTTTATTATTTTGAATAAAGATATTGCTACTATAATACACATGTATGACTAGCCAAAGATGGATATAATTTTTATGACCTCTATAATTTATTAAATTATATCTAAGATTTATCTTTTGATTTAGATTTTTTTTTATAAAGATATTATATGAAGTGAGAGAAAAGATTAAAGAGTCATTAGATCATAAAGATAGATGAAAAGATTATGAAATTATCATTTCTTTAAAGATTTAATGATACTATAGATCTTCTGTTTTTATAGCAATAGTTACCCTATAGATATCCCCTAATGAACTTAAAACTTTGATAAGAAAGTTAGTCATTGAGAAGAGCAAAGTATGCGAATGCGCGATAGTAGCGTATGGAGTTTCGAATTTAGATTATGAAATTCATCATTTCAACTTAAACCGGATGGTTGGGGAATGATGACGCGTGCGATCTAGATCTCATGGTTCCTCATCCCGCGCGATCCCTAGTACTTAGAGGAGGTATTGACCCAACGAGAAGGATCCTCATCGAACACATGGGTTACGCCGTTAAGTAATCCTCAGAACGGGTGGTGTTTGTCTAAGGAGACAGACTTAAGTCTATCCTAGCTAATAGAGGGTTATTTTCCCTATCAAGTATACCCTATGATTTACAACTCAAAGGGTAGAGCTATTGGGGACCATATGTGCTACGGTCGTGATCGTAATATAATGGAGACACCAAACCACCATCGGAGGACTCGTCGTAACTTTCATCGGTGGAGCCTATTGGCCAAAATTAGTCGAGGACATACCACGCCCTTACGATGTGAGATTGATTGAGAGTGAACATAGCAGAACACTTGATTTGACATTCACTCCTTTGTGAGCTAGAGTTTTCTTAATTTATCACACCTGACAAATTATTGCAGAAGGTGGATAGATTGAGTTTGGTTTAAGTTTTTTAATGATTGACTTTCATTTAAGTAGTTTCAGATTGATATTTGATTTGAGTTAGAAAATTGATTAATTTGAATATGTTTAAGAGCTTTAGATCCTATCAACTCTATTTAACTGCTAATAAAGGATTAGATCTCTACCACTAATCGCTGATATTTCACTACTTTGAAACTCTTATTATAAGTTTTTAGGTTTTGTTAACCTGACCTAGTCCTAAGATTAAACCGGGAAGCAACCCACGCAGCATCATCAAACACTTAAATTTAGATATTCAGCATAGTGTCGGGGCAAATGCGAGTGTATAGTAATTTTAAGTAATTTTATGTAGGTTTTTAGGTTTTTTAACCTGGACCCAGTCCTAAACCGGGAAGCAACCCACGCAGTATCCTCACACACTTGAATTTAAGCATTATGTCTATATGGGTGTATAGTAATTATAGGAAATTTTATGTTTGCATTGTGAAATTGATTTTGTATTTTTATTTTGTATTCCAATTTAACCTGCACAGCCTTTTCAAACATTAAAATTTGCACTTGAAATCTCTATGTCTGAGCACATGCAGGTGTTTATAGCTTAGATAATTTCACCTAATTAATGATTTCGTTGATTTTGACAATCATAATTAGAATGAAATTCTCTAATTTTTGATTAAAGAAAGCCTTATGATTTTTGTAAATTTTTTTTAGTATCGCCTTCTGTCTGCTTGTACATAAGGTTGCAGATCCGGTGGCAAAGATGACATTTTGATTTAGATTGCAGTTTAACACAATACTGACACTTAGTTTATTTGTTGAGTTTTTGTAATTTTCTCGACTTGATTATGCTCAATTTACATCAATTTTGATAAGTTATGCTGATTTCAGTGTTTGTTGTTTTAACCCTACTCATGCTTATCAACTAGCATAGTAATCACCTCCACATTCGTATAAGAATTATTATACACACTTTGGATTCATCCTTAGACTTTGAGTTTATTGCAAGTTTGTTATGAGTTTAGCATTAGTCCCATCTCAATTCCAATTAAAGCTTGTTTAATTTTGAGGAATTTACAAGAAAAGAGAACTCACTCATTGCTTTTATTTAAGCCATAGAGGATAGCTATTAGAGTTTGTGAGATTAATATTAGCTTCCCCCAAATTTCAATTAGATTTTAAATGAATATTTTATTCTTTTCCAAAATTTGCTTTAAAGGTTCCCCCCTTTTTTCATTTGATGTTATAAAATTAGCGGCAGGTTTTTATATTTAGCGCTCCTAAGTCAGCTCATTGTACCCTCCCTTTTTTTCTAAGTCAAAAGATTTGACGTAATTTCGACAGCCTCCCGACATCATCCCTATGTAGGGGGCTGCATCGGGAGTGTTTTGGCTTACTCAGTACACCCACTTGAGCGTAGCGAGTGGTGTCTTGCGACACCGCAGCTGGTTTACATCTCATAGCACCCTCTTGAGCACAACGAGGCCTTTAAACCTGAAAAAAAGACAAATGTTACATATATTCATTCCCCCTCTTGTTTTCTAAGTCTGGAAATTAGATAAAATTTACAAAGATTGCCTGGGGAGCGACATCTAACAAGTGTAGCTTACTTATACACCCTCTTAATAGTAATGTCTTGCGACACCATACTATTTTTCATCCCGATAGCCTCTTGAGTACAACGAGGCCTTCAAACCCATAAAAAAAATGCAAACACACACACACAGATATATATATATATATATATATATATATATATATATATATATATATATATATATATATATATATATATATATATATATATATATATATATATATATATATATATATATATATATTCACATTCACGATCACACATATTGACGCATTTTTTTGCTATGCTCGACAAACGAACAGGGGTATGGATAGGGATGCAAAGGCAAGAAGTGCGACGAAAATTTAAGAAACCTCGATAATTCTTCCTCGATTTTGTGAAGTGAGGTATGAAGGCTAAAGAAAACGACGAAAATCGAAAGAAGAATTCACCTCTGACGATGTTCCCCCGATTTCTGAAAGCAAAAGTGGAAGGGTTATGGGAGTGCGATGCGAAATCAAAAGGAAGAATCTTGACGATTTTCTTCTCCGATTAAGCGAAAATGTCGATTAAAAGCGAGGAATCGGAATCGAAGAATTCTCTGATGATATTCTTGTCCCGAAAAGGAAATTGATGGACAGGGATGAGAAGCGGGAAGAACTGTTGGGGTGGATTGAGAAGGGAAACAGGCTCTGGGTAGCAGTTAGGGGGTGCGGGGAAGGAACTGGCGGCGGGCTGGTCCAGAATGGGTTGGTGGGCTGTTGGAAGTGGCAGCGGGATTTTGCGCGGGTCAGAATGGGCTGGAGGGTCGGAACAGGTCGGCGGGTCGGCGGCAAAACCACGCGGGCTGGGTAGTGCGGGACGCGTGGTCGTGTGGCGGTATGGCGAAACGAGGAAAACGCGCGGTCGGCGGGTCAACGCGGGGTCGAAGGCGGACGCGGAGGCGGGCTACATGGCGGGGTCGGCAGCAGGCCAGTCGCATCGGACGCGCGGCGACGACATGCAGCCAGGAAACGCGGACCGAGGGAGGCGAACGGAGGAATTGAGAGGAGAATTACCTTTTTTTTTTTCTTTCTCTTCTTTTTGTTTTCCACAGGAGAGAGGAGAATTTGTCAGAAATAGAAGAGAACGAGGAGGGAGAATGGGAAGTTGCACAATAGGGAGAAGTGATTTTCTTTTTAGCTTTTTTTTAGTTTTTTATTTATTTCTTCTTTGAGAAAACTGAAAATAGAGGAGAAATTGGGGTAATTTGAGAATTTTTAAATAAATTTAAATTTATTAAATAATTTTAATATAGATGCTAGAATATATACATAAATAATATATATATCGATTTTAATTTTCATGTTTCAACGACGAAATCGCTTCTCAGGACGGAGTCATTGTTCAAGCCAAGATCAAATCGTCAATTTCAACTCAAAATACG